>JAPQRP010000028.1:32489536-32500169 GCA_037367295.1 Apogon hyalosoma
CATAGGTGTGAATGTGAGAGTGATTGTTTGTCTCTATATGTTCAGCCCTGCGATGAACTGGTGAAATGTCCAGGGTGAACCCCGCCTTCGCCTGTATGTAACTGGGATAGGCTCCAAGCGACCCCCGTGACCCTAGTGAGGATAAAGCGGGTTCAGAAAATGAATAATTATACCCTCCATGAAAAAATAATAATGGAAATAATGGGACTCAGAATAGTCCCATAATTCCATGTCAGGATTGTTCTGCTCTGTATTTGTTTGTGTTTCCATCCTGAGTCTGTGACTAGTGGAACAGGGTGAAGCACCCAAATGTCTAAGAATGTGGTTTGTGTCAACATATATTAAATATATATATTTAAGTGTCTCAAAATATATGTGGTCTTATTGTGAAGCTTTACTGTTTCTAAGGTTAGAGCTGGTATTGGCTAGTGTGAGCTAACAGACTCCGACATAAACTTCACCTGCGCATACGTGAATAAAACAATAACAAATACATAATAAAACCAACAGTGAAGTTCTTTGGTTGAATCATCCAAAACCAGGGCTTATTACACATAAATACACAGTTGGACCCTTTGATATGTGTTGTTGCCCCTTTTTCTGTTTCCCCACATGTTCTTGTCTTCTGCTACTGTCAGAATGAAGCTCAAAAAACCCCAGCTTGTAAAAGTATATCTGACCAGTGTGTACGTGATCATGTACTGTTAGCACTGGATCCTATTCTTATTGTAAGTAACCGTTTCTGTTTGTTGCTGCCAGTGTCCAACCTCTCTCAGCCTGGAACGTTCGCTGGCAACGATGCCATCGTGGCTTTTGCTCGGAGTCAACAAGTCAAAGTGGTGATCCATCAGCTCAACACACCGCTGTGGGAGGTGAGCGTCTGCACACGCTCAGTGGACTGGACTTCATGATTGTGAGTCTTGGTCCAATATGCACCTGAAGGGTTTGGTTTGGTTTGATATTGCAGATCAATGGGGCAGAGAAGCAGGTGTGTCGAGAGCTGCACATCGCCTACCGTTACGGAGATCATTACGATAGCGTGAGGCGGATCGGAGACAACTCTGAGAGTCCTGCTCAGCTCCGCATAGAGGTACGTACACTCAGAGTGAAAACTGCGCCACACGTAATTAGTAGAAATGATCGGGGCTATGGAGGAAAAACTGACAAATGCAAACATCTGGGGTTGTTCTGCTTCAGTGGATTTGAACTCATCACTGAGTTGACAGCAGTCCATGATTGTCACGAGAGGCAGCACAGACACGCAGGAGCAGAGCGACAGAATGTCTGCGCAGCAAAAAAGTGAATACATCAGTTACATATTGACCTATGTTGATTAATTGATGATGCTATAATCGTCGGGCTCTAATACACACCATCTGAAACTCATGGCTGTGGCCATAAATGTGTCATAAAATGGAGGTGAACCTTCCTCAAATCTTGTATCACTAGTTAATCAGTCCCTCCAGAAACATGTGGGCAAAGATCGTAGATTATGCAGTGGTACTAGTTTGTTTTTGTCAGTAAATGAGCTGCATTTTTCATCATCTTGCTGGAGTTTTTCTGAGGTTTGTGGTTCATTTACCGTCTGTGGATGCGTGAGTCGATGACGTTGCTCGTCACATATTACATCACTACCTGTGTAAAGTTACAGTGCAATTAGTGCGTTGACCCATGGGGAACCCCGGGTTCTAGATGTGGTAGTGTTGATGCAGAGCTGACTTATGGGGAAAGATGTGAGTCTATATTTTATAAGTACTGACATAAAAATAGTTTGGTAAATGATTCTTTAAAATTTAAACAATAATTAATATATTAATACTGACATTCAGGGTCTGAAGTTAGTGAGTGTGTCGTTCCTGTTTTTAACTTCATTTCCCATCATGCAGCGTGGTACTGCGCTTCCCATCAACTGTTTTGGCCATAGAAACATGATTGTAAGGCTATTGTATTCAAAATTACTAATGTCCCCCAAAATATAAATGAATTGCACTTATATAGCACATTTTCTGCCCAAAGCGCTTTACAAAGCCTCACATTCACCCATTCACACACAGTAGGCGGCTGCTGCCAGACCCTACTGGGTGCAATCTAAGGTTCAGTGTCTTGCCCGAGGACACTTTGACATGTGGACAGTTGGAGCCAGGATTCAAGCCACTGAACCTTTGGTCATTGGATGACCCGCTCTACCAACTGAGCCACAGCTGCCCACCCAAGTATGACAAACTGCAGCAGTCAGCGCTGTATGGAGTTAGTGAGACGCCCCAGTCCACTTCCCTTTTTATAATATAAGATATTTTTTAAACTTTATGCAGAATAATGCAGGGATTATGAAATCCTGCGAGACCCACATATTTTGCATAGAAATATGCTATTGTTGCAGTGAATATGCACCATTTTTGAAAAAATGTGAACCCCTGCATAATCTGCACTGTTTGCTTGATTAGGCATTGAATCATGCAATCGCATAATCGTGTTTTTCTGGAGGAACTGACTAATACAGATGTTTGAATGCAGCTACATTGTACATGCATGTATCAGCTACATTAGCGCCACCTGGAGGCACAGCAGTACCAGATGAGCGACAGCCTCATTAGTGGAGCTGTGCATGTTGGTCCTGACTTGAGCCTGCATCGGTGCAGACAGAACCGTGCTTTTATGCAGCGCTTTCCTCATTGGCAACTATGTTTTATCAGTTTTTTTGCAAAGTAATTTGGGAAGCATGCTCAAAAAGGTACATGAAGTTGCAAATCAGAATTCAGGTTTATGTTTCTTCAGTCATCCACAATACAGAAAATACAAACAATGAGGCTGATTTGAATTCAGCCGACTGTGAATGATGTGAAGCCTGAGCAGGTTTAGGCAGCAGCTTCTGTACGCCCGCCTACATTCAAATCTAAGTCAGTCTTATTCGACCAATCAGAAACGGCAGAAATCACTCCTGCTTGTTTCCCTCCAAAATATCCGTACAAACCAATGTTTTGAAAACCATTAATGAATTACACATCTTTAAATGTATTCATGTCATTGCATTAGTTAACCTCAGTAATAGAAATACATCTTCTTTATACATGTAGAGTTCTTAAGTTAAAAGTGAGCCTGTTTGAGAAACGATAGGTGAACTTTAATGTTTGACACTGATGTCCACTTTGGCTGGATCTGACCCTAAAGTGTCTGTTGCTGGGGTTTTTTTCTCCTCTTGATGGAAATAAATGGCCTGAGTTTAGGCCCCGCCTCTAAAGGGGTTTCCTGACTCCCCTTCCACTGCTGTGGGTCTGATGGATGCTTTGTTGTCTTACCGTTGCCAGAATCTGCAGAACTCCCACGGCCAGCAGCGTGAGTTTGGAGACGGACAGAGAGACAGACAGAAGAACACGTCCCCCACAGCCTCAGAGGACGACAACGTGATCCTGAGCTCCATCAAGAACCGAGGAATCCAGGGTCAGAAGGACCACCACACTTGAACCCATGCAGAGCAGGTTCCACATTCAGCCCAGTATGATGCCAAGTGGTTCAGACAGTAACACAACTAGGGTGAAAACAGGCCAATTACACTATGAAAGGATTCACATGGACAGACAGAGTACCCTTTAAAAGCTGTGAAGAACATGGACAAACACACAAAAAAAAACAAGATTTCTGAAGAAAAATAAGTGTAATAGGACTAATATTCTGCCTCAGTTTTATCATTTCCATATGTTCATTTGCACATACAGATCACAGTGGATTGACAAATACACACAAGTACACAAAACATTTCAGTTTGTTCATACTTGTTCAGGTTATTCACTTTTTATGAAAGGGTAGTTTCTACAGGGTTCCCACAGGGTCTTAAAAAGTCTTGAAAGTCAGCAATGTATCTGCATTTAATACCCTAAAAAGCTCTTTCAAAGGTCTTAAATTTGATCTGGGAGGTCTTCAGTTGTGTTTCCATAAACTTGTTGTTTGTAGTCTCTTTTCCATTGATCCTCACATTGCGTGAATATAACTTGTGCATAAAAATTTACCGAATGGAAAAACAACAATTTCACCTAAACTTTTGTTTTTTGATGAAAAGTTTTTGCTCTTGCAAGAGGTGGTTTTTCAGGTGTAGTGCAATTGGTATATCACGCAAAATTGCAATGGAAAGAGCCTTTTCTGCAATTAGTCACATGAATAAAAAAAACAAACAAAAAAAAAAAAAAACGGATGTTGACGGACGATACAACAAGAGAAGAAGCGTTTAGACCAAACGTGTGGGTATGTGAGGACACACCAGAAAACCAACCAGGGCGGCCGTGGCTCAGGCGGTAAAGCGGGTCGTCCAATAAGTGAAGGGTTGGTGGTTCGAATCCCGCTCTGTCTATTGTGTCCTTGGGCAGAACACTTCAACCACCCACCTCCAGGGCCACTCACACTGGTGTATGAATGTTCGGTGGTGGTCGGAGGGGCTGTTGGGCGCAAATTGGCAGCCACGCTTCCATCAGTCTGCCCCCTCCCCAGGGCAGCTGTGGATACAGATGTAGTTTACCACCACCAGAGGGAGAATGTGAGAGTGAATGAATACTGGATCAATGGTGTGAATGAAAAGCTCTATAGAAATCTAATCCAATTATTATTATTATTATTATAATAATGAATGTATCTGTAAATCAACACCATATTTACGTTCGTCACCATGTTTATGGAATGACTTCTCGTGTCATCTCACGATAATAAATAAACAAATCATTGCATTTGTGATTTAATGGAAAAACCCACATTACACACTTCTGTTTTTTGGACATTTAGTAAATATTGGTAAAGCTTTGAGCAGATGTCCAATGGAGAAGAGACCTGTGTTGTGTTAAAATGTTTGTTAAATGTCCAAACTGTGAAGACAGTAACGTTAGTCGACTCAGTTCCACCCGTTCCAACCCAATAATTTATATTAAAATTAGGAACCAGTTATCTTATTACTCCGCCATGGGGCTGGAGTAAATTAATACATTTTTCTTAAATTCTAGGAGTCACAGAGTTTTGCCAGTAAACAAATGGGCATTAAATTCTGTTCTAATTAGTCTTAGAAAGGTCTTAAAAGGACTTTAAGACTTTAACTTGTAGAAACCTGGAGGAACCCTGTTTATACATGTTAACATTATTATGGAATACTTTTTTTTTTACACTAAAACAAAGGAAAAAAAAAAAGAGGAAAAAAGTGGAGTTATTATGATGGTGTTTGACTTTTGAGATGATATTGGGCTGAATGTGGGACCTGAACTAAAAAGATGCCGCACTCTGCAGATATTCAGTGTCTGTTTTGCATTTCATGAATTCCTCCCACAGGCTGGTTTTGGCCCATGGGCCGTATGTTTGACACCCCTGCTTTAACTTCATTGGTTTATTTAACAGGGACAATGTATATTCATTGGCATTGCTGTAAATGCACCAGAGTTATTGTTGATGTGTAGACCCCGGACAAAAGTTCAGATATCATCCTAAAAGGAAGCACAAAGTCAAAAACACGCAATTAACAAATATACATTTAAAATACACAAACACAGACGAGTGCTGCAATACAAAAATGTATAATTAATTACAGATTAGACAGTAAGTATAAAATGATCAAAATACACACTGAATATAGGCATAATTAAAAATACAAAAGACAGATACTGTCTCATGTGGGCCCCTCCAGTCACTAGTGCACCAGTGTTTTAGATGTATTTGGACCGGAGCTTCTGGGTTTGACTTCAGGGTCACTGTGATGAAGGTTCAGGTTCACAATGAGGAAGAGGATGAGAGTCTGATGTGAAATCAAGTCCTGAAGGTACAGACGTTTGCATAGATTTGTGGGGAATTAGAGCATGAGGTTGTGTTCGCAGTCATCTAACAACAAAGACAAGTATGCTCATGTTAGCAACTGACTGAACTGTGTTCCATTAAAAATAAGAATGTAAAAACAATAGCATGAAAAACTGATGATCTTCATCAGTTTCATTAATGGAAACCTGCAGCATCTTATCTGAGGCCCAGTTTACACTACAACACTCTGGTGACAACGACTAAATATTTGATCAGATGTGCCTTTCGTTTAGACAGTGACGGCATTTTTGGGGGTTGAAAAAGCAAAAAAGAGAAACCACTCTCCAGAGTGGAAATCTGAAAAACGCCCCACTCTGGTGTCACTGTCTAAAGGGGTCAAAAGGCAAAAGTGTTTTGTTGTTGTGTAGAGTTTCCATCACAGGCAGGCGCCAGTACAGGAAAACTGCAACACGTGACGGACCTTCAAGTCGCCTTAGCCGCAAAATTGTCAGTTTTTGTGCGTTGCTTCGCCATGTTCTGTTTTCTGTTTTGTGATTGTATTTGGTGCTGAGAGAACAGGAACAGCAGTAGTTCGGTTCTAGACAGGTGCTTGGTCTTGGTGGTGCTGATGCCACCTGGCGTTCATACCACATCCATAAATAGGACAGTTCACACACTTCTACGTGTTCGTCTGCATGCAGAGTTGATCTCAAAATGCACGTCTACATGCGGAATTAAATGTGAGATGCAACACCCCTTTTGTGTTTTGGGTTCAGATGGTTACCGTCTGAACATAGCCTGAGACGACGTGACTCAAGCATCTACTGCTTGTCTGTATTTTCTCTCTAGACTCTGGACCAGAATTGTCATACTCATTTTAGTTCAGGTTCCACATTCAGCCCAGTTTTGTCTCCAGTGGGCCAAACCATTAAAATAATAGCAGAACCTATAAATAATGACAACTCCAAGTTTTTCCCTGTGTTTTAGTGCAATAAAAACACTAAATTATGAAAACATTTATATTTACAAACTTTCCTTTCATAAAAAAGATATGAATAACTAGAAAAACTGAAATTTCTGAAGAAAATGAAGTGCAATTTTAACAATATTATGCCTTAACTTATCATTTGTACATGTGCATTACACATAATGTGACACAAACATTTGGTAACAGGCAGAATACTGTTGAAATTTTGAAGTTTGGAATTTGGACCTAAAATAAGAATAATTTCGACAATATTATGTGTCAGATTATTATTAACAACTTACAGATCAGAGCCACAAATGCACAGAACATTTACTGGAATATTGTTAAATTGTGCTCCATGTTCAGGTTGTTGACATTTGATTGTTAATGCAGTTCTTTTACTTGAGGTCACATGGGGCTGAATGTGGAACCTGAACTCAAACCAGTTCAGCACTTTGACTGTTTGTCTTCAGTGTCATTTTTGTACCGAGGGCTGGATTGGAACCTTTGGAGGGCCGGTTTTGGGCCACGGGCCACATGTTTGACACCTGTGGTCTGGAAGATGTTCTCTGTGTCACAGGTTTTCATCCAATCACAGGTGTTGTCAGGCAGGTAGAGGGTTAAATATGTGACTGACAGCTTTTAATTATCAATCACAGATCAGATTCTGTCAGACTGGACCTGGACCTGGACCAGGACCAGGACCTGGACCTAGATCTAGATGTGATACTTTTTGTCTGATTTGACTCTTGCAGTGAAGTGAACAGCAGTCGTCACTATTTACACTCAACAACATCATCAGAAAAACATCCATAATATCAGTAAAACTCACTGAAATTCAGATTACAAACATAAATGACAACAGAACGGTACAAAATGTACAAATGGACAAAATCTGGTCGGCTTTATCCGATAACGGCATTCATCTGATTATAAGAAATCGGATTACACACCTAGATTTCTCTCCAAAACTCTGATGTCTTCACACATGTATACAGGTTCATCTGATTTATTTAGTTTTTTTACATCTGCACATGTAAAAATAAATCTAAATAAACTGAAGTTATGCAGCGACACCGTGAGTCTAAGGAAAAAGGAAAACAAACAATGACATGAAATAAAGGAGCAGCAACATCTGACCTATTCTGTCGTATTATTAGCTCCTCCCACATTAGGACAGCTAACGGTGACACCGTTGGTGTTACCATGGTGACAAGACAAGACCGGATGTTTAGAAAATGACAGGAAGTGTATGTCTGACGTCATAACGTACGTACGTACTGTGGAAGAAATCAGATAATGGACTGAAACATGTGAACCAGGGATTTACGATTATCGCATTTCTGAAGTGGCTGTAAACGCATCGCATCTGATTATGACAATTATCAGATTACTGCCAGTTATTGGATTTATATGGTCATGGAAACAGGCTCAGTGTTTTTTCCTCTTCATGAAGCTTAGGTGAAAGAACCACTTTTATTATGGTTTAAGGAAAGGTTGGTAGAAAAAAGTCCAATTATTAACTAAGTTGTAATTCTATGAAAAAAGTCTTACAATTATGAAAAATGCATGTTACGTATTATACTTTTAGAAGTTGTCAGACTTCCCTGCTGAACCCATGGCTGCCGTGTGATCACTAGAATGATCAGATTCAGAACACTGTCTTTATCCCCCGGGTCCAGTTCAGTTTAGACCCGGGTCACAGCTGAAGGACAGGACATTAGACACACCTTCCACACAGATGGGTGGACGTACAGGACAGAACATCAGCAGATGAAGGGTCCATCCACACACAGCAGTTGGACCAACAGTGACAAAGTCCAACAAACCAGTAAACAGATCAAATAGACTGAACCCAACACATGGACCTGAACAGGGTCCGCTTCACACTAAACTGTCACTAGTATTTAAACACCTGATGGGAGAAGAAGAACAGAATGGACATGGGTTTGTTTTCCTGCTGGGACTGAGAGAGCGCCTCCCAGAGGACATCAAGGAGAACCTCTGTGGTCACATGATCTGAGTGAGCAGTAATGTTCTGTGCTTTGAGGAGCACCTGCCTGTTCCACAGACAGTGGACATGGGGAACCTGCACACCCATGACCCTGGTACCAGAGTGGACTCGTGCATAAGAATGGAGCCTTTACTCTTGGAACGTTTGGACTTTTTTTCTTTTTTCCCCATATTATTACAAACACATGATGTGTCTCAGAAATGTCCCGTTTGTGGCCCTCCTGGTCCGTCAGACTCCCCGACCTGGGGCTGATCAGACCGTGGCAGGCGTCAGTCAGCTGGTTGAATGTTTGTCTGTCCATATGTGCTCACTCAGCCGCTGTGCCTCTGTCCTTCAGGTGATGAGGAGAACCTGCTGCAGCTCAGTGCTGCCACCATCAACGCCCAGTGGCTGGTGGGCTCGGTTCTGGCCCAGTCCTGTCAGGGTCACTGCTCCTCCAGGTCCTGCTTAGCCTGCAGAGCGGCAGCCTCGGACTCAGGCGCCGACCCCCAACAGCCACCAGAGGGCGGCAACGCACACAAACCCAAGGTACCAACCCAGCCGCTGCCTGCTGGCCCAGTCTGTTTACAGCCAAAGCTGGAGATCCGCTGAAATCTGATATCACTGGCCTTGAAATCCTTGAAAATGCTTGAATTTCAATGTTGTGTTTTCAAGGTCTGAAAAGTGCTTGAATGTTTGTTTTTAAACAAAACATTGATGTTTTTTTTTATATTCACACATACACTTGTAAATATACACCCAATTATAGCAAGCATGTAGAGCTGTGCCTCCCTAACAGAGGCTCCTGCACTACTACAAGGGTTGGAAACGAACAAAAACAACAACAAAAACGGAACTTCAACCGAAGCTTCGTCTCTATGGGGCCAGTGGTTCTGAAGAACACCAGATGGCTTCCCTTTTTTGGATAAAACTGTGTGTTCTCCTTTAATTTCTAAAGTTTTTGCCTCTTATGAAATCTAAGTTTAGATGTTTATGATAAAACATGACAAAAATAATCATGAGTTCATGTATTTCTGTAGGTGAAGGTGCAGTACTGGAAAAATGTGAAAATGACCCTTAAAAGTGCTTGAATTTGACCTTGAAACATGTGCATGGAGCTTGATAATTATAATAGTATCTTTAAACCAATGTGAAAACACTGACTGTCCTCCTCACATGATCCAGTCACAGGACAAACGTCTGAGTTCTGTTTTAAAAGAAGCACTGACGTTACTCATATCGGCTCCTTAAGAACACATTTAGAACACGTTAAGAACGTGTTTAGAACACGTTAAGAACACGTTTAGAACACAATTTGAACACGTTTAGAACACATTAAGAACACGTTTAGAACACATTTAGAACACATTAAGAACATGTTTAGAACACATTAAGAACGCTTAAGAACATGTTTAGAACATATTAAGAACACAGTAAGAACATGTTTAGAACACATTAAGAACACATTTGGAACACATTAAGAACATGTTTAGAACACATTAAGAACATGTTTAGAACACATTAAGAACACGTTAAGAACACATTTAGAACATGGTTAGAACACGTTAAGAACATGTTGAGAACACATTAAGAACATATTTAGAACACAGTAAGAATATGTTTAGAACACATTAAGAACATGTTTAGAACACATTTAGAACATGTTAAGAACGTGTTTAGAACATATTAAGAATACAGTAAGAACATGTTTAGAACACATTAAGAACACTTAAGAACATATTTAGAACACAGTAAGAACACATTTAGAACACATTAAGAACATGTTTAGAACACATTTAGAACATGTTAAGAACGTGTTTAGAACATATTAAGAACACAGTAAGAACATGTTTAGAACACATTAAGAACACTTAAGAACATATTTAGAACACAGTAAGAACACATTTAGAACA
>JAPQRP010000028.1:33098105-33116038 GCA_037367295.1 Apogon hyalosoma
TCTATCTATCTATCTATCTATCTATCTATCTATCTATCTATCTATCTATCTATCTATCTATCTATCTATCTATATGTCTGTCTGTCTGTCTGTCTGTCTGTCTGTCTGTCTGTCTGTCTGTCTGTCTGTCTGTCTGTCTGTCTATCCACCCACCCACCCATGTATTTTTCTTTTTCTGTCTGTCTATCTATCTATCCATCCATGCCCATGTGGATGAATATGCAATATATTCCACGATGTTCTGTGTTTAGAGCCATTGGACAAAGGATGCATTAAAATAACCCATACTTTAAAATAAAAAAGTAAAACATGGGGATGGATATAAGACTGAAACTGATTTAGTCAAACAGAGCTTGTGTAAAACTCATACATATCATATCTATCAGTGCATTGTGGAATGACTGCATAGCGTAATTGTCCAAGCATGCACCAGGAGGGTATCACACTCTTCATTGGCCAGATTGCTTCCACACACAGTTGTGAGAATGCATGCATGTGTTAAAAGTTTTCTTAAGGTTAGTGTTGAAGACTTATAAACTTATATTCCTGTGTGCAGAGTACGGCCGGATAATGAAGTCACTTTTTGGATATTTTTTAGCTACTAAACCTCTGAAACTGCTTCTGCTACTTTTTGCTGCTGTCATTGTTCACTGTAATCGAAGCCCTTCCATCAGCCTCGCCCTGTTCTGCCATTCTAACCTCCAGGCAGCCACCATTTAACCTTTGTGTAGCATTAGTGCAAAAGGACAGACGTTGTTCAGAACTCACACAGCAATACCTTAACCACAGAGGAAGAGTAACCTTAACCATAACACTTGAAATACTTGAGATTGTCACTTTTCTTGGAATTTCACATCCCAACTGCTTTTTGTAGTTTTACATTTCTTATTTTATTGTGGTTCATCTCCTTCCAGTGTGAAGTGGCTTGAAGTTTGCAAAGCAGCCCTTTCAGATTGTTCCCCCACTAGTAGTTAGGGTGACTGTTGCTCTTATCTGAGTGTGTGTTCATGCAGAAGGCTGGAGAGTGTGTGAAGTTAATCACACAGGGTGGATCCTTACTGCTCAACATGATAATGAATCCTCAGTGTGAGAATATGTGTGTTATATGTTAGTAGTACATGCAGTTTGTATATATGCATGTACAGTGCATATAGGTTATCATTTATCTGTGAGAAAAATGCATGTAAACAGATTGTTGTACTGTGTGTCTAGGGTTAATGCCAGACATATTTAGACATCCCACTGGGACAGAGCCAACACTGACCACTGTGTTTTAGGTAATACTGTATGACAGATGGTCTAGCTGCAACAGCTGGAGACTGAAAACTAGTGCATCTTTTGGGATATCTGGACTCTGGAGATATTCAGGACCATCAGTCAGAATTACAATCTGCAATTATACTATTATTTATCAGGACACACTGAAATGTTGTGGTTTGAATGTATAACAAACCATTTTAACCCATAAGGACCTAGTGTTATGTTTATGTCAGTTCCTGAATTAATTTTTTCTCTATATTTCTTTCTTAAGAGATTTATCACCATTTATTATGACATTATCCTCTGTATTTTTTATTTTTTCAGTGAACATCAGGTATTTTCCTATATTCAATTTTGTGATCACGTAGATGTTCATAAAAGCTCAGATTAAAGTTGGTGGTTATTATATCAGAAACAGAGAAAACTGAAGAAAAAAAGTGACCTTTTCTGTAAAATCTATAATTAACTGAACATAAACCAAGTGTTTCCATCCACTGTCATTTATTAAACTCCATGGGTTTTACTGGTGAATCAATGTTGTAGAAGATGACAGTGTTTCCACAGTAACTACGAAGCCTCTGAACGTCCAAATGGGTCATATCTGATGATCATGAAAAGATGACAAACTGTATTTTACCCCAATTATTTATATATTTATATGTATTGATAGGATTAGTGGATCAACAGGTATTAAACATTTTAGGTCAGTAGGGTGGGTTTTTGGGTCCTTATGGGTTAATAATAAGGTACATTTTTATGTTCATACAATGACAAACAACACATTAAGTAAGAGATCAGAACTTATTAGGATGTTGTTTTTTTTCTAAATACTTACTACATATACATTTATTGTTGTTATGTACCACATGACTCCTATCCCCAACATCGCGCCCCCCAGTGGAGCCAAAAATACAGTTTTTATACTTTTTGCAGCAGGAAATGTTATTATTTTGCCGAATTTATACTGAGAAGGCCATTAGGCAGATATGATGGCTAAAAAAAGCTTCACCTGTGCCCACGCATCCCTCCTGTGCAGCTGATGGAGTGAACACAACTGCAGGGGGGGGGCTTTCCACCTGCTCTGCGTTATCATTTTTGATCTTGAATTTAAAATCCTGCTCACAAATGTAAACACGACCTTGTGTTGGTGAATACGTCCCCAGTGCGCCTTCAGGACTTTGGATGACTTTGCAGGAAGTACGCAACACCTCTGCAGGTACAATCAAAGCGCACGTCCAGCCGTGCGTAAAGATGCGTAACGCCGCGGTCTCCTTCCTCGTCGACCCGTGGTATGTTGGTACTTTAAAAAAAATAATAATAATAACGTGCGAGGACTAATAACTCTGAGTGTTTTGAGTAACGTTCCCACCTCTGATCTCCACCCATCACTACTTAGTGCTTCGTCATTGTAGCTGCGTCACCGCCTCTCTGTTGGAAGCCTGACCGACTGTCTCCAACTTCAGGAGGGAAACACCGGAATTATGACATCAAACTATAGGTGAAGGGCACGACTTCTGTTCGCACAGGTAAGACTGGCTTACTCAAACACTAGATCGTGGGCAGACATTTCCTCACAGAGACTGTTAGTGTCCCTTTTTTGTCTTCACACGGCCCCAGTTCGCGCAGAGTTCACAGCAACGTATTTAGAAGGATTATGTCAAATACGACGAGGTCAGGGTTTATTTCTGCTCTCTTAGCCTACATAGAAAATAAGAAATAGATCTGATAAGCTCGGTAGACACTAGATTGGAGGTGTGTTATGAGGTTGTTTCGATCAGGGCCACAACTAGTTCATAAACAGAATCTTTAACAAAAAACAAAGTCCTTCAGTGTAGGCTGCAGGTCTGTTAAAGCCTCATATACTCACACTGAGGATTTGGGTACATGTTTTAGAGTATTTTGGTCTTAGTAGAGAATAATCTGACTATCCAGACTTTGCTTTACTTTTTTCTGCTCTCAAAAAAATAGTTATTGTTATTTTACATGTTAAAGTAGCCACATTCATGTTTATTTACTTTTTAATTAAACTGAAAAAGTATATTCTGTGTTCTGTCAGATATTAATAACCTTCCTCACCCATTCTCTTTGTTTTTTTGTTTTTTTTTTTTTCTCTCTCTGTCTTGGTCATGATGTCCCTGCTTTGTACAATGACCCTCTTCACGGATATAATGTGAGTATCTAAAACTATTTAAGTACATTGATATAAAGGCATTTAAGTTGCTGTAATAATGATGAGGTTTATTATGTGGATTAGTTCTGATAATTATTGAATGTTATTGAATGCACACATATGAAATATACCCTCCAGATATGATTAACGGTGCAAAAATGCAAGTAAAATGGCACAACCCAAGTCATAGCCTGTGAAAGATTACTGATCTGTTCTAGATTCTATAGATGTACTGCTGACTGGAGTCTGTGTAGACATTCCCAGTATCTTTTAAAGACGTATTCATAGCAGCTATGTCTGCTGCGTTTCAGTTATTATCATAAAGTTGAGGTTTTATTGTCAGGTTCCATTTGCATCATCAAAAAAATATGCAACACCCCTTATGCTTTCCTTATGCTTTTAATGTAAACCCTTTCATGCATAAATTCTTAATAAACTAGTGGTATTTTTGACATAAGAAAATATCTAATTGGATTTTTTAAATATTTTATTTCTTTAGCATAATACACTGATATTCAGTGTAGTGGATTCTATGCATTAAATATTTTAAGGATAAAATCACCCATAAAATACATTGCTGCATTAAGAAAACCTCCCATTTCAGTGTAAAATATAACTGCACTGTGGCGAATGAAATAAAATGACAAAAATACAGATTAAACCATGAACAAAGTGTTCCCTGCACTGTAGGTAATTAGAGAACTTCTTTCTAACCACCTATTTTGGATTCACTAAATAGTATATCAGGGTACGATAAGACTTTATTTATTCCACAGTGGGGAAATTAAAGTGTCACAGCAGCTTTTACAGTGACGCGAGCGTAAGAGTTGGTTTCCTTACTGTAAATAATGTAGCTTTAATTGAAGATGAACCCCCTCCCCCTATCTGGAACTCTCTCCCTGACCACCTCAGAGCTCCACAGTCACTGGACTTTTTCAAAAAGGGGCTTAAGACATTCCTGTTCAGACAGGCTTTTTATGGCCACCCTGATGCTTTGTTTTATTTGCTTAGTCTTTTACTCCTGATACAGTATTTTTTTTTTTTTTATTGGACTGTCTTTTCTCTGTAGCACTTTGAGATTCCACCGAATGAAAGGTGCTTTATAAATGCAATTGTGTTATTATTATTATTATTATTATTAAGACTGAATAACTGTCCACTGTAGTAATGTGAGGCATGAAAGGCTTATCAGGTTATAACAAAGCACTGTTTGAAAGAATCACCATGTTATGTATTGGCCAAATAATATCATATATTTCTGTTGACTACCTTCTGGTGACCTTATGAGACTAGTTTTGGGAGGGGTAGTTGTGTCACCCTGAGGCATCATGACACCAACACATCTTTATCTCTGCTAAACACATGCTCCCAGCGTGCATTACTTCAGAATAAGCAGAGTAAGGCTTGTGGGAATTCCCTCACTGTCACAACAAAGTATGTAGTAGAGAAGTAGAGTACAGGTAATTAAATGGGATTAAAAATGTCATGTTTTTAATTATGCTTTACTGTGACCTGCAGTGGTATTTATTTTTACAGAAACATAGAAGTACTTTTACTCAGACCTATCAATTTTATACAGCCTTGTATTTTTACACCACTACATCTCAGTGTTAAATATTGTACTTTTACGCTACTACATTTATCTGACTGTTTCAGGAAGCTGCTTCTCAGATCAGTGCTTTTCATATCCTGGCCAGTGAAAACCTTATATCTACTACATAACCATATAGGACATGTATTCCTTAAGCCAAATAAAGTCTTTAAATCCAATGGTATTAGCTGTATAATGTGCCAAACTGAAAACAGGGCTGTTTCTTAGCTCTTAAAAATGTAGTTTTTAAAGTGATATATTATAAATGGAGTCAACTTTATACTGCAGCAGTGAAATGTAACACATGTTAAGGTACCGGTATTATGAATCCAAAAACATCATATATAACACTAAAACACTGACAGGGGCTGTGTTATTGCACAATTACCACTCTATCTCTTCCTTTGAGGTGTTCATATTCATAGTGTGTATTAGGATTTAAATAAGTACTGAATCTGAATTATTCTACCACTGCTGACAGACTGAGTCCCTGACTAATTAGACCACAAAAAAAAAAAAACCAATGAGCATGTAGAAAATTGGTTCATATCCTGTCTCACCATTAGGTGGCAGAATAACCCAAGATTAGGCAGTTATTTTTTTACTGTTGGAGCTGATGGTCATATACAATGTAAGATGCACTTAGGTGGCCTAGAATGTCTACTTTAATTTGTTCAGTCTTCACAGAGCCTCTGGCCGTGGCACAGTGTGTTTTAAGTGTGTGTTATATCTCTGCGGCATCCAGGGACAGACACCAAGGCATTAAGCCTTTTATTTTCAATCTGACTCATCCCTTTCTATTGTTTGCAGCTTCAAATGTCCATATCAGTGTTACTAGCTGTGGAAAATCTATTTCTGTTAAGTTTCCCTTTGCATATAGTCTTCATTTGAGGATGCTGGCTTGATGAAATATAATGATTTGCCTCTTGGTTTGGTTGAAAGGTGTGAGAAAATTTTGGCCTGAGACAAAAAGGGAGGGGCACATGTCTGCTGATAGAAAGGGGCAGAAACACGGAACATTCCTGCTTCATAAATTCTTCATAACATAATGGTGAACTATGAATATTGATGTGCTGTTACCATCTATCCCGTTAGTGCTTTTGAGAGCACAAATAAAACCGTTGCAACCATGTCTTTATCAAATGCACTCAAAGTTCACATTTACAGGAATTTGAAAGCTGCACATGTTGTTTTGCATAAGATAAGGGAGGTGGAAGCAGCACAGTGTGTGATGTGTGATGGGAACCCAGATGCTGTATCAACAGTCAAAGAGAGATGAATTGGGTGGAAGTGGTATGGGACATTACGTAATCAGCGAGTGATGGAGCCAGAGAGGGATAAAGATGTTCCAAACAAACATAACCCCCATGCACTCAGCTGGAGTAATGCACCGCGCCGTCGTATGTGCGTGTTTGCCCATGCTTTTGAACAAATGAGGAAGAGCGTTGAGGGAGTGCTCTGCGTCAGTGTTTTGGGTGTGTCTGTGGTGTGAGCATGAGGAGTGGGTCGTCTCAGAGTCTGTGGTTCCAGCCTGTCACGGTCTCCAGGGACGGTGGGTCTGTGAGTGGCGCTCATCTTCTCCTCCCCTCTCTGTTCTGCCTCTCCTCTCCTGGGTCCAGCTCAACACCTGCTCCTTTCGCAGTAGGCACAGGGCAGGGCAGGGGTTCCTAAGCAACTGGAGGCAACGCCAGTACCTCATACAGTCTTTGTTTACTTCCCTCCCTCTTCCTCCGTGTCTCTGACTTGCTTCTTTTAATCCTAAACTGAAGTTGAGGAAATGAAAAGTGCAGATAATAAACCGCATCCACTATTCATGCATCTGGACTCTTTGTCTTAATGCGTTCCGGCATAGTAAATGTTTAACACCTCCTGTTTGAACAGTCTGTTTCACCGCCACTGAGCTAGATGGTCAAAGTCTAAAGGAAAGAGTGTGTATCGACTGCTGCTTTGCTATAGCCAGATTTCCTGTGTCTTTTCTCATCGTTTGCTGTGTCCCATGCTTCTTGCTAACCATTCCAGGCTTTCTGACAATGTAAGTCTTTGGATTTTCTGGAATAACTTTCATTATGATAACACTTTTCTTGCAGTAAATAACAGATAATCTCCTCAGAAATGATACATGACACTGCAGCGCATGCCACATGAACTTGTCTCTGTCAGACAAAGGTGATGGTGGCTTACCCCTTGTGGCTGAGAGAATAATGAACCTCTTTACTTCCCCCCGCTGCCTATGAGCCGTATGGCCCTAATGGGGTCAGGCAGATGGGTGGGGACCCTAACAGGGTCCATTAAAACAGCTTGTGTGTATGTGTGCACATGTAATCAGATGCACATACGTGGGCTTGTTTTATTTTAGACACGTATCCTTAGATTAAAGCAGTGTGTTAAACCTTGCATTTTCTGCTTGTTTTTCCTGAAGCCTGGCCACCTCTGAGTCTGAAACAGTAGAAGTCTGACCACATTTGGCGCACGTTTGTGGCCCTTGACACCCTCATACTGTGCAGATGAATGCACTGAGTTGGTGCCTGAAAAGACTGGGCACAAGTCTGGGGAGATTTTCTTGTTGCCTCTGTGTCTGCCTACTGTTTCTGGACATTGTACAGGGTTAATGTTTGCACTCTTTGGACCGCCTTGGGCTTGAATGTTACACAAAAAGATTAAACCAGAAAAACACGTTGCACAGATAGTTGTAAAACCATGCAATTTGACTGCAGATAGTGATCATTTTGGTTACTTTTGTAGGTTTTAGGCATGGGTTACTGCAGGATTTCCATATTGCATCTGCATTTCATGATGATGTAGACAGGGGTGCCATAAGGGGGAAAAGGGTTATGATGATTCAAAGGGTCCGTGACTGACAGGGGCCCTTGAAAGTAGAAGACAGCAGCATGAGCAACAATACTGATGATGAGGAAGACATATATTAAAGACCTAAAGGTAGACAAAGGTTGTTAAATTTAATTCCATTCCATAAGTAAAAATTAATTTTATTTGCATTAGTATAAGTACATCAATGTAAAAATATACTGTTTTCATTGAAAGATATTAATTAAAATTTAATTGATGGCTAGAACGAATTTGTGGAATGCAAAAATTGCAATGAAGACACTGACAATCAAGGATGTCAAAATCATTTTAGTTCTGGGGCCACATACAGCACAATACTATCTCAAGTATGTCAGACCAGTAAAATACTATCATAATAAGCTATAAATATTGACACCTCCAAATTTTTCTCTTGGTTTTAGTGTAGAAAAGTAAAATTACATGAAAATATTTACATTTACAAACTATCCTTTCACAAAAAATGTGAATAACCTGAACAAATATGAACACCCTCGTGTGTCTTAAGAGAAGTGCAAATTTAATAATATTCTGCCTGTTACTAAATCCGCTGTGATCTGTAAGTTCTAATGTACATGTCAATGGTGGAAGCACAAAACCTCTCATTTGAATATTGGGCTTTGTTGAGAAAAAAAAAAAAAAAACAACTGCTGTTTTCTTACAGAATGCTATTTGGTAACAAAACCCAATACATAACATATTGTTTTTGGAGTGTATTAGTTTTTACAAATAGTATTCGGCAAGATTTCAACAAGATATTTTGCATTTTCTCACAAACGAGAAGCTGAAGCATAATATTGTTAAAATTGCACTTGTTTTTCCTATAAAATTTCAGTTTGTTCTTGTTATTCACATTTTTAAAGGACAGTTTGTAGATATAAACATTTTCATAATGTAATATTACTTTTTTTTACTCTAAAATATAGAGGAAAGATTGGAGTTGGCTTTATTTATAGTTTATTTTGTTTTTATTTTGAGATCAAATTGGGCTGTATTTGGCTAAAATAAGTTCGACACTCCTGTTGTATATTAAAGTGGTGGGGCCCAAAGTGGTATTTTTGGGGTGTACCGTTGCCTTCAGTTGCAGCTCTAATCGTCACATTGCTCGGGCTAAGCCGAGTCCGGCTCGTGCGGCTCGACACGCTGCTCCCTGCTCGGTTGGTCAGCTGAAGTCCAAGCCCCGGTGTCAGACTCCGCCCCTTTACGAGCATCGGACACCTTCAGCACAACAAAGCATGTGTCGCTCCGCAACATTGTTTCTTCTGTGAACGTGCGGAATATAGGATTTTGTCGGATTTTGCGCCGTTTGCGTTCCCATTGATGCTAATCCTAGAATAGGTAAGCCCAATTGAACATTTCTACTGCTCGTACATGAAGGGGGGATGAGTTAGTGTTTATTTGTTTTGTTGTACGTTCGGCGCCATTTTCATACACAGATTGTTTAAATACCCCGGCACGTTGGACCGACGGAGCCTATTACGGTTTTGCGGTTTATTTGAAAAAAAGTTCTGAATTCAATACATATTTGGCCATTTTTTTTTACCACGTTTATTTTACTGAATGAAAATGAAATGGGTTATCTCTACTGTTCTTGTTAAAATACCTCCTAATGTTTCCTAGAATACGCTTATAAATGAAAGGTGCTCCTTGTTATCGATGTGATTTTTTTTTTGTATTTTTACTTCTTATTTTCTGGAAAACTTACACTGAATAATCCAATTTGTAATAAGAAACTGTATTTGGTGTGTAACTGCTAAATTTGGTGTTTTTAGATGCACAGAAAAAACAAAACAAAACATGAAATGCTGGGTAGTGTCATAAATAGGAGTTTAGAGGCTGAAAGATTCTGAGTTAAGACGCAGGAGGAGTGGTTGTACTTTTGCAGATGTTATTGTTCATTGTGTGATTTAAAAAAAAAAGGCTGTGATGTGAAGATGGCGTTGTTTTTGTTTTGTTGCGGTTCAGAGCTGGTTTTGCTTTTGGATTTCATTTTCTGCTTGACATGTCTTGCTTTTTACTTCAAAGAGGAGTGTATGGGTTAAAAATATCCATGTTCGCTTGAGGGCGGCATGTGTGAATGTGTGTTTTTGTGTGCGCACACGCCTGTACTACACCATAAGGCAAACTCATCCAATAAGCCTCATCTCCATTGATACTGCTGTATATAGTAAGATAATCTTTTATGAAGGGCTGCTGATATGACGTAGAAAGGATGAGGCAGAGACCGAGGAGGCTTTCGTGTGGTACAACTCCTCCAATCCTTGTATGTGCAACAAAAGTAAGCACACAGGTTAAAAAATGACAGAGATAAGAGCTGGGTGCATGGGGTCTGTTATTACTGCTGAATCAGCAGTGTTGTGAACACCAAGCTGTTGAGGTGATGATGAAGGAGGGATGTTTCTGGCTCTGCTATGTGACAGTGAGGTCACCGAGGTCCCAGAAGAGCTCACTGGTTAATCCTCTTTTGGGAGTTATGATGCATCCTTGCAGTTAGACTACTACTCTGTTGTGTGAGCATTACTAAATAGGGAACAAGACTCTACATACACACTCCTTAGCTCTTTTCATTTTGAATGAAGGAGTCTGTGGATTTAACACGTTTGTGGAGCATGTAAAGTGCAGTTTTTACAGTAATAATCCTAAAACGCTTTCAGTTTATTAGAAAATGTTCAGATGTACTTCTTCAACTAATGAGTCATAACATTTAGACTCATATCTGAGTATACTTGTCCAGTTAAGAAAGGACACTTCTGGTATAATGTGTGATAATGCACAGATGAACTCCTCCTTCAGTGGGCTTTTGCTGTGATGTGATGGAAATGGATTTAGAATTGCTTTCAGGGTAACCACAGTAAATCAATCAGGCTACTTCATTCTTTTCCCATGTTGGTTCATGTTGCAGCATCGGCTTCACAGACCATCTGTGTATATTGATTAGTTCAGAACTGGGTTTGGGATAGGTTTACAAAGAGGGCTTGGCTAAAATAAACCTATGTAGCCTAATACCTTTTGTGTTGTATCACCTGGTTGACCCTAGAAGAGACAGAGTCCACGATTACAGAGAATCTTTCTATGTTTGATTGAGATTTTCATTTCTTTTAGGTAAGAAGATGTCTGTCAAATCTTGTAAATGTGTATTACAGGTCACACCGGCAAATGGTCCAATAAAAAGTAAATGTCAGCTATATTAACTGTTAGGCCTAGTAGCACACAGCTGTTTGCCTTTATGCGTTCTTGATGTTACTGTGTGGATTGTATGCATACATTGAACTACACCGTTTAAACATTCATGTGTTGCCACCATGTATGTTGGTATGTGTGTCTGTGTTTACTTAATAGGAGGTTAATAGGAGCCACCATGTGGTCAGCAGAAAGATATATCGGCTTTTTGTACAATTCTGTTGATTTTCAGCCAGGTAGGCGGAGCAGCACATAAAACCATGAATCAGCACAGCTGATCGCCACCATGCTTCTGCCAGCTTCTATCCCTCTGACACATACAGAGACACACATGGTTGCACACAGAGACCCGACAGACGGACAGAGAGCTGGAGTGGAGGGAGTGCAATAGATACTGTAGGCAGGTAGATAGAGATAATCTCACTTGGTCACTTGGGGCCTGATTAACTCTAAACTCCTTCTAATTCCTTAAGCCTACTCTCAGTACCCAGGAAACATGGTTTCTTTCTGTCCTCCTACTATTCGTACAAGGTAATGCTATTTTAGGACTCATGCTGCTTGTCAGTCAGCTGACAGCATTGGTAAGAAAGGAGCAGTGAATTGACCCAAAACAAATGAAATCTTCCTTTGCTGCCACAAGAATGATTATGTAAATTAAGCACTGTGTATGTTTTCTGCTGGGCACAATGCATGCACATGTGCATGTCCGTGTTGTTGTGTGCAGTACACTGTGAACATAAATAGATATGAGCTTGTCTGTAAAAGCTAACTAATGAGACCCTGCATCCTGGGCACATGTAGCTATTTATATACCATACCTCCTCCTCCTCCTCCTCTGCAAGCTCTTCTCCATTCAGTCCTCTCATCTCAGTTCATCACACATACTGTATATAAACACAGCAGCAGCACTGCAGCATCACTAGCAGAGAATAAAATAGGGTGTAAACAAAATCCTGAATATCTGTGACTCAAAGCAAATTAATGTTGTGTTTTTGGATTCAGTATCTATTTAATCAGTGTGTTCTCAATGGTTTAAATTATGTGCTATCACATTTAATGAGGACATGCAATGCAGATAAATCTAATGTAATAAAAATGATCACAAAGTAAGTTATTAGAACTCCTACAGGCAAATCATATGTGAACCTGTGCCCTTTCCTTTAAGTGAAATTCATCAAGCCGAATCAAATTACCTTTAAATTTAATTAAAAGTCACATAAACTCTAAATCAAATCCTGATTCAACCCTTACCCTGGTGTTTGCACCTGATCCAGCAGCTCCCTTTGAGCTCAGTCTTGCTAGGGGGTGGCCTACTTCATCTATAATTTACCTCATTAGAGACACTAATTATGTAGTATTGAGGGCAGTTTTTTTACAGTAGGCTACAGCAATATGTCATGCCTTTATCTCCAACTGGCAGAAAATGTGTGAGATTGATTCTTTATAGTGATGTGCTCTGATAGCTCAATCAGTCATGATGCAGGTTAGCCCTGCTCAGCTGGCTGATAGCAGAGATGTTAGATAGGCAACACAAAATGGAGGAGGCAGCAGACACAAGCTCAGCTGGTCCATTAGGAACATGTCTGTTTTCTGACAATCAAAATTGAGATGACAGAGCATTAAAAGACCCAGAGGAGCCCATGAGCACTGATGCATACTGGTGTCTCTATGGATGTGTGTGTAGTGACCTAGGGAATAGGCCTATGGGGGGTCTTATTGGGGGAAGGGTAGGCAGGATTAGTTATAGTGTGCGGCACAGTTATTGGTCACTGGACACAAACAATGAGAGGGCGAAAGAGGATTTGGTGTGTGCGTACCCCCTCCTCCTCTCCTGCTGTCCCGTGGTGCCAGTGTAGGAAGTATATGGTATAGAGGACCAGGCTGCACCCTTTGGGGCGGCCCTGTACATCTGGAAGATTGGCCTGGCTGTCTGCCTGTCTAGCGTTGCCCCTCCCCCACTGCATAGTAGGCAGAGAGAGACTTGAACTACATATGGAAGAGACAAACACAGCTACATTAGTCACCAATTAGACAAGGCCTTTTTCAGAAATGACTATGTGTCTCATAGAGGACAGGGATTAACTGGGATGTGATCCACTGTTAGGATGAATTGCACTTAGGTGTAACTTGGTTATGTAATACCTGGAGTTTATTTCAATCAGTTGTGTGATTGGACTTAAGTGGTTAGAAATTTCCTAATAGTTCACATCTGCCCTTTCATTGCCACATCACTGAATCAAAGTCAACTTCATTTAGCATCAAGGCACCCGTCATGTCACTTTGTATCATGTTATTAGATAATGAGTGATTTAGCCAAGTTGACTTTACCTAGCACACATTCAGTTAAGGAAAATCAGTACAAAAATTAAGAGTATAAACAACCTTATAAAAATATTTTAGCTAGAGCTTACTTTTTAAATTGAACAACTAGCATCATTTTAGTTTTTTGTTTCTTCACTTTTTTGTTACTTGCTGGATTTATGCATGAGTCTTGCTCATTGGTTATGGCTGCAAACAACTAATTTGTCTTTTTTTTTCCTCAGTCTCTTATTTGAATGGTCCATAAAATGTTACAAAATGGTGAAAAATATTGATCAATGTTTCCCAAAGGGCTGAGATGACATCCTTAAATCTCTTGGTTGGTTCACAGCGTAGAAATCTCCAGATATCTGTCATGGAGCAGGAAGAAACCTGAGGATATCCAAATTTAAGAGGCCGGGATCAGATAATGTAGATCAATATAGCTCGTCAATCCAGTCAATAGCTGCAGCTCTATCATTGCTATGCCTAATTTTCTCAAATCACCTTATATAATCCAAAAAATTAACAGATAGACAAACTCTTTTATATCATTTTACATCCCCATTGTGTACCTTATTGCATTTTAATGAAATGGCCTGACCGTAGTGAGGATGCCTTAGATGACCTGTGATGGAGAGGCGTGAGACAAGTAGCTAAGCATGCTCAGAAAGGAAGATCCATGTGGTGCTAATGGGCAGCTCCAGAGCAGAATGCCTCCTTTGTGTTTGTGAGTTTTAATGAGTCTGTCATAGGCTGTGTTCTGAGTTCACTCTCGGTGCAAACACAGACACACTCTTCAACAAGGAATGCTATTGTGTGATGAAGTGATGTTTGTGAATGTATGTGAGTTTGGGTTTGGATGTAATACATAGCTGGCAGTTGGCTCAATGTTTAATGGAGTAAGTCTAACAATAGCTTTAAGGATCAATGTAAATGGCTTTTAATACAGAGTGCTAAAAATGAGTATGAATTAAATAATCAGCACACATGCAAATGATCCTATTTGCATAATAAAAGGTAGCATTATGTTCTGCATTATCCCTGTGGCTTAATAAAAATGAACTAGAAAAATTCCAATATCACAAGAAAAAATCATTTGGATTATTTTTTATTACCCATGAAGTTAAATTGACAGCATGACATGACATTAAACACACAATATACACATAAAACACACTATAATTGGGAAGCCACTTGCTTGTCATTCAGACTAAAGTGAAGTGTAATGTTTACCGCACAGACAAATATTCCAGTTCTGCTAATCTTGTTTGTCGCTTTCCAAGTATAGCTGCGCTGCCACTGTCACGCTCTCTACAGCGCCGTGACCTTTCTCCGTCTCTGTTCTCCTTCCCAGTGGCTACCATGACAACAGAGGCAAGTGCGGTGAGCGAGGCAGACACTGAGGGTAAGCAGAAGGCCAGCGGTGCCGAGCCCGAACCCGAACCCGAAAACAAACAGAAGCCAGAGGCGGCAGCGTCGGAACCGGAAGGGGAAAAGTCGAGCAAGAAGGCCCAGGAGCAGGCCTCGGAGCCTGGGCCTGCCGATACAGCTTCTTCCCCCGAGGAGGAGCAGCTGAAGCCTCGTACCAGGACCTCCGCCGGAAAAGGCCTGTCTCGCCTCTTCTCCTCTTTCCTGAAACGGCGCTCACAGTGCTCAGAGGGAGAGGGGTTTGAGGCCGAGAAAGCCAAGGAGGAAAAAGCAGACAAGGGAGAAAAAGCTGACAAGGTAGAAGAGAAGGTAAAAGAAGCTAAAAGTGAGGTAAAGGAGACGAAAGTAGAGGAGGAGAAGGCAGAGCCAAAAGAAGTGACAAAGAAAGAGGAAAAGGTTGAAGAAAAAGAAGAAAAGAAAGAGGAGGAAAAAGTTGAGAAGAAAAGCAGCAAGAAAAAAAAGAAAGAAGCTAAGAAGAAAGCAGAGGAAAAGGATGAGGAAAAAGTGAAGAAGAACGAGGAGAAAAAAGAAGAGGAAAAGGAGACAAAGAAAGAGGAGAAAAAGGAGGAGGATAAGGTGCAGCAGACTGCAAAAAAAGAGGAGGAAAAAGTAGACACAAAAGAAAAAGAACAGAAGGAGACTGCAGAGGTTAAAGATAAGGGCGCAGAGGCTGGAAAGAAAGAAGTTAAAGAGGAAAAAGTTGACAGAAAGGTAGCGAAGAAAAAGGAAAAGGAGGAAAAGGTGAAGAAGAAGGAAGAGGAAAAAGCAAAGAGGAAAGCAGAGGAAGAGGAAAGGGCCAAGAAAAGAGAAGAAGAGAAAGCAAAGAAGAAGGAAGAGGAAAAGGCAAAAGAGGCCGAAAAAGCAAAGAAGAAAGAGGAGGAGAAGGTCAAGAAGAAGGAGGAGGAGAAAAAAGAAGAGAGGTCAAAGAAGGAAGAGGAGAAAATAAAGGAGACAAAAAAGAAAGAGGAGAAAGTAGAAGAGGAGTCTGTAAAGAAAGAAGAGAAGGCGAAGGAAGAGACGAAGAAGACAGAGAAGGAAAAGGAAGAGCCAAAAACAGAAGAAAAAACGAAGAAGGAAGAAGAAAAAGGGAAGAAAAAAGAGAAAGGGAAGAAAGGCAAAAAGGAGGCGAAAGGCTCAAATGAGGAGCAGGTGAAAGCACCGATCGCTGCCCCAGAACCAGAGCTTAAAACTGAGCCAGACATCGAACAGGCTCCTGATCAACACTCCATAAGCAGCGCAGAGACACAGGTAAGGTCACAAACACTGGAGTCAGTCTGAGGGACGAGCACAGCGCTCGGCACTACTAATACATTTGTGTTTCAGATTGGGTTCTAGTAGGGAACACATTTTTTTTCCCTTTCTAATGAATTTTTTATTTTGTGGCGAGCTTGCTCAGCAAAAGTAACTGCAGCTTGGTTTAAAAACACAGTGTTCTTGTTAGACTGAAAAATGATCTGTACCTTCTATTGTATATGTTGTCTCTGTTTTAGAATACGATGTTTATATCGCAAGTCAGCATGAACAGGACATGTTATGAACTGTAGCCATGATGTGTCTGTATAGTTTATAAACATCAATATTTCCTTAAAGTTTGATGGGAGATTCCTCTTCTTAAATGAGATGTGAAAAAAGTAGATGTTAGTTGTGGTAGAATATTATTATTTACAGTCAGAGCAATAAAATATTTTAGAAATTTAGAGGTAGAACATTTAAAATCATAGTCATGGATAAATAAAAAAGCAAAATAAAAGTTGAGAGAAATTAAGTAAAATCTTCTCTGAGGCATTTTGGAAGGAAAGATAATTTAAACAAAACTAGCCAATGCAATGATATTTATCACAATTATTATTATTTTTGTTTTGTTAGAAAAACGCCTGAATTCAATGTGTCTCAATTCTTTTGTCCATAGAGTGTGTGTGTGTGTGTATATATATATATATATATATATATATATATATATACATGTGTGTAGTATACTAACCCTGTTTATTGTCAGTGTAACTGCTGTACCTCCCCATAGTAAGCTTTAATGGACTTCTTTTCAATGTAAACTCCTGCAGATGTGCTTTCTGTGTCTGTTGATTGTCTAAATGACTCAATGCTGTCAGTGTTGCTCTTCCCAACGCTGTGTCTTCTCTCTTCCAGGATGAAGACAATAAGGTGGAACGTACTTCAGGGGACTGCACTGTCCAGAAGAAGTACTCCCACGTGGACCTGGTGGTCATGATTGATGGTTTTGATGGAGAAAGGGGAGCCATCGTGGCAGGGAGCAGAGGTTACTTCCTGAAGGTGAGCTTAAATCAAAGCTCTAAACATCTGGATCAGGGTTTACATCAACCCAGCTTTTATCTGGCATCGCCTGCAGTCGTCCAGCAGAGGAAATGTTTGCTGAGAAATATGTCAAATGAATTCATTATTCAATGAGGCAGTCAGTTCAACCTGACCCATAGAATGTCACCAAGGTCATTTAAATATAAAACTAAATGCTTCATATCGTTAGCCTCATAGCATAATTACCTAAGTCATATTTTTGGCCAAACTGTGATATGTGTGGAACTTTCATCTCCTAACACTGCTGCTTCATTTTGCATCATTGACTATGATCTGAGAAAATATGACTTAAAGTATTATGCTATGAGGCTAAAGAAATGCAAAAGTTAAGTTTTACCATAACACAATGAAAGGTTTTGGCATTTGATGTGACTAAATGTTGATGTGTTACTGGAACTGAATACAGTTACATCAGAGCAGCTTTGAGTTCCACGTCAGACTCAACTTGTAGAACATATATTGTGGATGTTACGTGTTTTTACTGACTAAACCTGCAGCACACCTGCACAGGAGACATAAGTCAGTCACCCTGTCCCTAACTCTAACCCTGTCCCTAACCCTTACCCTGTTCCTAACTCTAACCCTGTTCCTAACCCTTAATCTGTTCCTAACCCTAACCCTGTCCGTAACCCTTACCCTGTTCCTAACCCTAACTCTAACCCTGTCCCTTACCCTAACCCTGTTCCTAACCCTAACCCTGTCCCTTACCCTTACCCTGTTCCTAACCCTAACTCTAACCCTGTCCCTTACCCTAACCCTGTCCCTTACCCTAACCCTGTTCCTAACCCTAACCCTGTCCCTTACCCTTACCCTGTTCCTAACCCTAAC
>JAPQRP010000028.1:33170313-33180396 GCA_037367295.1 Apogon hyalosoma
ATGGCATCATGACCTTTGACCTTGAGTGACCTTGAAAGGTCAAACCCATAGTCTCACGTTTTGAGAGGGAGGTGTCCTATAAGAGCTAAAACATTTGTGAGGGGTGGGGTTTGTTGTGCCTGGCACCACTTGTTTATTTTGTATTCATTTATTGATTTAAAAAAAAGTAACTTTAGTCTGTATAGTTTAGTCTATATTTGTTTACGTTTATTTCTGGCAGAATGGTTGTGCAATGGTGATACAACCAATATAAAGGTGCTATGACTAGTTGTTCCTTTTCTCTAATTTCATGTGATAAGTAGCCGATGAAGGAACTATGTTTGGTTATGCCTTTGGTTCTTTCTGTCCCTTCTCAAACTATGTTTATGAGTTGATTCATATGTACACTTATGTTAAATTTATTGTATTTCTTTACTTTTTCTGTGATTAATGACCATTGATGGGTGCATATGTAATTGACTTCTTCATTTTATTGGGTTTCTTTTAGTTCTTTTTTTAAATTTCAGTTTGAGATAAATAAATAAAAATAAATAAACTTCTAGGACACTAATTGCTAGCATGTTAAACTCAGCATGCTAAATTAATTTGATTTAAACTAAGTATCATTTTGTGCCCAAATGTATTTACTGTCAAAAAGGCAAACAGTCGCAAAATCACACAAGGACCATGGTAGAAAGATTCAGGAAATATTCCACTGAATACAATATTGAAACAGACCTTAATGAAGTAAAGCTGTAGTCAAATGTTACTGCTGAGCTGTTATCACACAGGTAGCTCTTAACAGATAAACAGCTAAACATTAGCCTTTGCCATCGGTGAATGTCTGGTTGTTTGCCACAAAGTGAATGTTAGTAAATTCTCACCCAAGATTCAGAATGACATGAGCTGCATCTTGCAACGACTTGCAAAGCTCAGAGTTGCAATGTTCTTACCAGAATTAAGACCAATGCAACAAAATGAGAGAGTGTATTATTTCAACAGCATTAAAACTGTGTACCTCCATTCCAACTACAAAATATTCAGGCTTATTATAGCTGTAAAATGCCCAAGGGTAGTACCCTCTAGTAGAGCTGCAGCTATCGATTGTCTTTGTAATCAATTAATCTATCAGGGATTTTTCTTCCATCTGATGTGGTTAAATGATTATTTGAATAGGCGAAAAAATTATATATATTAACCCATAAAGACCCAGTGCTGCTTTTGTGGTAGTTTCCATATCAATTAGTTTCTCTATTTAAACTTTCTTAAGTGATTTATCACCACTTATTATAATATTATCCTCTGTATTTTGCATTTTTTTCAATGAAAATCTGGTATTTTCCTATATTTAATTCACTGATCATGTAAATGTTCATAAGACCTCAGATTAAATGTGAGGGTTATTATATCAGAAACAGAGAAAAAGGAAGAAAACATGACTTTTTCAACAAAATATATGATTACCTGAACATAAACCCAGTGTGTCCATCCACTGTCATTGATCCAACTCCATGGGTTTTACTGGGGAATCAATGTTGTAGAAGATGACGGTGTTTCAACAGTAACTACGGAGCCTCTGGAGGTCCAAATGGGTCATATCTGATGATTACAAGAAGAAGACAAACTACATTTTGCACCAATTATTGACATGGATTGATAGGATTAGTGGATCAACAGGTATTAAACAGTTTCTATTTCTGGGCGCTAGTGGATGTTTGGGTCTTTATGGGTTAAAAGTGTGAAAAAGATATGTCTGAAAATGACAAACAACTTGTTGTTTATTCCAGAACCAGCTGAAACAACAACCACAAAAAATAAAAGTAAAAGGATTAATGAAAAATATCTATAACCTATAGAAATGTGTGTAGGTGTGCATCTTTTGTGTGTAGAAGCAGCATACAGTATATTGTCAGTTCCTTAACCAACAGTTACAGCAAAACATGAATTAAAGTAATGCAGCAACATTTAGCTATTCTTGAGCTAAAGACAATGACATAACTAGCAACCACTACATACGTTCTGAGGGTTCATTATGCTAACATATTAGCATTAGCATTTACTTTAACATTATTACTTTCTGTTGGGTCTGCTCTCAGGATTAATGCAGACCAGGTGTTTCCGCTGCAAATGCTGCATCATTGAAGTCGTGCTCTTACGATAAACAAGCTCTGTACCACAGTGGATGCATTGTACTATATTTATTTTTTTCATTTTAGTATTCCCAAAGTTTAGATATTGTCTGTCTGGTGTCATGTACATTACAATTAGTGTCCATGTGAAACACAACAGCGGAACCAATGTTTAGTAGCAGTGAAATTAAAGAAAAGAAAATCGTAATGGAATATATTTTTTAATAAATTTGAGTTGATTAATCGATTGATCATTTCAGCTCTACCCTCTAGTAGAAGTACTGGTAAAATTTGATGTACATTCAGATGCATGGAATGTGTGTAGGCCTTGGTGTAGGAAGGCTTTGTGTGGAAATAGTGTTTGTCTGATAGCGTAGTTGACTTGTTTTAGCCATGCCATGCTGAGTTGACCCAGGCTGGCATATTTTTCCATTTGAGGCATGGAGCAGGTGGTATCTACAGCTAGTTATGCTGCACAGGTCCCACCCACTAGTAGAGTTAAGCAGTGTTAGGAGCTATATCCTCATCTGTTTTATCAATTTGACTGAAAAATATATTGTGATTTAAGTTAGAACAGTCAATTATTATGGTATCATTATTATGACCTCCAATGTTTTGCACAAGATTTAGAGTCATTTCAAATGAACTGTGTGAAAAAAAAAAAAAAGCTGAATGAAACAAAAATGATTGTTATATTTCATCACTATTTCCACAGGATTTTCCTCCATTTGACATTCGACCCTGTTGGTTTTTGTCAGTGTCGTGTTCTGCTATACTTTAATGGACCCTGAGTGGCTCTTCATTTCTACCAGTAGTAATTATATCCCCAAAGTATCAAGATATTTTGAAAGGATAAATTTTTTTCATGTATGTGTCCAGTTTCAGTGGGGCTTTTTCTTTTAATTGGATTTACTTGTGTGTATAATTAATTAGATTGTTAGACTTAAGAATTATCAAATAACATTTCTGGATCATGATGGTGTTAATGGTAGCACAGTTGGTGCAGTAATGGGCACTGTGGACTCACAGCAACAATTTGCATATTCTCCCAGTGTCTGCTTGGGTTTTCTCTGGGTATTCTAGCTTCCTCCCACCGTCCAGAGACAGGCACCGTAATGCGTTCATTGGTCAGTTTAGATCAGCCATATGTGTGAGTGTGAGAGTTAATGTTTGTATATGTCAACCCTACGAAGAACTGGCTATATGTCTAGGGTGTACCACACCATCAACTGTTGGTAGTTGGGTTTGAGCACCCCTACAACTCTAACAGATGAATGAATGAATGAGTGACTGAATGAATGACAATGTTAATTCAAGTGAGAGAAAGAAGAGAGCATCAAACAAGTACTTGGACCTTCCTTTTTTGTTGTCTTTGTTTACATGTTGTGAACAACAAAGTAATGTCTGCAGTCAGCTTGTCTGACAGTGAGATGTGGATACTTATCACCAGAACATGATGTTGTTTACATTAGTATTGGGAGAAACTAAACATCTAGTTTCTTCAACTTTAATTCAGGAGCAAAAATCACACTTTTGATGAGTAGACTTTTGTTGTGATAATTGTTGATATTTACTGAGGCTCTATATTAAAGCATAGTTTGTGTAAATCATCTATGATTATTACAGTAACTTAAAATATTTAAATGTATTCAGTTATAACTTTTTTGCTGGTTAATGAATGAACAGATACAGGTGAACTTTTTTGATTCACCTGAACATTGTATACTGTAATATAAAGTGTAATATTTTTGATTAAAGTAGTCCAGTTTCATATATTACAACCCAGTCACAATGTCACCACTGAACACACAATTGTGTGTTCAGGAACAAACTGCCTCATACTGCATTGGCAGCTGTTGCATACATGCAGTACTTAAAGTGTAATAATACAATGGCTGCATCTGTAACAATAGTGTTATGTAATGCACTAGCATGAATTAATCACTTGACTCAAACTGTGGCCAGCTCCCAGAGGATGATAATACAACAGGCTTTTAGCTACAACCGTGTTGGCGTCCAGGGATGAGCCGCTGCTTTGGTGATGGACATAAGGTCTTGCAGTTCCCTACCTGTGTATGAATGTTTGGTGGTGGTCGGAGGGGCCGTAGGTGTGAATTGGCAGCTATGCTTCTGTCAGCCTGCCCTAGGGCAGTTGTGGCTACAGGTGTAGTTTACCACTACCAGAGGTGGAGTGTGAGAGTGAATGAATAATGGGTCAATAATGTAAAGCGCTTCGAGTGCCTAAAAAAGCGCTATAGAAATCTAATCCATTATTATTATTATTATTATTATTATTAATAATAAAAAAAATTAACCCTGCTTTCTGTAATATTGTTTATTCATTAATCTGCAGGATACAGTGTGGCCTGTGCTCCATAGGCAGTTCTCTGCCATTGACCTATGTGGTATTAAAAATCATATCAGGGTGGTAGATAGTGAACATAGCTGCAGTCATTAAGAGAAGGATGAAACCTGGCAACCGAAAGAAAATCAACCAACAAAATAGCTAGCCAACTGACCTAACCCAAAAAACCAAACAGCCATGTGACCTCAAATGTGAAGTTGTAGCTTGTCACCTCTTACTTAGCACCAAGAGTTTGGCTGTAGCACTACATGGAATCACATCTGTCTGTGTTAAGAAATCCTGGTATTTTTTTTAAAAACAAAAATCCCACACACTATTTCACCGCCTTTAGTTTTAATTACAGGACACATTTGCTGCAGCAGTATCCATGCCATGCAATGCTTCACAATAAACGTCAAAACATTTATTTCTGTCCAGATATCTTGTATTGATGATGGGAGAATTGGACAACTATGTAGAGTCTTCTCCATCACATCCCAAAAGCTATTAATGGATTTCTATAGTACTTTACATTATTGCTCCATTATTCATTCTCTCTCACTACTAGTGGTAGTAAGCCTGTATAGCCACAGCTGCCCTGGGGCAGGCTGACAGGAGCGTGGCCAAACGGCCCCTCCTACCACCACCAAACAGTCATGTGCATTTATGAGTAACACTGGAGGCAAGGTGGGTCTTGCCCAAGGACACAACAGAACATGATTAGGAGTGGGATTTGAACCACCAACCCCTCTGTTATGCGAGAACCCACGCTACCTCCTGAGCCACAGCTGCCCCAACAAAAATGTTAGTGTTCAGGTCTGCATTCTTTGGTGGCCAATCCATTTGTGATGCTGAATGTCTCATGTTCTGTGAACCACTCTGACACTTAGACCCTAATGAATCCATGTGAATCTATGGCCTATTTACATGTTCTGTTGGTTGAGTACAACGCTATAACCCCAGGCTTCTTCCCATAGTCAGCATATGATGTCTTCCTGGCATCCAGTCTGACTCCAGCTGCCAGCACTTACAGCCGATACATCGAAGATGGGTCAAAATATGTTACAGTGTCTGAGACAGGATGAGGGGCTTAAAGCTCATGCTCAGCTCTGTCTGTGTGACAGACAGTCTGCAGGGCTGGAGGGGTTTCACAGCAGCATCTGGATGAGCTCAGCAGAGTCCACCATCAGTCACATTGACATTAGCATGAGTGGCATTTCATACTTGATGTCTTAATAATCTTTTAGCCCATAAATGTTGTAATGGGATGTGGACTAGAGCCACTGGACTGTCTTGTGTAATTAAGGTGTCATTAGTTCCATTCAGATCAGTGACTGTTATGTCTCACTCAGGGATATTATAAATAAGGAAAATGAAAAACCAAAACAAAACAAAATTTTACCATTTTGTTTTGTTTTTTCAAGCAGTTAAAGGTCAAAATCTGTGTTGATTTTGTTGTGCTTTTAAATGCTCCTGGTAGACATGGGCATTGAATTAATTTAATGAATAGAGGTTTCACCTTTAAGGGTGTATTCACACCTGGAAAGTCCTTTGGTCCATTTATGTGATTTAGATTGAATGCAGACTTTTTTTTTTTCATTTTGGTCGGATTGCATTCTCATTGCACTGGCATTGGACAGAAAAGTCAAGGGTGGGGTGAATCCAAGACGGGAGGTGTTGATGAAAACAAACATGGAGGTTCTATGTGCAGTTATTGTTTTCGGAATATATATTGTGTGTGTATATATATATATATATATATATTTATTGTTTGTTTGTTTGTTTGTATTTTTACAGACACAAATTTATGAAAATAATGTTAACCATCAAGAGCAACTCATTCGGAGCCAGTTTCATAATATGGGCATCTGACCAAATGTCAATAAGACATTTAGTCTCCTCATTGCTCCATGTCTGTCCACAGCTCATGGCTGCTGCTGTGGCTCGGTTACTTCCAGTGGCTACGGTGGCTCATCAAGCACAAAAAGGCACATGGGTCTTTGGTTTGTTTTGACTCGAGGCTGGTTACATTCACACCAGAAGTGAACTGGCCCAGAGTCTGTTTGCATGATGTGGTCCATCGAGACCACATCATTCAAGAATAAAATGTTGAAACATAATGTAAACAAAGTGGCTGTGTGAATCATATTTGATGTCAGACTTTCTTTTATGTGACATTTTTCAGGTTCTGTAAATCAAATTTTCCTCATAATATCTGGTAAACTCAAACTGATACTAAAACTAATGTGAAATAAAGAACAAACGGAATAAAAATTAAAACTAATGGAAATTTCAAAACTATACTAACTTATGTTGTTGCATGATTGCTATGTGTTTTTGCCACCCTGTCCCTCTAGGAAGTGAATTCTGCATGACAGTAGAGTTTCATCCAGTCACTGCACCTCTTCTGTTGCACTGACTAATCTCTGTAAAAGTTTCCTTGTTTTCCAGTTTCACCAGTCAAAGTGGTCTGCTGTGCAATGACTATAACGTAAAGGTAGAGAAATGTGCCAAATAGTGTGAAGTGATTTTTATAGGAGATTTCCCAAGGAGTACAAACAACAGAGAAAAGTCAACATGATTGATGACCTTTGTTGCACTGAGTATTTATTTTGAAAGGCACCACTGCTTTATAAATCTAAGATATTTAGGTTCTGGTGCTTTTACCACTATCTTGATTGAACAAACCACACTGTTGGTGTGCCATTTAAAATTCAACTAGCTTTCAAGGTATTAGTTAATCTGTCTATGACTGGCTGACTGTTTTGTCTACTATAAATGTTATATGTAACAGACTGCACACTAAGGGTCTTATGTAATGCTCCAAACAGTCCTGAAAACCCTTGCACCCTATTGACATGAGGGTTTTGCATAGCTAGTTATGTAGGAATTAGCATGGCTGAGTGAAAAGTGCATAGTTCAGTCCCTGTGGAGAGCGTGAAAGAAAGAAAGTAGGCCGTGTACTGTATATGTGTGTGTGAGAGAGGTAGAAAGGCAAGTCAGCATGTAGGTCCTTCACGCATCGCAGAACTCCACTGTCAAAGCCTGGACACTAGAGATGACTTATTTAGCCAGGGACACAGTGGACACAACTGAAAAGCAGAGTGGGAAGCTTGTATGAATGTGCTGCTTGTCTCTGCTTCATCAACTCTACTATGTAAAGATGTAGGAACAATTGAATCCCCCCCAAACACACACACACACACAAATAGAAAAAACCCAAACAAACAAAAAAAAAACATTTCAATTTCAAAATTCCAGAAACATTTCCATGGAATAAAACCTTGATAGTTTTACAGAGTGTTGTCGTGACTGTCATCTTGAGCATGTGATGTGAGGCGGTCATAAAACTTAGTTCAAGCTGTCGTAAGGCAGTCTTTTTCGAACGTTTACATGAAATTAAACATCTGTAATGTTATGGTTAGCTTTTAAAAGTTTACAGTTTGTTTATAACTGTCTCTATATGTGATAATGCATACTGATGGAGACTGTCGGCTCTTCTTCTGTGGTGACAATACTGTTGTACTTGGAGTAATAGCTCTATTGATGGCTTGACTATTTTAGATTGAACTTTATTGATCCCTTGGGCAGAACCCTCAGGAAATTAAGGAAAGATGTGTTCCCTGACCAGGAATTGAACCCAGGCCACCATGGTGAGAGTGTCGAATCCTAACCATTAGACCACCAGGGACCTACATTTCTATGTCTACATACGGTCTGCTGTGGATTGTGAGGCATTGCTAAATGCAGGATGCAGGGACATTGCATTTGCGTTACAGTGTTGGGGAAAATTTTATTTGGTGGAAAATTTGCGCATGAAGAAGTCAGCTATGGTATTTAAATTATATAATGTAAGATATAAAAACACATCACGTAAAAAGACATATGTCTTTGTAAAAATGTTTCATGTGTAGTTGTTGCTTGGACGTTGTTGTTACCTACACACAGGAGGGAGGAGAAGGCAAACTGAAACAGTTGCCCAATGGCATGATTATTCCAGTGCAGTACATTCTGTGAGCCACACTAGGGTAAGGGTTACATTTCTGTCATGTTGAGCTGATGTATTTTCAGATGTGTTTTAACCACATGCTAAACAGACACAGGATGATGCTGCCCTTCACTCTCACTTCTTCTGTGGTATCACTACTTTTCATTTAGAGTTAGGGTTCCATGGAAAGAGTGCATGTTAAAAAGTTAAAATGTGTTTGAACTATAGGCCTATGGAAATTAATAGGACCTACTGATGCTGTAAGCCTTATAGACACAAGTTGATTTTCTTTGAAACCCTTAGAGATGTCTCTCAGAGAATCAACAGTAGGTCCCTTTCAGAACTCAGCATATATGTCACACATTATTCCCTTCACCTCACCTAATTGCCTCCAGCGAGTCAGCTGCTCATTTGGTGGAAATGGGAATGTCATATGTCAGATGTCATTTGTGGTTAATGCTAATGAGACTAGCTGGACATGTATCCAGACTCACACCCATAATACTTAACACACCTCTTGACTTATAAGCATCTCTCATGCCAGAAATAGCAACAGTGGTTTTGTAATGTGTCAGGCCTCCCTGCTGCACTGCAGCACACCCACAGGTTCTCACTGCTGATAACCGAGCAGCTGGGAAGCTTTCTAGCATTGATCTGAATGCAGAAGCTGGTCGGCTCTGCTAAGATTTGTTATGCAGATAATACAGATAATTTGCTATGAAAAGCTGGCTGTCTGGAAGTCATGACTGGAGTGTGTATCAAGTCAGGTCTGGCTTTTGTAATATTTAGGCTCATGCTTCTAATTATGTGTTTGCACATAAAGACATAGACATCTCTTCTGACGTCAGTAGTTGAAGATAATCTGATGTAGACAAAATAAAAAACTTGTAAGATGTGCTTTAGGTTTATATTGACCACAGGTGTCCCATTTTAGAGTTAGGATGTATGTGAGCCATGTTTGATTTGATATAGTTTCAGTTGTGTTCCACCTATACAGACAATACATGCTGTTATTCAGATTTGGTCCAATATGTGTATATTCTCCTTACTTTACTTTCTTCTTACTTTTATTACAACTAGGTATGGGTACCAAAACCAAGTACTAAACAGGTTAAATTAGGGGTGCACTGATACCACTTTTTTCCAGACCGAGTACAAGTACAAGTACTTACATTTAGTACTTGCTGATACCGAAAACCAAATGAGTACTTAATAATATCATTACAGTTCTTAGTTACTTTTGAAAATATGCTTTACTGTCATTCATTAGTCTGACTAACAAAGTGCTGCTGCTGACATTTAATGCATTGGAGTGAGCATTTCTCAATCAATTCACCAGAGGGCACCGCTCTTAATTAAGCCGTACTTTTCCAAACACCACGAAGAAGAGTAAAGTTTTATGAGAAGAAGAAAAAGTAGAAAGTCAGTAATAACAAGCTTGGTGATGACAGAAGAGGTAATACTAATGTGGATACTAATTTTGATATTGATGAAGGTAGTTGTCATAAATATGTCAGTAGTTTTTCACTAACACACAATCGCTCTTTGAGAAGTTGTGCTACTGTCGTTGAATTCAAATGATCTTCTAAGAGAGATTAAGTTTAGTACACATACATTTATTAAAGTAAGATAAACATTACAAA
>JAPQRP010000028.1:33231416-33243429 GCA_037367295.1 Apogon hyalosoma
TATTTTTTTTTTTTTTTGCATTTATCTGCGGTCATCATTAGGTACATCCTATGTCTAAATTTGTCTTTTATTATTGGGTCTAAAAAAGCTGGCAAAGTGCCAGGTACCAAACTGTACCCAGTTTCATAGAAGCACCCACCTGCCACCTCCTCACTTTGCCTAAACCCAGCTTGATCTATTAATTTATTTGACTTACTGTATGACTTTTATGAGGACTTAATGTGTTAGATCAGACTTTTAACACAGTGTTTGTTGTTTAATTTGGATCTAAACAAACCCCGGTGTTCTGCAGTCATTAAAACTACTGGTGAATTTATTGCAACTCACATGTCTGCAGGTTAAATTGGAGATGAACAACATAGGTGTAATAAAGTATGGTCACTTTTATGTAAATCACGGATATCTATGACCTCAATGTTTCTGAACCAAAAGTATGTTTCATGTTAGTATTCTTACAACCACACTTGGTGCCTTTGGTATTTTCAGGGAATAGAATGAAACTACACTGCCCAGCCAAAAAAGTCCAACATACAGTATTTCATTAGACCACCTTTAGCTTTTATTACAGGACACATTTACCATGGGCATCCCTTATGACGTATAATGCGATGTCACAATAAACGCCACATTTATTTTCATCAGTTTTAGTAATTCAAAATAATTTGACACTATCTATAAAAACATTTTCAAAAACAAGCCATTGCAAAGAAAACTCACTAAAACTGTAGGGGAATTTATTGCAACTCACATATCTACAGATTAAATCAGGTGAACAACTGTTACCAGAAAGGTAAAAGTAAAGAGTACTTTAAGAAGACATTTACATGAGAGACAAAATCAAAAATGCAGTTCATTTCTCCTAGGAATGTAAAACAAACTAGTTCCGCTCCAAGGCAGGCTTGTTCTGTATGTTTTTAACTACCTCTGTAAAACTGTGCAATCCTGATATGTTTCTGAGTTCCTGTGTTGAACAGTTGCTACTGTTCACTGACATCTGTTCCTTTGTGCTTTGGATTGCAGGTTATTTCTGGTGATTGAATATGTGAACGGTGGGGACTTGATGTTTCATATGCAACGACAACGGAAGCTCCCAGAAGAGCATGCGAGGTAAATGTACAGATCTGCCACCAACATCTGTCTACATGCTTGCTTAGAAAAAGTATGTGCCTCACCTCAGTATTGAAATCATGTTAAATGCAGTACAGTGTTTGACTTGTACATCAAAATGTGCTGCATATTGGCTGGCTTCTTTGGCTTTACTGGAAATGACTCTTGAATTCTTGTTTCTCCAACCATAATTTTCAAACGCATCTAAAACAAGGCTCGCTACTGTAGCCAGGCCACCAAGAATAGACTGCATGATGGGAGCATGACATACAAGTGGGTGAATTTGTGGTTAAGATGACATGGCATGGTCAGGCAGTTACACAAGCAGCACACATGCAATTAGCTGTTATTTCAGGGCAGACTGATTGAACATCTTCCAGAAGGGTCTCTTTTTATTTCTATGTTATGTGGATCATTTGTGCAGTAGTTAGGACCTTTTTTGCAGAGTGTATGCTTGGTTATATTTCATACCCCACTATATCAGCTCTTCATGTACATACGGTGCCAAAACCCAACTTGGCTCTTTTTTTTTTTTCAGCTCTGAAAATTATAATGAACTCTCATAATTCTTTGTGCCTATGTATTTGTAAGGCACTCCAACTGCAGCACTGATAAATGCTGGATCAAAGGCCGGGTAATTTAGAGAGGCACCGTTGGGCCCCTATCGGTCCCTACAATCTGTATTCTGGAGACGTTGGCTGTACATATGCAAAGCAGCATGTTAATCACTCATAATGATTGTACATATTCATGAGCAGCGCTCTTAGAAAGCCCTGCCACATTCCCCTGCGCCGTGGGGGAGGCATGCCGGTGGGCAATGGATGGTACTGCTGATAGAACGCAGATTCTATCAGTCTGCGTGCCAGCGAATAAACATCAGCACAAAGCAAAGCCAGGCTGTCACAGGGAAAACGAAGGGAGAGGTGTGGGAAGCGACTGCACTGTCAAACATGTCTGCAGTGTTTCCCTCAGTCTCACAAAGCACAGAAGACGAAGGGGAACAGTCGCATCTGGGGCTAGCACTGGGTTTCATTGAGAATTCAATATCAGTTCATTGACGGTACTTTTTTTCATAAATATATTTATTGTTGTTTTACATTGTTGTGTAAAAACAGCTAACAACACTTATACATTGAAACAATTCCTATAACCTGTGGTGTAGTGGTCCCTGGAGAAGTGGGTATACTCTTAATGTTTGCTTCTTTTTTTTTTTAAGTAGTCGAAAAACGCCTGATACATTTAGAAACAGTGACATGTAAAACTAATCTATTTAGTTTATCCAAAAATCTGTCAGCAATATTTACTCACAATTATAAATATCATGACTTGATCAGGCAAAGTTTGTAAGTGTTACTGGTCACACAAGCAGCTGCATAAATATCAAATGTATTCAACATGAGGCAAACATAGGATAACATTAGCCTTTTATAATGTTAGCCTACTCACACAGTTTAACTATTGGTGACATCTCTCCTCTAAATGTGCACTCATATGGCCATTAGTTTAAAACAGTGACTTATTTGGAAATCACTTTAAAACGTACCTTCAGAATTACGGATTCCATGAAAGTAGGTTCTCTAGATAAGACTCACTCACTTGAAAGACGTTTATTCTGCCTTTCTTGTTCACATTTCCAATAATTATGCATCTTTCAACGAGACTTACAGTGACCTGTCAATCAGCTGGGGTGACACTGGCACCTGTGGTGTCCAATCAGGCTCCAGAGGTGGGCAGAGCTATATAGCAATATTTTCCCCAGCATGACCCACCCTACTCTGCCTCTGGGGTTAGGGTTAGGTGAGTATCAATTATGGGGCCATTATTGTAGCAATATTATTTGCAAATGCGTGTGGAGAGTTTTGTGTCTGTATCTCAATTTGTGTGTGCACAGTCGGATTTGCAAATGTGTAATGAATCTGTAAATGCGTGATGAGATTTGTGTGTCTGTACAAGAATCTGCAAATATGTAAAACAACTTGTGTGTGTTTATTCAGGTTTGCAAATATGTAAAAAATCCACAAATCTGTATTCAGATTTGCAAATGTGTAGACCGAGCTGTAAATACACACAGAGACATGAATGAAGTATTTTTGCTACAAGACCCAGAAATAGACACCTACACATTTGCAGATTAATCTATACATTTGCAGATCTTAGCATGCATTTGCAGATCGGTCTACACATTTGCAGATTCGTCTACACATTTACAGATCAGTCTACACATTTGCAGATCCGTCTACACATTTACAGATCGGTCTACACATTTGCAGATGGGTCTACACATTTGCGAATTTGAATACAGATTTGTGGATTTTTTACACATTTGCAAACCTGAATACACACACACAAGTTGTTTTACATATTTGCAGATTCTTGTACAGACACACAAATCTCATCACGCATTTACAGATTCATTTACACATTTGCAAATCCGACTGTGCACACACAAATTGAGATACAGACACACAACTCTCCACACGCATTTGTAAATAATATTGCTACAATAATTGCCTCATAATCAGTCCTCATGCCAAAAGTTAGCCAATCTAATCAGTGAAGGCAGCGAGTACTGGCCAATTAGAGGCAGAGTAGGGCGGGTCATGGCTTCACCATCCAAGGGGAAAAAATAGGCAATTTGGCTGCAGATACAACTGAATGGTGCACATCAGGGGGATTTAGAAGTGGGTATATGCAATGATGACTGAAAAATAAGTAGGTATACGCTGTATACCAGCGTTTACCCTGGACTACACCACTGCCTATAACCACCCCCCCATCCACACAACAGCATCACACTCTCAGTGCAACAAAATATATTTGACCGTTTACAATTTAATTGTCTATACAGACAGGTTCTTTATAAACTGTAAAAAAAAAAAAAATGTGTCCAGATCTTATACAGGTACATTAGTTTTTCCAATGCAAGGTTACAAGACATTTCTATATTCCATTGATCAGCTGTTGGACCTTGAACATCTTTCCATTTTAAATAACATGTTTGGCTTGCAATAAGCAGAAAAGTAAGTTTTCTTTTTCTTCTGATTACTTGAAACTGCTCAGGGAAAATGTGTAGAATACATAATTTTGCATCCACAGGGATAACACATTTTATTAAACTCTTTCGAGAAGTTCTGAACTTTGTCACAGCCCAATGACAAAAGGGCCTGTTTCTCTGTTACACTTATAGTACAAATATTAGGAATGTTAGGATTAAAACATGCGGTTTTACAGGGGGGACCTATGTTTTACACAACCATTTGTACTGTGATAGTCTGGTGTTAATTGTTTCCGTTTAGGTTACAAGACAGTCTTCTCCCATTCCTCCATCGCGATTTCTGCCTGAAGATCATTTTTCCATGCAGAAAATGAAAAAAGAGAATTCTCCTGTACCTGCCAACAACACATGATAAAACTTTAACAGAAGACCACTGTTATTAAGATGTTTCATTGTGATGAGAGCTTCTTCTGCATGGTGGAAATTCTATCCTTATTTGTTGTGTTTATTTTGGACCATTTTTATTATTATATATGTGTAGAAAATGTGTTAAAATATCAAAAAATTTTCTGGTTTCTTAAAATTTCTCTTAGGACCTTTAAACATCAAAAGCCACTGAAGAAAATAATAACTTTTCATTACAGTTATTGTAATAATATAAATGTTTACAGTGCCATATTCAGACTTGTCAGACAGTTTTTTTTTTTTGTAGTTTTCTGCCTCTAGAAATATATGCTTGACTAGTGAAGTCTTTTGTTTCAACTGATGTTATAAATGATTGTATTCCAGCTCTCCTACAGCAGTGCACCCAAAAGCCTCTGATGACCTTTTATGTGCACATTTGGCCTCTAGTCAGGCATCTCTGTGGTGTAATGTTAATTGTGTTTCACAAAGACAAATGTCATTTAGCTTACCAAAAGACATTTTCAAATGAAAGCTAACTCATTATCTACCATTTATTAGAAATGATAGTGACAGTACTCACCTCTTCTGGATCAATTGATATGCAATGATGATAATGATGATGATATTTGATGTGTTTTCACTATAAATGTGGAGCCTCAACCAGTTTCACAGTGATTTGAAAATATTGCCTGAAGCGACTTATTGGTAAAAATGGAAAGTGGAAAGTAATAAGACATGCACAGTTGCTCAGAGGATTTGCTACTTGGTTTGGAGTAGGAATGAAAGACACTCTGCTTGTTTCAGGTAAAAAGTGGAGGTGAAAATACTGGCAGGTCAGACAGATCATTCTTTGAATTTTTTTTCCCTTCTCTGCAGATTTTATGCTGCTGAAATTTGTATTGCTCTGAATTTCCTGCATGAAAAGGGCATCATCTACCGTGATCTAAAGCTGGACAACGTTCTCCTCGACCATGAGGGACACATCAAGCTCACGGACTATGGCATGTGCAAGGTAAGAGATGTATTGATCTTTTGCTGCGAGGACAGCTTGGTATGAGGTTATCAATAATGCAGCAGATCAGTATCTCCTCAAAGTACTAACGGGGCCTCTATCTGTTTTTTTAACTCCCCCCTTCATGTTTTTACTCTTAATGTTCTTCCAACAACTCTTCTTTCACCCCTGTAAACATTGTTCTCTGGTTTGCACATCCTTCTCTTTCTTGTCCCACTCAGGAAGGGATCAGGCCTGGTGACACCACTAGTACTTTCTGTGGAACACCCAACTACATTGCACCAGAGATCCTCCGAGGGGAGGACTACGGTGAGAATAGCCTTGGGGACAATATTCCTATAATAAAGACAGAAACAAACAGATTTTTTTGGTGTGAAACTCCTGTCAATGAGCTGGTTTACATCCACACTAATACTCCAAACATTATCTGATTCCTGGAGTTATCAGATTATTCAAGTGATCATGTAAACAGTATAATCTATGTTTGATCAGATAACAGCAGTAATCTGATTATGAGAAATCAGATTAACACACCTGGATTTCTCCTCAATACTCTGATGTCTTCCTGCATGTGTACAGGTTAATCTGATTGATTATTTTCTTTTACATCTGCACATGGGTGAAAACAATTAAAATTGTAGAAAATGGAAATTACGCAGTCAAAGCAGAAGACAATAACAGATAGTCTGAGTCTACTATCACTGTATATGTATGTACTCCGAAAGAAATCCGATAATGTACCGGAGCATCTAAACTAGGGTTTTTGATTATTGCATTTCTTAAGTGCATGTAAACGCATCAGATCTGATTATTAACATTATCTATTTAACTAGGCTCAATGTTTTACTTCTATTATTTCAGAAAAACATGCAGCCTCAGCATATGGTTTTGGCTAATAAGACAGGAGATACTTGGAGGACAGTCTTCATGCCACACTTACCAATATTCTAACAGTGAAGCTTTGTGTCATTGCCGTGTGTCCACCCAGGCTTCAGTGTGGACTGGTGGGCTCTGGGTGTCCTGATGTTTGAGATGATGGCTGGAAGATCCCCGTTTGACATTATCACCGACAATCCTGACATGAACACTGAGGAGTACCTCTTTCAAGGTGAGACAAAGGAAAAAAAACAATATGTCACTTCTGCCCACAGAAAAGTTGGATGATGTGGCACAAGTTCTGGTAGGAACTGTAGCCTAAACAAAAAGGGTTCATTAAGTAGAATGAATAAAATTATATTTAAGCAAAGGAAAGTAAGGGGTACAAAAAAATAAACTTCCTTATTAAAAGATCTTGATGGTTGTTTGAGTGTAGATCTCCAACCTTACAAGGTGCACTGAATGTATTACAAAGTCACCATTCCTTAGTGTCAAAGACCAACACAACAGCAAAGTGATGCACTGGAAAATACAGTCTGAGTTTTTATCTCACCGGCTGAGAGGCCATGAGCTATTATGAAGACGCTGTGTCTGGCATCGTCTTCGCAGATGAAACTATTGGTCAGATTCATGTCAAATTTTTTTATGTATCTGCCTTGGGACAATGTCTACAAACTTTGCTCACAATTTTCAGAAATTTGGATTTTTCAATGTTTGACAGGATATTTTGAATTATGTAATGGGCCATATTTTGGTGGTTTATAACATGGAAATGGTTAGAGATATCAACATAGTTACTATTGAGCACTGATAGAAGTCATATATGGACTTTAATTTAATTAGCTGAGTTCTCCTTCAGTGAAAGTACCACCCACTTCTATTGGGAGATTGATCTCTTGCATCAAGACCACAGGACTCTAACATAGCAGCAGAACCTGACAATCTCACACATTCAACTTGGTATTAATTCTTGATAGAACATGACTTGAGATACAGGGATAATTGGTCCTATTTTTTTAATTTTTTTATTTCACAGCCATCTTGATATGAACATCTGCCCACAACTCTTAAGGTTATGTTTTCTAAGAAATATCTTACGTGAATTACTGAGGTGGCTTATTCATGGGTCCAGCCACCATTATCATCAGTAAGTGGCAGAATCCTCCTCCTCCTCTTGGACAAATAGAATTGTCTGGTTTGGTTCCGGCCTATGGCCACCCATACCTCAGACTGAGTGACAGTACGAGTTGCATTGAACAGTTGCTGAAGACACACAGTTGTGGAGTGACTGAGGTCCAGTCTTCTGAATCTAGGTCTGGTGCACTGATTAGACAATGCTGTCTAATGGCCATGGATCTCTTTGCTAGTGTTGGATCTTTTAAACCAGGGGTGTCAAACTTACGGCCTGTGCTTCAAAACCAGTCTGCCAAAGGGTCCAGTCCGGCCCGTGGGATGAATTTGTGAAATGCAAAAGTTACACTGACAACATTAACAGTCATTCATTCATTCATCTTCAGAACCCACTTTTATCCTCACTAGGGCTGCGGGGGGTGCTCGAGCCTATCCCAGCTACCTATGGGTGAAGGTGGGGTACACCCTGGATGAGTCATATTAATAATAATCATGGGTGTCAAAATCATTTTATTTCAAGGCCACATACAGCCCAATGATAACACACCAATAATGATAACTCTACATTTTTCTTTTTGTTTTAGTGTAAAATAAAAAAGTACATGAACAACCATATACTATCTGATATGTCTGAAGTGTAATCATCACAATATTCTACTTGTTACTAAATGGTAAATGGTGTGTCTTTGTAGGTCCTATGTGCTCTGTAAATTGTAATGCACATGTGTAAATGATAAACTGAAATACAATATTGTTAAAATTGCTCTCATTTGTGTAAAGAAATTTCAGGTTGTTCATGTTATTCACTTAATTAACTCACTTACTTTAAAAGAATAGTTTGTAGATGTAAATATTTTCATAATGTAACTTATTTCAAACATAAAACATCTCTAAAATGTAGACAATAGTTTGGAGTTGACATTATTTATAGGTTATTATTTTACAGGTTTGTCCCTTTTGAGATCATATTGGGCTGAATATGGCCCCTGAACTAAACAGTTTGACAGCCCTAGTCTAAAATAGAAACACGTCTACAGCACACTGATTAATACAATGTATCTGCTGCATTGAATGTTATATTTATTTAAATAACCTTCTGAAACCCTCTATATTGGTGTAACTATATGAGCAAGAAACTGGTTAATATTTGATAAGTGATGTATGCTGCATGCATGTGCTGTACTACATGCTCCCCTGCCTAGGGATGGGAATTTAAAATTTAGCGATTCCAGTTCCGTTATGGATATCACTATCAGTTCGATTTCTTATCAGTTCTCTTATTGTTTTGCTTTGGGAATAAACTATGGTGCAAATGGCTTTGTTTGCATTAACCCTTTAATGTTAAATATGCACCACATAACATTTTGTATTTGATTTGAACAAAACTCATAAAGGGTTATAAAAAAAAGTGTTGCGGCTGTGACAGACGATGCCTTGCTCTACGCGCTGCTTCCAGAGTCGCCACCTCCTTCATTATGCAGTGCATTAAAGATGTAACATTCATGTAATTTAATTGAATGCTGTGTGGCTAAATATTTCTGCATGTTGGAGGTATTTCCCCCCTTTGTTGTAATGGCAGCTCTGTGACAGTTGCAAATGGCCCTAGCGTTGTCTCTTGGTGAAATACAACCATACTTTAGAACGCTTCTGAATCAAAATACTGAAATGACACATGACACGTTTGACATGATGATGTCATGGAACCAGTAAGTGAATCGTTAAGGAAGCAGACGAATGATTCCAAGGAACTGAGCTACTGGGAACTGGTTCTCTACAATAACCAGTTTTTGATTCCCATTCCTACCTCTGCCCTTCATGAACTGTGGAAAAATTGGCAGTACATCATGGCCTCTGTTGCAGCCTGATATTTAGGGTGCATGTGTGGAGCAGTTCAACGTGTTTTCCGCATTAGTTTGCTTCATTTGGCAGGTAATGGCATTTTCATTTAATGTGAGATTGGGCCAAGTAACCAGGCAAAGACACCTGAAAACAGAGGGCCACGTCTGCTTCCAAGGAAAACACTAAATGCTTTTAGCCAGGAGGGAGAATGTTATCGTAGCAGACATAAAAGTATGTTTTGGGGAGACATACTTTTATGGGCATACTCACTGTTGTTGGATCATTATTCTATAATTATGCTTTATGGTAGAAGGAGACAGATGTAGAAATTCAATTGCCTGTACTCACTTGCAACTTGGAAACCCTCAAACAACAAAATGAGCTGGAAGCCTGTACTCTAGTGTTGAATGTACATTTGTTTGTTTTTTTTTCTGTGTACAATCCTAATATAAAGACTGTGAATAAAACTGCCAGACTAAATAAAAGAAGAAAACAACCCATAAAAAAGTGATTTTTGCAAATGGGTGCTTCTATGAAACTGGTCCTAAAAGCAGGACATTGGGCTAAAAATTCAAACCAGATGTAGACCAATGTTATGAAGCAAGTTTGGAAGCAGTTTGGGTCTATTTTAAAAATAAATACTGACTGAGGTAAATGTGAAACTATTTTTCAGATGAAACACACACACACACACGCACACACACACACACACACACACACACACACACACACACATATATTAGATTATTTTTCATACAAAATCTGTATGTAACATCGTAAAAAGGAAACAAAAATTATGCGCTTCTAGTTCTATGCGCTTCTAGCACTTTTTTTTTGATCAGCTGAATAAAATAAAATGAAAGACTAAATGTATCATTAGTAAGGTGCTGTGGACTCTGACACTGTAGGCATGAAGGAGCTTCTGTATCTCTCAGTCCTGCATCTTAATAAGGTTAGATGCCCACTGCAGCTGCTTGTCTGGTTTGTCACAACGGGAAGAAGAGGATGATCTGGATTTTCTAAGATGCCCTCCACCTTACAGTGTGCATCTCTCCAACACAGTCCCCATTGAGTCCAGTGTCTCTACAAAAACAGAACCAGCCTTTTTCAGCAGTTTGTCCAGCTGTTGTGTGTCCTATTGTCTGATGCTGCCTCCCCAGCAGACAGCAGCATGGAAGAGCACACTGGCTAAAACCGACTGGTAGAACATGTGCAACATTTCAGAGCAGACATCAAAGGACCTGATCTTCTTAACCAACTGTTCCTTTTGATAAACTGCATCTGTGCTCAGGGTCCAGTCCATCTTGATGTCAAGATGCACACCTAGATATTTGTATGTTGGGACCACCTCAGAGTCCACCCCTCATAGGTTGATTGGCTGAAGAGTGGGTTTAGACTTTCTGAAATCCACCACTATTTCTTTGGTCTTGGGACGTCAAACTGATTTTAGTTCAGGGGCCACATACAGTCCAATTTGATCTCAGATGGGTCAGACCAGTGAAATTATAACACAATAACCTATAAATAATGAGATCTCCAAATTCTCCTCTTTGTTCTAGTGCCAGAAAGTTTAATTAAACTATGAAAATGTTTACATTTACAAACTGTCCTGTCACAAAAAAATGTGAATAACCTGAAAAACCTGAAATGTCTTAAGAAAAATGAGTGAAATTTTAAAATATTGTGCCACAACTTATCAGTTATACATTGCATTATAATTAATATTGCAACTTATAGATCACAGTGGATCTACAAATACACAAACTTTTAGTAACAGGCAGAATATTGTTAAAATTGCACTTTTCAACAAATATAAACAAAAATACAAAAATCAACAAATATGAACACATTAAAAAGTAACAAGAACAAAACCTGAACAAAAATGAAAAAAATATTGAGAAAGATTAACAAAATGTTAAAGTTGTAAAAGGATGGTTTGTAAATATGAACATTTTAATGTAATTTCACTTTTTTTTTTTACATTAAAAGAAAGAGAAAATTTTGTAGTTGTCATTATTTATGTTATTATGACACTTCAGATCATATTGGTCTGTATGCGCAACCCTAACTAAAATGATTGTTACATCCGTGTTTGCCAATAGCTTCAATGTAATTTTTGCATTCCACAAATGCAAAAATTACAGTCTTGGCCCACGGGCCGTATGTTTGATGCCCCTGGTGTTGGTGGTGTTCAGTAAGAGGCAGGTTTTGTGACCACTCACAGGAGGCTTTGGTCAGGTTGGATCGGAACCATATTTTGAGGTAGTTTGAAAAGACTTCTACTGTTTTTATTTATTTTTCATGTTACTCCACAGTGCAACACACAAAAACAACTACAACCAGAATTACAACAGTCTGTGGACAAATTCTGTAGTAAAATGTCTGCTGCGGTCAAAATACTCTGTCCAAGCCATCTTATTCTAGTCTTTTTCCTGTCTGGTCATTTCAGCAAAATCCATCCTGTTTGGTATTTGCTTATGTTTTTACCCTGGACTCACACAGACAGTCATGTGAGGTAGAGGTTGGGCAATATGCAGTTGCGGAAAAATTATTAGACCACCCTTGTTTTCCTCAATTTCTTGTTCATTTTAATGCCTGGTCCAACTAAAGGTCCATTTGTTTGGACAAATATAATGATACCAACAAAA
>JAPQRP010000028.1:33267353-33286765 GCA_037367295.1 Apogon hyalosoma
GGTGCAGGAGGCGGTGTCGCTGTATTAATTGTTCATTTGGGTGTCTGATGTGCACATGACTCTGTAGAATTACCTTTTTCACAGTATTAACAGTTTTCCAGTATCACCTCTAAGCATCGTCAAAGGTTCCAAAGCACTAAAATCATGCATACGTACGTCAGCTGTGGACTTGGCGTAGAGCAGCGCACATTTTCACAGTCATTTCACTCTTTTTACCACTTTGTACATCTGAATGTGAGTGTGGAAAAGGGCGTACGCACCCTTTGTACATGAGACCCCTGATGTTTAAATCATAATCTTCCACCAGTGGACTTATGTTAGAAAAATGGATTCTTAATAGTTTTCAAAAAAAAAATTAATTAATTAAAAGAAATAATATATGTGTGTGTGTGTGTATATAGAAATATTACATTAGCTCTGTGGGTCAAAATGGCTCCATTTGAATTGACGGTTCAAAAAGGAACCCACAACAATAGGTTTTTGGTGGAATTAAAGTGACCACATTGCCTTGCACTTACTTTCAAGACTTTAAATGTGAGCTTAGACCAGCTGAGTACAGCTCTATCTTTCTCTTCCTTTTTTGTGCTATATTCATCATAGTAGTAGCTGCTGCTTTTTTAAAGTCCAGATGGAAATCACTGGCATGTTATTGTACATTTACAGAGTTTGAAAAATAAGAGATTGGGTGTTTTTTGTACTTCAGTTTATTCGTGAGTAAATACAGTTGTATATATTTGTGTGTTTCTTTCCCTGCAGCTGGAGAAGAAAGAGGTGACACCACCCTTCAAACCTCAAATCTCAGATGACTATGGCCTCGAAAACTTCGACACACAATTTACTAATGAACCAGTACAGCTCACACCAGATGACGAGTAAGTATTGCTTGATAAACTCATCACTGCTATCATTAAAGTCACTCCTGTGTGAATAATTGACGGCACTTGTTGTGTATCAGCGAAGCACTCTCTGCATCAACGAAAATCACTTCACAGAGATTTGAGATTTCCTTTGAATTATTCACTTCTGCACCGATCAATTCTGCATTTGTGAATTTTCAAGTTGCTGCTTAAAGACATCTGTGACAAAAATAAATTATTACTCAATTTCACAAGTTTGTGTCAGTGACAGATAAGGTTTAAATAATATAAAAATCTTCTTAAAATGTCATGATAAGTTACTGAAGTCAAACAGATATTCAGATTTTAACATAGAGGATGACAACACTCCCATTTGATCTGGTTTACACTTTTAAGAAGAAAGCTGTCATGTGTAACTGAAACAGTATTAAGCTTAAGGCGATCGTTAATCACAGTATTAGATGAATTGTCATGACATTTGATCATTAGTATGAAGGATGCCCCCAAATTTAGCACTTTATTCCACAATGGAATCAGCAACCAAACAACTTGAGAACATTTCAAAAGAGATTAGAGCTGCAAGTGGTGATGACTGAGCCCTCACACCTTCCCACAGTCTGAGGTTTGTAATATTTAAGGAACACTTTCTCTAGTACCCTGTCCACACCAGCATGGATATTTTCCTAAGCAGATACTGTCTTCTGTTTTGTTTTGTTTTTTTCCTATAAATGTACTTAGCACCATTAAAAAGGCATGATCTAAGCATGCATTGGTACCCAGGCCTTCAGTGAGGACTTTCTCAGCTTACTCCACCTCTTAATACCACCACTATGACATCAGAATTATAGAAACCATCAATACCTTACAAAGAACGCAAATGACAAGGCATGGCGTTACAGAGAGAGAGACATTTGTTATTACTAAGGCAAAAAACCCAGAAGACAATTCCAGACCTCTACATTACAACTGCAGCCGTGCCATGTACATCATCTGGAGCAGTTCACAATCAATATTTATCTATTAACATCATACTCTTCAGAGATGCTCATTATTTATATACAAAAGTCATCCTGGGTGGCTGTGGCTCAGTTGGTAGAGCGGGTCGTCCAATGACTGAAGGATTGGCGGTTCAAGCCCAGCTCCAGCTGTGCACATGTCGAAGTGTCCTTGGGCAAGACGCTGAACCCTAAATTGCTCCTAGTGGGTTTGGCAGCACCTTGCATGGCAGCATCTGCCCATTGGTGTGTGAGTGTGTGTGTGAATGGGTGAATGTGAGGCTTTGTAAAGCACTTTGAGCACCTTGAAGGTGGAAAAGTGATATATAAGTGCAGTCCATTTACCATCCTCCTTTCTTTGCACAGGAAAACTTCAATGACTCTGTCATAGTGGTGATCTGTGCATTTCAGTTCCATCAATCAGTCCTTTTTAGTCTAGTTGTATTCCTGACATAAGTTTCTATTGTCTTAAGGGCAGAGAATGTCCACTCAACTAGCTAGCTAGCATCAGGGTTGGCCGACTTAGTCCGCCTTAAAAATGGATTTTTACATTTGTCTCAGACTAAATTATTTTCCCCTCCTCTATCATTTATTGTAGTCATAAACAATTCTACCTCAAATGTATTCATAGTTCAATTCAACTAAACTCAAATTAACTGGCATGAATCAAAAAGAATATTGCCAAAGCCATACCACATGAGTTTTGCTCTTACCATCCAATCAGAGGGAGGATAAATGCTGATGACATTGGGGCCAGATAGCTGTGAGGCCAAATTGAAATCTGACTGGTTAAGAAAACAGTTCCGATGCGATACAGTTTAAGTTACATGGGCCATCACTACTCATTTTGAAGGCCCAGGGCAGATTAAATTAACCCTGGCAACACATAGAGACTGAAATGTGATTGGACAAAATATCTTAAATCCACATACACTTACTCGAAGCAGTGCAGCCAAGAGAAACACTAAGAAATGAAGAGAATAGTCTTTGGGAATAACTTAATACAATTTCTCTGAACAAATATTAGAATGTTGGTTGTAAATATAGGTCAGTGTTTCTGATAGTGTTTAGGCTAGTAAATTTTTAAAGTGCATATACATATAGTTTATATTTAAAAAGGTTGATTTTGCAAATCTGATTGTGTGTGAGGTGAGAAAAAAGTGTATGGGAATGGTTTGTATGGATGCTTTGTGTTATTGTAAAATATATAGGAAAAAAAAGTGTGTTAAAGCAAAGGAAGCGGAATTAATTTAAGTATTAGTTTGTAAAAAGGGAGTGGAAGTATATACTATAGAACTGTAAGTTGTACTTCTTCCCACTCCTTTTCAAGCACAGAAAAATTTTGGTTCACCATGTTGTATGGGTCTTTGTTGTCTGATGATTCTATGTGCTCGAAATAAAACTAAGCTAACTAACTAGCTAAGGCTAACAGAGAAGGCCCACCACGGTATGAGCATAATGGTGTCATGCCAGTGTTTTCCAATCTATCAATTTTCCCTGAACACACAGACACACCCAAACTGGAGTTTCCAAATATATAGACTTTGTAAAGTGTTTTTAAAAATCTCTGGTTTTGAAACCAAAAATCATTTGTATGGATTACATAGCCAAATGTTGAATATACATACATACATACATAAATCTCAGATAAATTGACAGTGTCTTTCACACAGTGTTAAATTCCTGTTACCAGTAGGGGGTTCTATAACTATTTAAATGTTTTCATGTGGATACCAACAGTACCAAGTAGACTGTAAACCTGCATAGATATGGCATTAATCTACAAATGGTAACATTATATTATAATATAATTATACTAATGATAACATTGTAAGCAAGTTAGGAATACCAGTATAGAGCAGAGAAAACTGAACAAGGAAATACTGTATAATGAATTTTTCTGTAAAAATGTATTTTACTTTCAGTTTTTCATTTTCTGTCACTGCTCCTTGATGAAGCTATCATTCCTGTCAAAAAGAAATTAGTACTTTTTTATTGATTTACCTCTGACTCTAAAACTTCACACTACAGTCAGATTGTTGTTCAGTGGCATTTTTGTGACGGCTACCAGGATAAAGGCTCATTTATGCTCACTTTACATACGTAAATATATACGTTCATCCCTAACGTTGTCATTTGTCACTGACTTCATACTTCCATGCGTCCTGTACATTGGAATGATCATTTCTCAATTAATCCACCAGAGGGAGCCACTCCTAATTACAATACTGGCCAAATACCATGAAGAAGAGTAAAGTTTTTTGAGAAGAAGAAAGCAAATAACAAACATGGCGACGACAGAGGAGGTTTTACTAATGTGGATACTAATGTTAATATTGTGAAGGGCAGTTGTCATAAATATGTCAGTAGTTTTTCAATAACTCACAGTTGCTCTTTGAAAGCCACTATTTATGGAAATTATTCAGTTCAAATCTCAACACTACCTCCACTGTTCCCGGTGGTACTGCTCTGTTTCGTCCATATGGGTACGCATCCGCAAGCTCCTGGAAAACAGACAGAATTATACACGTAATGTACACAGGGGACGGACAGAACGCTCCGTCCATATCCATCTGCATCCTTAACGTAGAGCATGAGCCCTCACTGTGATTATTTTGGTTAGGTCATTGGTGGGTTGTGCATTTGGTACCTGGACCTTCAGTGGGGACTTGCTGGACTTAATCCACCTCTTGAACCACTATGACATCACAGTTATAGAAACTATCAATACTATACAAAAAAAATAACAAAATAACAAGGTGTGGCATTAAAGAGAGAGACATGTCATGTACTGAGGGTGAATACTGTTATTACTAAAGCAAGAAACCCAGTTAAGACAACTCCAAACCTTGACAACAGTAGTTCTTGGAGCCCCCCCCCCAGTTGACACTGTCCTGTTCTTCAATAAAACCAAAGTCAACTCTCAACTTTCTTTTTTGATACTGATGATTAATCGGCATTTTTACGGTTCTCAGACATGGCATTTTCTACACAATGATACACTGACAAAGACAAAAAAACTCAGATGAATTATCTATCTGACCTGATGAGCCTCATGGGGTTGTGGCTACTAAATTGTTTGATATTTTTAAATGCAGACAAAATATGTTTTGAGTGGGTTCATACAGACTTTTGATTATCTTGGGCGTATTAGTATTTTTTCTTAAACATGCACAGATATAATTTTCACAACTTGTAACCTCAATGCAGACATAGCCTCACACCCCCTGGGATCTCTGGTGCCCCCCTGTGGGGGTCCCACACCCCAAGTTAGGGAACCACTGTTCTACACTACAACCACAACTGTGCCATGTACATCATCTGGAGCAGTTCACAATCAATATTTATCTATTAACTTGGAAAAAACATACACAATTTTAATGGAAAACATCATAGCCTGCTCACCAGAGATGCTCATTATTTATATACAAAATCCACCCTCCTTTATTTGGACAGGAAGTCTTCAGTGACTCTGTCATAGAGGTGAACTGTGCATTTCAGTTCCATCAATAAGTCCTTTTTTATGTCCATCGAGCCCAAGCCTGAGAGTCTCGTCTGTCCAGTAATATTCCTGTCATAAGTTTATATTCTCTTGAGGGCAGAGAATGTCTGCTCAACCAGCTAGCAAGCATCGGAGTTGGCCAACCTCTCCTCATGATGTCCATTTTTTCTGGAAAAGTCCGCCTTGAAAATGGATTTTTAAGTATGTCTGAGACTAAATCATTTTCCTCTCCTCCATCTGCCATTGTGGGCATTATAAAGTCTACCTACAATGTAATAATAGTTCAGTTCAATTCAATTAAATGAGCTTTACTGGCATGAATCAAAAAGAATATTGTCAAAGCTATATCAAATAATAGTTTTGCTCTTACCATTCAATTCAATTTTATTTGTAGAGCCCAATATCACAATAAAGTCGCCCCCACAGGGCTTTACAGAAATTGTTGAATTAATAAAAAAAAAACCACAATGAAAATAAGCATCCAATCATAGGAAGAATAAATCCAAATGGCATTGTGGGCCTGCTTGCTGTGAAGTAAAATTGAAATGTGACTGGTTAAAGAAACAGTAATGATGCTATACAGTTTAGGTTACATGGGCCTTCACTACTGATTTTGAAGGCCCAGAGCAAATAGTGCTGGGCGATACCACACTTTGACTCAATACGATACTGATTACTTTTTGGCATATATATTCAATACCCAATTACTGATACTTTCAGTGATTTTTTTTTTTTTTTTTTTTTAAGAAATTTCACATGACAAATACTGTCCATTTAACAGCTTTAATGTGCATAACCTTTGGCGGCCATTTTTTTAAGCAATGAAATAAATTCAGAAAAATGCATTGATAATAATTAATTTAAATATTAATTAAAATATAAAGATAAAACACAAATAATAAAAGAAATAATACACATCATTTAAAAAAAAAACAAAACAAAACATAATTTGAATGTGTTCATTGAATACAATGAAATGATCGCAACTCCAAACACCTACACATTTCACATTTTTATTACAAGATGAAGTTAGAAAAGAATGAAATTGACTGTAGTTCTGATGGAACGGGGCTAATTTTCAGGCGTTTAAAAAGGTTGCTGGTGTTGCAGCAGTGTTGTACATTTTTACACTTTTTTATGTAGTTTTATCCATGGGTGAATAGAACGCCAGCACCACACTCCTGTTTTTCTCAGCCACGCTCTCCTTCAGACACGCAGCACAGACTGAGCTCTTGCTAGCTGGCTAAAAACAGCTAACTGGAATCATAGCACTTCTGGTCACATGACATGGGGGGGGGCAGTACAAAACCTTGAAGTAAGTTTCTCTATAAGATACAGACTTGACACAGGCGTTTTTATTTCGTATTTATTAATTAATATTGATACTTTATTAAAGTAATCGATCCTCAGATGAGTATTGTGTGAGTATTGATACCACAGAATCGATACACCCACCACTAAGGGCAGATTAGATTAACCCTGGCAACACATAGAGACTGAAATCTGATTGGATAAAATATCTTACATACACGTACTGTAAGCAGTGCAGCCAAGAGAGACACTAAGAAATGAAGAGAATAGTCCAGTGGGAATAAATTAATACAATTCCATGGAACAAATATTACAATTTAGGTTGATGATGATGTTTATGCCAGCAGAGAATGCCTCGCTGGCCCCGACAGCCCACCACTGGGTTAGGTGTAAGTATGTCCAGCGGCAACACCGCCTTGTTAAAAAAAAAAAAAGAGCATGAGATAAATAGAACCTGTCACAGGGAAGATAGAAGTGCTTCTACATGTTTTTTCCCAGTGCCATGCTGTCCTACCAGAAGACTTCTGCATACAATAAAAAACAGCAATCCCCCCTTGGAAGTTCCCAACACTGACGTCTTTATCCATCTCAGACATTGTTTTGCAACCATATAGCCTTCAGCATGTGACAGGAGCTCTTGTTCAAGATTTAACTTGGGAGAGAAAAGGCTGAAAAGATCTGGCACAACAACAGACAGGGTACAGGCTCCACTGCTGCAGACTGTCTGCAGCCACAGCACGCAAACAACAAGCATGGCCTGTTTTCCTCTGTTGTCACTAAATGAATTCCATAAGGCTTTGGCAGGCCCTGCCAATAGATATTAACAGGCTTATGTTAGACAACATTTTCAGTTAAATCCCTGCTGGATTCATTTTTCAGGCTCAAACATTTACAGTAGGTTTTTCCTGTGAAGCTTTAATTGGACTGTCTTCAATATTTTCTTAATCTATGCCATCCATGCAATTAAAAAGCAGAAACTGAAAATAGATTGTACCAAACATTTATTAATGGTTTGAACAATGTTTATTAAAAAAAAAAAATCTGCACTCTTATCAGTAACAACAGGGCAATAATGATACACTCTGCTACAACGCCACCAAGTAGACAGAAGACTGAACACACACAAAACCAGGAATGTGACACGGCTGCTGCCCCCCCCCCCATCCTGGCCCAGCAAAGGGCCAGGATGGGGGTGATTTCACACCTTGTCATTTGGTCCAGACTTCTGAACTTTTGAGTTTGTTGTGAACCAAAAATGCAGGAGTGATTCATTGCGGGCCACTGAAAAGAAGGGGTTTCAATCAGGATCCAACTGGGCAAGGGTTTGGTTAGTTTCTGCTGGACTGAATATAGGAAGCTACAGCTGTTGTCATCCACGAAGAAGAAAAAGAACTAAGGGAGAGAACTTAACTCTGAGTCACCAGCATTACACAAACCTACAGCACAGGTTGATGGAAGGGTGAAGTTCGGGCTAAAGACAAGGACCCTTTGAAATTGTTTTTCCACTTTCTTTAACATTGAAGAGCCCCAGGATTGCTAAGTGATGCTGCCTCCACATGCTGCTGAGAAGATGATCCTTTCCACTAGTGAATTTGAGATTACAAGTGTGTTATGGTTAAGTGCTTTTGTTATCAAAGTGAAATGAAAAATGGCTGACACAATTTATTGTGACCTACTAGTTGGGTAAACAGTTTTGGATGTGTTGATTCATCTGCTACAGCATTTTTTTTATTTTTTTGGACAAATTACGTATACTGTAAATATGTAAAATCATCAGCTAACAGTAGCAGAACGTTGGGAAAAGATGTAGGTGTTTCTCAATTCTTGTCTGTTCCTCTGTTCTCATGAAACATCGCAGCCCAAGTACTGTTCTGTTTAAAAGTTTGCACAGACTAAGATCGGATAGAATTCCTGGATTTTGTTCTTGTCAATTAGCTTAAACCAAGGATGCACTAGTTGGTGACTCGTGTGGACTTGGCTGGCAAATATCCCCAGATGCATTTCGCACTACGGTCCTTTCAAAGGCAACATGACAACTTATCTCAGAAGTGTTTTTGAGTAGATGACCATCACAAGATGATGTGATACAATGTTGGAACAAAAGCCTTTATTATCATGATATGGAATTCAACAAAATTTGTTTATCCAGTTTTGAAGAATAACAAAAAGTGGTAAAAGTATAAATGCCATGTAAATAGTAGTACAAATCAAGTGACATTGTGGTGGTCGTGTGCAATTTTAAAGCTGCGTATGACTTTTGTCACCAATTTTTCATCAAATCTGTAAAACCTGAGTCATAGCCTAAGTATCACGACTCCGTAAGCCTTTCCGTGATTACTCACCTGAATCTCTTCCCTCATGGTGAACAATTTCAAAGTGTACTCCACCATAAACACTCCATTTGTTTACGAACAGAGCCGGTAGGTTAGTTGGGCATTTTCGGAAGTTTGTTGCGACATGCATTGTGGGCAGCGCAGCTACACGCAGCCACATTATGACCACAGCATATGGCCGCAGCGGCACAAACACGGAAGGGGCTTCTTTGCCTCTTGCTACTGCAGCTGCGTGTAGCTCTGCTTCCCACAATGCACATCGCAACAAATTTCTGAAAATGCCTAAATAACCTACCGGCTCTGTGCATCCATTATGAGGCTCAAAGGAAACAGGCATCATTGAAAGTTTGTTAGCGGACTAACGAAATCATAAATAACAGGATCAAATGTGAATTAACGGAACAAAAACATGGACATCAGAGACCGTCAGTTATGAAATGACCCACAAGATATGGGATGATGGACGGTGCAGAGATTCTACAGCAGGTACATAAAGCTGGAGCAAAATTTGAATGAACAAAATAAACAATACAGGATGACTGATACTGGATCTTTAGAGGCCAAATGGTTTGAAGCTTTTTTCATCAGCCATTATGACACAGCAGAATTCAGAAACTAGATAGGTGCTCAGCTAAGTTTCTGCGTCAAAGTAATCAATACTCAAATGGATGAAATAAATCTGCATCACAAAACAGCAAATTTGGTGCATCAATGAATGTTTTTTTAATCTATTTATTTTGAATATCAAAGAAAAAGGGGAAGGAAAAAAAAAATATTTGAAAAGGAGCGGGATGACGTAGAACTTGTATACCTCTGCCCCCTCACCCCATCTTTTTCTTTTTTTTTTTTGAACTTCTTTTTATTTCTTTTTATCAAATGCAGTCATATACAATCAAACATTTAAAGATACAGTACAGGTGTATATATGGTGAAGGAAGTCCATGGGTATTAACATCCCAATTGAGTCCAGATTGAGTCCGAATTTATTTACTAGATAAGAAAATGCACCCCATCTTTTTCTACAGATCACAAAGTCCCATGTCAGTTCCTCAAAGTATCTTAACAAATCTTACACATTAAAATAAATTCTTAACAATCCTGTATAAAACAAAAAAAATTATACATATCAAATATAAACTGTCCATTTCATAACAGTGTTTAACATGTCAAAATAAACTGCATCCATTTCATAGCCGTATTACGTATATAGATAGACTTCACATCAAACATAAGTAAGCAAAAGAAATTCCAGATCCAATAGGACACTCCAATATATGGAAATAAATCAACCAAAAAAGAAAACAAATATCTCACAAACGTACGACAATTTCACCATGACACTTCAACAGCGTTCAGTGTTTGAACAGGAATAGGAAGAAGTCGAGCCCATATTGTCCCACCCCAATTCCACATGAGCTGGCCAATCAGCCAATGGATACAGTCCATAACAAAGAACAGCTCAGTCACTAAATGACAATGATTACGTACCATCAACAACTATTACTGCTGTACTCGCAGTCACTACCACTATGTCTCAGAAAAATAAGGTGTTTATAGATCTTTTTAAATTTCATGATGTTTTCACACAGTTTGATATTTAGTTCCAATCTATTCCACACTAAACATTAAACTAAGCATCAAAAAGTGATTTTACAAACACAAGTATTGGGTTCCATTAGCTTTGATTTTACAATAGAGAACATTTTGGCTAAGAATATAATCACTAAGAGGGGATTTTGCTACATACATCAGCATCTTTGCTCTCTGTTCAGCACAACAGTACTGACAGAGACCCCCTCATTATTTAATTTCATTCTCATTTATAGCCCCCCATCACTCTTGATTTGTCAAAATAAGTATAGGTGCCCTGCAAGCTGCCAGCGGCGGGGTATAATCAGAGTTGTTTCTGCGAGGTTGTTGACTGTGCCATATTGGGTAACTTGGCGAGGCGGAGACTGACACAGGCACTGTCTTGGCTTTTGAACATGTACAGTGATAAAGCGCACAGAGCAGCAAGCGCTACCAGTGTTAATTAGAGCCTTATTAAATGCCCATCATGCTCTGTAGCCATGACAGATGTCTTTGGGTAGCTGCTAGCTCTCCCTCAGTTTGAAGGAGCTGCACACCTCTGCTGCTCACTAGACGTTGATCTTCAAACCCGCCTCGGTGTGGGTGAACCTCGCAGCTCATTAAGGGGTTGCAGTGAGGAGGCTCTGATGCTCAGCCCAGCTCATTTGTGACAGGGTTTGACGAGGGCAGTCCATGATAGACTTTTGGGGAGGCAATTGTGGAATTAGGGTAGGGAATGGGGGAGGTGGAACAGGGTGGAGAGCTCTTTGCCAGTTCAGTAGTGGAGATATCAACCTGGCATCAAACACCACAGCACATCAAAAGAAGACGCACGCCTCCTCCCTGCATCTCCTACTTTATCTCCCAGTCCTTTTCTCTTCCCTCTGTTACCAAGGAGAGGGGCTGACGTCGCCCACTCCTGCTAGGAGGGGGTGATGCAAAAAGCTCTCCAGTCTCCCCTCTCTCCCACTCATGATGGGCTTGGCAAGAGAAGAAAGAGAAGTGAGAGCAGTGTAGAGAGAAAGAGGGGTAAACCCTCCATGTTAGAGATTTACATTGCGACATTAAAAGCCAGGATTGCTGGCGGCCCTTGCCAGCATGGTGAAGGGAGGGGGAGAGAGGCTTTAGTCTTTGCCAACACCCTGTCTTAGAAAATGGCAGCCTTAGCCTGTACCCAGGGTAGATGCTTTCTTCTGCAGCTTTAGTCCTTGGTAGTTGGATTCAGAAACGGGGATAACTGTGGCAAGAATCCTGATACTGCTAAACCTGTTGAGTATGCAAGCATTGTAGGTGCTACAGTTTTGGTTCAGCCAGTTTGGCATATATGCTAAGCCCAGGTCAGACCAAAGATTTTCAAAGAGACTAAATTGATTTAGGACATTGCAGGGACATGTTCCAATGACCCACCCCGACTCAGCTTGCCTCAGTTTGGCTGATGGTGTTGTCTGAGTTGACACAGTCTGTCAAATCTCCAGTGGTTTTATTGTTAGCTCTTTCATATATACTAGAAATTCAGCTGTTGCTATTAACTCACTGTTAGTATCCTACTTCATATTTTAAGTTATTACATGTTAAATCCAGCTACAACAATGACTGTTTTTATCAACAGCAACAAAGAGTAGATGCTATGTGGATTACATTAGCATAAACTGGCAGGTTTTAAGAACACAGCAGATCACAACACTGCAGTTGGTTTTCAGATTGTTTAATCGTGAATTCTAACAGAGCTTTACATGTCACACTACAGTCATGGTCAACAGTTTTTTGGCCATGACACAGATTGACTGCATAAATGTGGTTTAAGTCTTTGACATAAAAATGCTTACTAATTGTTAATTTTACCATAGAAATGTGGGTGAAATTTTTTAAAAAAGAACAGAAATCGCAAAATCAATACCTGAACTTTTGGCCACAACTAGACAGTGTCACCTCTTGTCTAACATTTAAAATCACACACTGGGGAAGCGTTACAGCAGCTTTGTAGGGTTCATTGCAAACAGACGTAGGCGGCATATTTAAGGGTGTTTTGAATGGCATTATAAGGAAATCTATGTAAAGAAAGTTACTATGTCCAATCAGGACTATGGCTATCCCACAAGGCATGTGTATATGTGAAAAGTGCTTTAATGAGGCAGACTGGGCTACAAGCAGATAGCACAATAAAATGAAATTTTTCATTGCCTTGAATAATTCTAATGAGGTCTTACATTTTCACAACCTCTTGCAGTGTTTTATTTGTGATTCAGATGATTTAATGTTTGTTTTTTTTACATATCATTATAAAATGTCAGTATTACTGTGTAAAGCTATTGAGATCTGCTCTGTGTTTATCCTCATGGCTTTCTGCCCTGCTCTTGTTCAGTTTCCTCTACTTAAGTCCGCCCTCCTCAGTTTCTTCATTCTCTCCTCATTCTGCATCTGGTAATGCTTTCAAGTCCAATCCAAGCCTGGAAAAAAGAGGCAACATTTAGGCTGGTGAACACTCTGTTTGTCTTGGTCAACTCCCAAACCTTCTCCCCTCTCCTTTTGTGTTTCCCTTTCTGAGGTCTCTCTCTCTCACTGCTTTCAGAGAACACACAAACTCCAAAATAGAAAAACACCACTTTCTAAATCTAATTGTTGCATTGGTGGCTGACCTACTCCTACAGTGAGAGTGCTTCACTTGAGATCAGATGGAAGAAAAATATTTGCTTCATCAGTATTCCAGGCGGCAAACTGAAAGAAAGACACTGTAGCATTTCATTCACTTGTCCTAAGCACTGTATGTGGGTGGGATCTGCAACCTGTTCGACGATGCCGGTGGCCCGTAAAGAGAGACCCCCACCCACCTGGTACACCCAGAGAGGGGGGAGTCCAGTGAACGCACCTATTGTTTTAACTTCAAAGCCCCTCTGCTCAGTCTTGCAGGGAGAAAGCCTCGTGGCCTCTCCCAGTGAGAGGCCTCCTTTTTGGGCTTTGAGTCCTCGTCTCACTATCACACACACTCAGATGAGTAAACACCCTGTTGCTGCAGAGGAAGCCAACAGTGTTGCTACGGGATTACATTTATTTTTACCCAACCACTCACCCAACCCAGTTATGGCGTTCTGCTCCATTTACCTGTGATTATGCTGTTGTTAATGGAAGCAGCCCACTCAGGAACAAAAGTAGTTTGAGTTCCTGCACTGATTGGCCTCAACAATGTTCTTTCTGCCCAACCTGACATCATGTACTAAGGGATGCTATTTCACAAGGTTTTGCAGCTTTGTTATGAAGGCTGCAAGAATCACAGTGGCATTTATCTGAACAGGGCTATGTCTACTTTCAGAAAATCAAACCTTCAGGGGATTTCTGGTCAACTCAGTACCAGAGAGATTAAGCATTTAGTAAATAAAGGATAATGAACTGTACAAATCTAAAATAAATGTAATGGACTATAATGAAATACTCAGTAATGCTTGCATGGATCAGGCAGTTAATTGGAAAAGAAATTCTTCTGTGTGGTTTGTATCAACCACAGCTGAACTCTGTAGACAGATAAAAGTAATGGATAAGTGCTTGAAATGGTTAAATGGTCAAGAAAGTGGAAGTAATAGATACACATTTCAATCTGTTGTAACAGAATGTCAAATATAATTGGATATGTATGCAGGTTAAAGTGAGCTAATGGCATGGATAAGGCCGTTAACTAAAAGCTTATATAGACAGTCAGCGAGCTAGAATATGAGAAGAAGCACAAACAACTTAGAGCGATGGATATAAAGTTTAGTTAGTTAGCTTACAAATTGTTATTTGCCATAGGGCATTTGTTGTACCTCTGTGAGAATAGATGTGGTGAACCTCATCACATCAGGTGTGTTTCCACTGCAGGAATTTCAGGGTACAGGAAGGACTGTCCTCTCACTCATCCCTCTCGGCTGCCATGTCGACCTTGTAAAGGATCCTGTAATTTGATCCACAGAGGTGGTTCCTGTAGTGGAGACGTGTACACCCCCCCCCCCCACACACACACACACACACACACACATCCACTGCAGGAACTTAAGGGTAAACACACCTCTAGAGAATGTAAGGTCCATCCTTCCATCTGTGCCCCAAGGGGGGCGGGGGGGTTGAATCAGTCAATGGTGAGACAAGTAATTTTTGATTCCCTCGGAATTATTCCCTCATTTACCTATGTTTTTCAGTATAAAAGCTAATTTTAGAAGTCAAGAAAGTTGCAGTTTGTTGTAAAACTTTGTGTCAGACTGAAATAGAAAGACTCCACACCTGAAAGTTACAGAGGTTCCATTGCAACCGTCTCTGTCCATGACCTGTTCAGAGTCTGTAGATGTCTCTACAGCGTCATCATGAACAAACTAATGATTTTTACCTATCTTACTTTGATACCCTAACCTCACTCTTGAAGATCAAGGTGAAACATGTCACCACAATAACCGTTTTTGTGCTGAAGGACAGCCATTTAACAGAAAAATAGTTGTCACTTTACAATCTTTACAACAAACTGAAATTTTCTTAGATTATTTTTTAACTTGACAAACATATTTGTAAATGGTGGCACCATTCAAACAGGACCAAAAGAAGTCTTTTCCCACTGTTTATATAAAAATAGAAACAGTTAAACAGTTAGCCACCATGGGACACAGTGGAATGGGTGGACTTCACCCCTCTGTACAGGACTCTTACGCTAAGTAATGCTGGATGTTGTTGAATATCTTGCTTTACAAAAAAAAGTCAGAGATTTTGTAAAGGCCCTTTTACACTCTGCGTTAAGGACACATATGTATACAGACAGGGCGTTCTGTCTGTCATCTGCATTCATTTTGCCTGTATTTCTGTCCATCCTCTGGGCACTTGCAAATGTGAACCCAAATGGAGAAAATGGAGCAGTACCACCAGGAACCATGGGAGCAGTGTTGAGATTTGAAGAGAATAAGTTCCAGAAATGGTGGAACTTTTCAAAGAGCAACTGTGTGACTGACATATTTACAACAACTACCATTCTCATTATCAACATTAGTAAAACCTCTGTTGTCGCCGTGTTTGTTATTGTTGACTTTCTTCTCTCAAAACACTCTACTCTTCTTGTTGGTATTTGGCCAGTCTGGTAATTCAGAGTGGCGCCCTCTGGTGGATTGATTGACCAACACTCATACCAACACAATGGACACATGGAAGTATGAACGCAGCAACATTTGAAAACATTTGAAATTAACATACGGTGTATGTATGTAAAGCGAGCATAAATGGACCTTAAATGTATTTTTATTGGTGGTGCTGAATACCTTGAGTTCAATTTATTTTATTTATGAGAGAAAAAAAAACCCTACCAAAAAATGGGAGGTTGTTTTTGGCTTTGTCAAAATAGAGTTAACACACTATGAAAGACGCAGATAGTTTTTAAATAAGGTGTGATTTGGTAAACTCTTCTTCCGTATTAATAAACTTAATAAAAGTGCTTAAATATGGTAGTACAACAGGTAATATGAAATGAGGAGATCAAAGTCAGACCTGGCATCATCTGTTATGATTTGTGCATAATGTATATGTTAGATTTTCTGTGCAGAGATGGAAATGTAAAAGACAGTTAATGTAAACAAACCCGTTTGTACTCAATTCCCATCCATAAGTGTTTTGCAGGAAACTTTACATGTATCATTGTGGTGATTGGCTTCCACAGGCTTTATAGACTGACACTGAAGTGAATGAGGAACCCCTGAGGTGTGGGTGGTGTCTAATTCCTGTCTGTGTCTCCTCAGGGACATCATCAAGAGAATAGACCAGTCGGAGTTTGAGGGATTTGAATACATCAACCCCCTGCTGCTATCGACAGAAGAGTCTGTATGAAGGAGAGAGCAGCGTCCTCCTTCACCCACCTACTGTCTGTCCAAGCTGCCGTTTTAGCCAAACTCCACTAGTAAAGCCAACTCCGACAAACAAAGGAGGACGAGGATGAGTAAAGGACAACAAGGAGGATGAACTCAGCCCTCTGGACCTGACAGCAAGGCAAAGCAAATGTTTCCTCTGCAGCACTCTGACTGTTTGGTACCAAGCTTTTTTGTTTTGTTTGTTTTTCGGTACCTACATGAAAAACAGACACTGGACTAAGAGAACATTCCCCCAACCTGTGTTGTTAGGTTGTCCTCTCCTTCTGTTTTTTTAATCTTTCTCCTTGGGCTTCCTGCCCCCCTTCAGAATGTCCATCCTCGTGTCAAAGCACGACTGGCTGTGTGCTTTGAACACACGGCGGTTTCATTCTGTGCCTGCCATCATGAACACATGTCCACCCATCTCACATCCTTCAACCAATATGACAGTTCTGCTGAGGAACTTGAAATTTTACGTGCACTTTTTTGTTGTTTCGTTTTTAATTCCATTTTTCTATCATGTAGGTGTAACAATGCCTCACACGAAACAAGAATGTACAATGATGAAAGAAAAGAATAAGTTATTATTGTGTATTATAATGTAGGTAGTGAATCCCAAATTGACGATGCCTTTTTATTGATGCAAGCGGCATATTTTCATCTGTAATCACACAAATTTTTCTTTTTCTTATTTGATTTTTCCCAAACAGCGGGGGTTTTATTTAAGAAGTGCCTCAAAGATTAAATTACTGGCCATGTCTATGACTGCACTTCTCTCTTCTTGAACATCTTGGCTTCAGCAGGTGAAGACCAGCTGCCAGGATCCTGAGGCTGGTCTGCTAGGCTCAGTCCAATCAGTACCTGCTCCTGCCAGCGCAAAGATGAGGTGTGGGGTCCTGCTTGGTGCCCGTTTTTTTTTTTTTCTTCAGTTAAATGCCGTGTAGATGTATGATGGCCAAGTTCGACTGTACTGATCCGTCTGGCAGCTCCTAAACACATGACGTCAGACCCAGTGCTGACAAAGCGAGCAGCGCGTCAGCTTCAGCCTCCACAGTGTGTTCAGACCTGCTGGCTGAGCTTCATTCTCCCACCAGCTGCCACTGGGTGACCATCTGCAGCCGCACACTAATGTCATGTGACCAGCTTCATTGTACTGCCTCCGTTCCCATTTTGGGCTCTTTGGGTGTTGCGATGACTACACATAGGATGGCTGAACATGGTATAACATCCAGTTCAGAGCAACTATTCAACTCATGGTCAGAGCAGTGACATGGAAATCTGCATTCTCTAAATGACTGCAAATATCAGGCCTCTAGTTTACTTCAGGCAGAATATTAGGTTTGCCTCAATTGGGTGTTCTTTGTTAGATCAAATGATAATAATGATGACTCAGACAGTCATTACCAGACCTAAAATATTAAATATTCTGTGAGGTTAGATGCGTCAGAGGAAAACATGCAGAAGAGAGGTTTTTAAGAAGGTCTCACCTCCACAAAGTAGAAATCTCAACTTGTTCTTAAACTATCTTTCTTCCAGGCATGCCTCCTCTTGTGCATTTGGGATCTGGTTTGCCATCATTAGATAATTAATTAAGAACACACTTTTAACATCTTCCCTTTTCATAAAATCTGAACCCTAAAGGGAAGAGCACAATTAAGAGGAATGTTCCATGAACTATAGTATAGGGTTAGGCTTATGACGAAAGAAGTGTAAGACCAACTGTACTGTGAAAGATTTAATTTGAAGGGAACATTGATAGTTTTGGTGTTTAGCATGTGGCTAAAACACAACCTTAAACTTGGCTTAAATGTCACACTAAACCTCAGAGTGACCTGCCCACAGAAATCTGCCTTATGAAAGAAATCAGACATATACTCTGAGTTTTTAGTTTTGAAATAGGTTTAAAAATCGGGGTTCAGGGTTTTTAACTTTCTACTGCAATCAGTGACTCCTCAACTGGACAAACTCTGAAAAAATTTTTGAGTGCCCGGCGTCCTGGCTGTTCTGCTAACTAGCTGCTCATGGGAGTAGCTACCTAACAGCTTCAAAACCATCAGAGTAAATTTTCATCACTGTCACCATATGAACCCTTGACCCCACATCAGTAGTATATGGAAAATTAGAAATTGCAGTTAGCCAGCTTTGTAATGGTAGCCAATGTTAGTGTGCCTCTTTAATGTAAACAATGATATTGCTCTCATTTGTGGAAAAGCAGACTGGTTTTTAGAAGGTTGAACAAAGTTGAAAATGCACTAGCACCAGATTGTTTGCGAGAAGAGTTTAGTAGAACTGAGCTGTTGCCAGCTAACAGTCAGTAGATGCTGATTCGCTCACACATAATTTGCTCTATAGCAGGTCTTTTACCTTTGTGATAAATAACCCACTTGATACCAGAAACCCTGGGTTAAACCTGAAGATTCCACGGCAAGCTCGTCACCCGGTTTCCTGATACCAGTGACAAAACAGCCTCTTAGGAGGCTTAGCTCGCCAATTGATTCCTACACCTTCACATTTTTGAATTCCTTTGAATGTCTCTGCTCTAGCCCACACACTATGGAGGAGGATGAAATAAAGCCATCCGTTTGTGTACATGGTGAAATGTTCTGGTTCAGCCGCACTGACACCATGAAACACAGCAAGCAGCAGACTGATCACCAAACTTAGGAGGTTTGTACTGCAGAAGGCCTGGGCTGGAATTAAACAACACGCATGACATATGTGTATATCAACATGCCCGACACTCCATCATCTGCGCGCTTCCCAGCAGGAACTCCCTATTGGCTCCAAATTATTTGATGAAATCTGACCCGTGCTAATTTGATAAGCACATAATAGGATTAATTAGATGATCCCGAGTCAAAGGGCCTCAATTAGCTGCAGGGCATTTTCCACACAGGGAAGAAAAAGATAGAGAGAGAGGAGATAATGAAGCAGTTCCACAGTCACCGATTAGAGCACACACACACTCTCACTTCAGGAAGCTATAAATCACTTCAGAC
>JAPQRP010000028.1:33305920-33323959 GCA_037367295.1 Apogon hyalosoma
GGGAGGGAGGGGTGGGGGGGCAGGCTGGCTCTCAGACTTCTCATCTCCATACAGTCAGAGTGAAGTGCGGGGGCAGGCACAGTGGATTGCAGCAGTCCTCGACAGCGGAAAGAGCCTCAAATAAGGGTTTTTAATCAAGCCGTATCTACCTGCAAGTCCTGCTTTCAGTTGATTTTCGTCTACTTCTCTCAGGAATTTGACGAGTGGAACTTTTCGTGTCTTTGGAGTTTCGAGAGCCGGTTTTTCCGAATATGGACAGTCGGCGACCCGCTGCAGGGAGCGACTGGCCGGTGTTTCCTCAGTAGTCACGGGGGTAAAACTGAAAAGTCGCCATCTAGGACTTTTTACTGGATGTTTGATGAAGCGCTTCGCATTTTTAGTCAGTTCTGGGACACCGTGGATTTACCAGGTTCAGGAACGGATAGACACTCTTGATTACCGGTCGACGACTAGAGGGATTTTCGCTTCTAAAGTTGCAGGAAAAACATGGAGACTATAAGTCGGCAGAGCTTCCAGCCTCATCCGGGACTGCAACAAACTCTCAAGCAGTTTCACCTCAGCTCTATGAGCTCTCTGGGCGGACCGGCAGCTTTCTCTGCCCGGTGGCAACATGAGCTCCTCTTCAAGAAGGACGGAAAAGAGCCCGAGCCTGTTCTCCAGCATTTGCCGCCGCCGGTGATGCCGGGCCCGCTGTTCATCCCTTCGGACCGCTCTACTGAGAGGTGCGAGACGGTGCTGGAAGGCGAGACCATCTCGTGTTTTGTGGTCGGCGGAGAGAAGCGGCTGTGCTTGCCGCAGATCCTCAACACGGTGCTGCGGGACTTCAGCCTCCAGCAGATAAACTCTGTGTGCGATGAGCTCCACATCTATTGCTCCCGGTGCACGGCGGACCAGTTAGAGATTCTCAAAGTCATGGGGATCCTGCCCTTCTCGGCGCCGTCCTGCGGCCTCATCACCAAGACAGACGCGGAGCGGCTGTGCAACGCCCTCATCTACGGAGGCGCCTACCCGCCGCGCTGCAAGAAGGAGCTGAACGGAGGCTCTCTGGAGCTGGAGCTCACCGAGAGGAGCTTCAAAGTCTATCATGAGTGTTTCGGCAAGTGCAAGGGCTTATTCGTGCCAGAACTGTACACCAGCCCCAACGCAGCGTGCATCCAGTGCATGGACTGCAGACTCATGTACCCCACTCACAAGTTCGTGGTGCACAGTCACAAGGCGCAGGAGAACAGGACTTGCCACTGGGGCTTCGACTCAGCAAACTGGAGGGCGTACATCCTCCTGGGCCAGGATTACACGGGGAAAGAGGAGAAGGCCCGTCTGGAGCAGCTTCTAGACGAGATCAAGGAGAAATTTGATTTCGCCAACAAGTACAAGAGGAAACTATCATCCAGGGTGAGTTAACGTCTAAGCTCTACCCCCCATGGAGCGTAGATTTGACTTCTGAGTGCACATTTGAGGGCTGGTTTTATTTTTCTTCTCCATGGTATATTTGCTTGGTCTTTCATTATCCTACTTTTTTCCCAAAGCCTGGCTTACTTACTGTACTTCAGGTACTATGCAGAAGTTTTTTTCTGAAGTTTTGTCTCAGCCTGTGAAATGCATTCAGATCTTGTCTGTGCAATGCAGGACATTATCCCTGCTCATATGGAGCTCCAGTAAAACATAGAATATTGCTGTTGAGTGCAGTAGAACTTGTTGTTCCCATCCCCTGGTCCTGAAAAGACAATTAGAATTCAAAATGCATGAAATATGTTATGTTTTCATGATGTACCTGATCACATGGGAATGCATTAGGTCACGTATTTGTGTGTGTCTGGGGGTCAGTGACCATCTCCTGTAAAGAACCCAGTCAGTATTTGGTCATTGTTGCCATATTATTACTAATTAGGTCTCATTCAGCAGTGACAACAGAATGCCTCTGGTGGTAATAAAGCCATTATTTGCCTGTGAAACACCTCTCAGGCTCCCTTGTATTGGTCTGTACTGTAAATACAATCTCATTTACCAACAAATGGCTCAATGGGAAATAGTAAACAGCAGAGAGGAGGAATCTGTAGATCCAGCATGAATTATGTGATAACTTTTTTTTCTTTGTTCAACAGACGCACAGTATAGACTCCTCCAAAGCGCACATTTATGTCTGTAATTCTGTCATTGTGGGAAGAGTTACACTGAGTCAGCAGTGATATGATTGCAATCATGACAAAATGTGTCATGTTTGTCTGTGCATGGAGCTCAGTGTGTTATATTTAATGTATGTATTTGAGTGTCTGGCGTCCTTTGGTTTTAATCAGCGCTGCTATCAGTTTTTATTCCTCTAGTAGTATCCACATCCCCTGATCCCTGTGATCAAAAGGTTTCACAATATCATTTTGAATATTGAATCTGCTTGTTCATGCTCTCCCTTTGGCCTTGCTGTTTCAGGCAATGTGAGTGTGTGACGGGATTTTAACTTCATCTTTGGTGTGCAGGCAGTGAGGGTATTGGGGTGGGACAAAAAGAATCCCATCCCCTACCCGACTCTTGAAAAAAAGGCTAGTGTGGCCATTTGCATGAACTGTTACACATGAATGGAGTTGATGAAGAAGGGTTTAGAAGTATTGTGGTGGAAACATAATATGATCCCAACAAAGGGGGGTATTCAGCAAACATCAGACCCATCCCCCCTATACATCCACCTACCCCAGGCCAGCCACCCACCTCTGATATACACACACTCATTCCCCTTGTTCCCTCCTTTTTCATCCTAACTGATTCGAAGTGGACTGAACCTTCGGGGGCTGGTGACCTGATGATGTGTCTCATAATGCAACTGCGAGTGTTTACAAGAGGTTTCCCTCTAGTTCTGTACTGATGCTTCTTTCAGGATTCACAGGAATCTGCCAAAGAAAGAGAAATCAGGGAGACCCTTGAAATCCTGAAGAGTGCCAAAGTCCTGCCATGCATGGTGAATACCCACTCTTGGCACACACTTTCATTCAAACTTGAGTGGGCACACCTCAAGGACCGCTGCTTTTAGAGGCCTCTTCTATTATTATAAGTGCCGACGGGGTACCCAAGTGCTAAGCCCAAGGCTCATTTAAGCCTTGGCCCCACTTTTTAATTTGACTCCTCCTCTTTTTTTTTCTCAAGTACCCTGTTTGAAGAAACACTAATGAGGGAATACATGCTGGGTAGGAGTTGAGGAATATTGTTAAACTTATGGCCATAGAGCTTGCCTTTGTCAGCACATTTCAGCGCAGCCGAGGCACTTTGAAAATGTTCTTGGAGGATGTAAGGCAAAGTGCTAGACTGTGCTGTGCTGCCTTCCACAAGAGAAAACTCCACCGTGTGTGTGTTGTCAGCAGAGGAGCCGGGTGGCTCTGTGAATATTAATGAGGATGTAACAAAAGTGTTAGCAACAGTCTCACATGCAGACAGACACAGGAAATAATATTGCTGCACTTCCCTCCTTGTAGACACTCTTCCTTCTGAGGCGCAAATCTAAATCGCATACCAATTGACTATAAGCAGCTTTTTACTCTGGCATTATACGTTGAACAAATGTGAATTTGCAGCTGAAGCAAATTCTCCTGTCTTGTCTTTGAAGACATGAGTCAGAGCACTGATTGTGAACAGCAGTGAACACATGGAGTGGGCTATTGGATTGTTTAAATTAGTTTACATGCTGGGTGTGGAGGCCTTCTTGGAGCAACTCATGCCAGCCTCTTGGCTGCAACTCTTCTGTTTTCTGGCTGATACAAATGTGGGAGGCACACTTAATCAGCTGCTTTTCACATCAGGATATTTAGAAATGGATTGTGGGAGCAGATTTACAATATTGCTAACTTTATAATTTTCCCTTGAGATGATACGATTTCTACACAGTCTGTCGAAGGGAGATATGAGAAACAGAACTGGAAGCATAGGGTGGGGGGGTTGCTTGCTCTTGAGCGATGCAAGTCGGATTCAACCTTTATTTAAAATTTCCAATTTTAAATCACACTTTTTCTTTTTTTTTATATGCCTTCCTAAATGCAGTTGATCTAGTACAGTCTCCTTTTATATTTTGAACAGCTTTGTAAAGACAGACCACACATGCATGCCATTCCACGAACCAAGACTTGGCTCCTGACAGTCAAAGATGAAGAGGAAGGAATTTCCTTTCCATCCAAAGATTTGCTTTTATTCTCAAGTAGCAGGAAGTAACTTGTTTAGGGGGTGACTAAAGAATCTGAAAACAAAAAAGCAGGCCAGAAGCCATTTTGTGTTCATATACCACATGTGCTCTGTTATTGTGCTGATACCCAGCACATTCCTGTAGGCTGTTTTCAAACTTTATCCTAACTAGAAGATGGAACTGCAGTTAGCACTTTCTTCAAGACAAAACCAATCTCTCTGAACTTACAATGTGAAAGGTGAGCAATACTTTTTGTTTGTTTTTTTTTTTTTTTTTTTTTTTTGGGGGGGGGTTGTTACAAAGCTTTGCACTCAAACATGTAACTACTCTCTTAATGAGGTCAAACTTCCCTTTTTACTTCTACAGTCCTCCCCCAGAAACCCCTGCTGCTGCTTGGAGTATCTGGCCTGCAGCTGAAGGGGCCGCTTGTTTCAGGAGGGAGGCAGCACAGTGCTTGTGGTGGGGGTTCAGAGGAAGTGAACTGCCCAAGGGGATATAGGCCCATGTCCTGTTTCATATAGAAGACGTGGTGCTGGCTGAGCCTGCTGACAGCCAGCCATGTCCTCATGGTGGACAGGACAACAGCTGGCAGCTGTGCATTTCAGTGGTGGCTGAGGAGATATTCTCTTTTTTTCAGGTATTTGGCCTAATGTGACAGTGGCACATGCCTGTTGTGGCACTCATTTTATCCTAATTGGAAGGATGTAATTCAAAGATAAATTTCCCCCCCATTATTTGGATTTGATGTTGACTGATAATAGCTTTTTAAAGGCTGATATATACCAGTTACAAATGAGGCATAGATGCTTTAACAAGGAATGTAAAAGTAGTTATCTCAAGGTGGTGATTGTAATTGTCAACTTTGGTCAGTCTGAATTTGTTTGTAATATTTAAAAAAAACACTTTTTTCCTCTATTACATTGTCCTTGACCAGAGTTTTTTTCTTAAGTAGAAGAGGATTGCCATGAGTCTTAAACTTAAGAAAGTTGTGTTTGTTATGAACAACAAAAACACAGTTATTTAAGGTAGACTTGGCTTTGAGAATTTGTTGAAGAGATGTCACTCTTGAAATAAGGGAAACAGTCTTGTTCCACTGCTGTATGCAAACCATTATTTTAGCTTTTTAGTGGTTAAATGTGGCTCAGCATTACCTAGAATATCGTAAGACAACTATTTATTTATTTATGCATGTTTGTATGTATTTATATATTTATTTAGTTTTACAATGACAAATATGCTTGACCAGACTTTGCTTTTGCCTTTTTCCTTCTATATTTTTCTTTCTTTCTATATTTTTTTCAACCTATTTTTAGTGACTATCAGAATCAAGTTTTGGTAGTAAAACATCCTATTGATGCCCATTAATTTTGTCTTGTATACCACTTTGTGAGATGTTACAGTGTAGAATCAGTCTGGTGTACACTGAAAAGAAGGAAGGCTCAATTCAATTAGGCCCATATGATGACTTCTGCTGCCCGGCTCGACGGCCAGTCTGGGTGTCTAATGGAGGATAGTCGGCCTCTGCTGTGAGTCATGACTGAGGGTCAGCAAAATCAATGCTGCATTGACATTCAAGTGTCTTCATGTCAAGCGTGATTGAAAACTCCATCACTTCCTGAGCTCAGTTAAAGCAGAGTGGCAGCCCAGTACACAAAGTCCCTCCTCAAAGTCCATTTTGCTCTGATGTTAAGTACTGCTGTATTGCCAACAGCAATATGTTGACCCAAAGGAAGGGATTCGATTTTTAGGTAAAGAAAAACACTTCTTTAATGACTTGGGCTATAATTGCTCTTGCCCTAAATGGTATGCAAATGAAAGTCAATTAAAAATAGGGGGTTTAATTAGTGAATCTTTCAGTGCACAAACTTAACTACTAATTATTTTCCACATATGGTGCTGCTGATGCTGATGATTTCTTTCCCTCTGTAGGAAACCTACAGAACTGCTAAAACCACAGTTTGTTTAGTTCTTTACTTCCCTTGTGAAGTGAAACAGCGACTTAGCTCTTTGTCAAAACTTTAAGGAACAATTGTTTCGCAAGATGAAAAGCCGTTGCATTGGTTTTTGATGTGGCGATTAATACCTGGGCTGTGTTTCCACCATAGTCATACACAGGCAAATACTGCAACACATACAATGGGGAAAGGAGAGAGCACCACAGGTTATATAGCTTCTTGTGTTTTTTGTATTTTTTATTCTCAAAATGCAGCCATTGAAGCAACAGTTGAAAATGAATTAGATGCAGTCATTTTTTTTATACAGCATGTCTCCCTGCCAGCAGCTGTTTATTTCAAATCCTTTTAAAGTTTGGTGAACAGAGGGGGATTTTCCCAGTTCCTTCGTGATTGTGAACAAAAGATGAAAGCCTCTGCAAAACAATATGTTGTTGATGCTTGCTGCAAAATTGCGATTTTACTGTCACTTTGCAGGCCAAGAGACATGACACTTTCCTTGGGCCGATGGGCTGGTATCAAGCCTCAGTGACAATGGCAGTGACCAATATATACTCATTATACAAAGCCCCAAGAACTATCAAAAACTAGATTGTGGCATTAGATATCAGATGTCAGTCAGTGTGAACCAAATTATCAAAGTTATTGTGGTTCTTTGTTGTGTTTAAAAATTTTAGATTAGCTATTGACTTTTTTTTTCTTTTTTACTGTATTACAAAATATATATGCTGAAAATTATTTTACTGTAAGGAGTGAAACTCGGCAACTAATAGTAAACTATACTACAATGTATACTGTATATAGATTATACCCTATATAATATTTATCACCACCACCTGCCAACACCACATACTTTCATTAAGCCAAGCTACAGGGCACTGCAATCTTAAAATCTGGAATGGACTGCAAATTTTTAACTTCTCAGTTCTCTTGTCTGTTTTATAAATCGATTAGATGCTTAAAATGAGGTCTGAGTTGGAAGTTAAGTGTTGGTGATGCTGAGGTCATGCATCCATAGTTTGGTCATAACTTCATGTTAGCATTTTACTTTAGCCAACTGTATCTAGTCCAGGGACCTGGGCACTACTAAGTTCCTGGGCCAACCTATGAAAATACATCTTCCTGCAGGACTATGTGCATCCAGTTTTCATTCAAAAAAGTCTCATTCCAGAGAAGAGAGTCACTGTAGGGAAAAGAAAAGAAGTTTAGGCCCTCATTTCAGTTACTTCCCTAGGGCTGCTGGTCTCCCTTCCACTTGCCCATTTTTTCAAAGACGATAGGGGGGACTTCACTACCATGAAGTCGTCTACGCTGCCATTATTGTAGGCAACCATGCATGCAAACTACCTGAGAAAGTGATGCACACAAAGTTCAGAGAAAATGGGTTTGAGTAGCCAAGAGCATGTGTGGAAAGCAAGTATTTCCTCCTGCTCAGTGGAATCCCTGTCAGAATATTCACGGCCTTGCAATAAAACGCTAAACTAACAAGCACAGTCAGAAGGACAGAGGGACCTTGAGCATTTCTTGTTGGAATTATTTTCTGAGCAGCACAGAAGGAAGAACCTGATGACCTCCTGCAGGTGTTGCGTGGAAAAGCAGGTCTTCCTCAGTCAAGATGGTGTTGGGTGACTAGCCTGGCTGTTGGCTTGTGAACATCACTGTGTCAGTTTTTTTGTGGGCATTCAATATTGATGGTAGGTTACCGTAGGCGGCAAGGTCCAGCGTGTTTATTTAATGAGTGGGTCTCTGAAATATTCATCAACACACATGGCACTGCAAGACCAACCATTGCCTTAACTACACCACACATCCCTATACATTGTGCGCTAACCTCTTGCCTTCTCTACCCGCTCTGGGGCCTCTTTTACAGAGATGCATCTGGAAAACTCAGATGTAAGGCCAGCATCACATTGAATTTGCATTTTTGTGCTTGCCAACTGTTAGAAAATCTGCATACTATACACAGCTTACTCTTGCAGTAATACCAAGTTTGGAAGTAAACTGACCATATGCATTAGACCAGTAAGCAATTTTTGCGGTTTGCAGGTAGGGATGTTCAGAGTCTTGAATAGTTTTTACTGTATTTTAGAGCATTAAAGCTTCTTCATCATGTCATCTACTGACTCATATATTAAACAGTATTTGTGTCAGTCCTAAAAACTCTTTAAAATCTAATAACAAGATTTTTTTTTTGGCTTTAATGTCACAAAATCTAGGGTTTGGGTTAGGGTTACACATGGGGCCATGTGTGAACAGATTTAGTTTAGGTAGAAACTAGAAGGTTCTTACTTTCTAATAAAGTCTTGTGCATGCATTTTGTCCTTACACCAATCTACTATAAGCTTAACCCCAACCCGTGATTGCTCACTCATGTACTGATGGTTATGGTAAGCTTTGGATCTACAATTCTTATCACCTGCAAACCACCCAAGCTGTTCTCACTGAGTTAGTTTACGGTGTGGCTCCAGATGGGGCAGCTCTTACACCATTGTATATGGATTGCACGCATGATAAACACTCGAATATCTGCAAGCAGTAAAGTTATCTGTTTGTTTTGACATGGAGGCCCATCACATTATCACAGAGCTAAAAGTGAGATGCAGGATGTTTTTTCCCACATTGATGTACATTTATCGAGAAAGATACAGCACCGGACTGCATTAATGCTTGAATTGCATTAGTTGTGATATGAGGGTGAGGATGTGTTTTTAACCTTTTTGTGGAACCCTAGCAAAACATTCACATAGTTTGGGTTCCAGGAAAAGGGTTAAGTTAGTTTAAGCTCTAATGGTGAACATGCCAGTTGTCAATGGGAAATAAATAACAGAGAACAAGAAAAGTGCATGTGAAGGATGAGTTGGTGAATAAATAAACTACATTGGTTTCTGTGAAAGATATGGGTTTAAGACTGGAAAACACTGCCAAGTTAGCCTCTATTGCATGATAGCATGGGGGTTGGGATTTACTTTGTGCTGCGTCAGCACAGGAGCACCCTTTGTATGACAGCAGCAGCGTTAGCCTCTGGAGTCAACCCCCCACCACTTTACCCATTTTCCTCTGTGTACCCATATGTTTTGAAGAGCAGCCAGCACCACGTGACCTGCCCTCCCCAAATAAAGAGGTGACCCACCGTATCCCTCGCCTCTCTCAAAGTGCAGCCAGCCAATCATGTGCCACTGATCAACTCCCACGAGGCTGATAGCTGTTTGACAAAGGCAGCTGCACACACTCTCCCATTCGCTCTCACACACTCACACACACACACACACACACACACACACACACACACACACTTCTATCCAACAAAGAACGCTGCACTGTGATGTAATGAAATGATTGTTTGCCTTACAAAAGGTACACTGGATATGTTTCATATTTTAGAAAATTCAGACCTTTTTCCCCTCAAAATATGCATGTAAGACACATGGGAAGATCCTAATAGTAGAGGCATGCTGTGCCTCATTAGGTGTGTGATTGTGCATGAGACTGGCCTAGTGTATGCTTTGCAGTGTTGTGTATGTGTATGCTCGCAGTGTTCCTGGATCAGCTGTAGGAGCTGTAGGAGGAGATTAGCATGAGCTCACTGCCTACTCATTTCCATCCCCATCTGCCTGTCTCCCACAGTGATTCACCCCACCCCCCTCAACCCCCACCATACACACCAGACACACAACATGCATACACAAGCACAGACATCCACACACAACACCCAGATCCCACCCCCGCAATGCCTCCTGAATCTTATAATGAATACAGAAGCAGACAGAATTGCATGCAAATAATGCAGACACGCACATGCACAGAGTTGTCAGCTGCACTGGCAGTGTGTAACATAGCTTCCAGCAGGCATAGCTTAGAATATCCTTCCATAGTGTGCTATGTCAAATGCCAGCAGCCTGTTTCAGATTGGAGGGATAACAGTATTGTTTTTGGGATGTTTCGGTACTCAGTTAAAGTTTGCTAAGGACAAGCAGAGACTGAGGAGAGAGATGAGATGCAGGCAAGTTCCCTAGCTGATAATAAGGTGTGCTAATGATATTTCTGACTGAACTGGCACAATTCCTTCAAGGAAGAAGCTGCCAAGTCAACACCGTAGCTTTCACACAATCCATGAGTAGAACTGTAGAACTGTTGATCACAGTGAGAGACAAGGATTTATATTTTAAAGAAGCATAACAACAAAGCCACACAACTGCACTGTTACTGTAGTGTTGGTTACACTGCAAAAACAGCCCTACTAGAGGGAAGCCAAATATTCTGTAGGCTAATATATTTCAGTGCAATTTAAAAGTACAAATGATATGTTGTCTCCCTATTCAAGACCATACCAATAAAAAAATATTTTCATTGCTAAAACTGTACAATATGTATGGTATCAACAAACAATATTAAAATCAACAGTTACAAAGGTGTCAATGTGCATTATTTGTTGACTGAAGATTCATATTTACAATTCATTTATTTACAAGGTTACATGTGGATTTTTTTCAATTTACATTTTTCACAGTGTTCTATAACAAAACTTGAATAAATTAAAATAGTTCAGTAATTCTCCATTCTTTGTGTTTCTTAGTGTGTATTTTGTGCCTTTTGGATGCAAACCATTGATATTTGTAGAACTTTGCTATGATAGTTACCTTTCTCGACTGGTAATACAGTCTTTGAAGGAAAGTGATACACTCAATAATTAAAAATTACTCCACCCTTTTATGCTTAAAATAATCCTTTACTATCCATATGTATTTAGGTATTTATTACTTTTCATTTCTGTCATCTAAGGCCCTTTTCCTGCCACTCATCAGTGTTTTGGCCTTTAAAAATCCACTATTGGTTAACTTCTTGTAGGAGCTTTCTTCAGATTTTTGAAGCTATTAGTGCACAAGGCAGAAAATGAAGATTTGCCATGCTATTCCTTCACTGATCAGGTTTACACTCTACACCTTGTTTATCTTCGATTACACAGTACAGTATTTTAGTGCAGAACTGCATCTGTCTTTGCTTTTCAAACAAGAAATCTTTGTTTTCCTTAAAAGGTTGCTGCTTCCTTTTGCTCCTCTTTATGCTCCCACCATCACTAAGTTCTTTGGGGGAGATCAAATCCTCCACTGGTTTTTTTGGAAGTAATAGTGCATCCACTCACACAGCAAACATTTGTTGGCCAGTCCACACATTGAGACAAGTTTGAACAGATTGAGGTTTATTTTATCTTGTTGTGAAGGCAATGCCTAGGTCCCTGGAAACCTTTTTGTTGGGATTTTTGTTTGTTCACCCTGTCAGGAATGACTAGGGTGGAAGGTGGGGGTGGGGTCACATTAGCTTTGCCTGGGCCATGTGGAATGGCAGGTCCCAGGAGCTCTCAGAGGTAAGGTGATGAGTGGGGGGTGGGCTGAATAACTGTCCATTGTGGGTATCAGCCGTAGATCTGTGGTTGTGGGACACCCCCACACACACTGTTGGGTGTTCAGTGGTCATGGATCAGCTCTTATTGTTTGCCCTGTCCTCCTTTTTGTCCTGTACTTTCTGTTGTGTCAGTTTGTTCATCATTGGTGGATGTATAATGGCTGCTGTGGTCCAGTACAAATACAGGCAAGGTGAGGCCTGTCACAATGGTGAAGCTGAAGTTGAATCTACACTGAGTAATCAGTGTATATAATTGTTATTTTCAGCAGTAATAATAGTATTAATACATTACTTGTTTCTTGTAAGCATATAATTACTTATTAACTTTATTATTGTATCATCCAAATCAATGTTCTTTGCTATATTAACTAACGTCAGTTGTTTCTTAAAAAGTAATAACTGTGAAGATCAGTAAACTTCAATGTTAATGGGTTAATGAAGACCTTACATAAGATGAACACCATTAGTAATTATTACAGATATTACTATTGGATGAACTGTCAATTAATATAGGGTTAGGGTTTCTTACATGAAACATTTGCATTGTGAACCTAATAATAATTTAATAACACTCATATACATTTTATGAGAAAGGATCATTTATTGGCACTGAGCACTGGAACACATAAAACATTTTAGATGTAATAAGGAAAAATTGCACAGGGTAGATGAATAATAATGTAATGATACAAAGCCTGTGTCTGATCTCAAATGGTGGAAATATTTGGGAAATACAGCTGGAAAATGTCACTTTTGTTTTTCCAGCTTTCCTTATTCACCCAAATGGAGACTTGCACTTATTAAAAGCAATTGTAGTTAACTCCATTAATAGACATATAGTGTTTCTATTATTATTTTTGCCAGGTGAGACAGCAATGAAGCACAGTGATGATTTTGGTTTTATTAAGATTGACTTTCAGGCTGCACAGACAGTGTAGTAGCTTGCACATGTCAAGTCATGAAAAAGATGTAGCCTTCTGACAGCGCAGTCTATAAACACTTCTGGTATTTACTTTTGTTTAGTCTACAGTGAGTCACCATGTCTAGTCACTCTTAGTTAAGACCTGATGTGTTAATCTTAAACTACATCAACCTGCCCTTTTGAGCCAACAAAGCAGTTTGGTCCTGAACTTTGTCTTTCCATTGTAACTTTTCTTAGTTCATCATGGCAGGTGCTTTCAAAAATGGGACTATGTGTGACAAAATAGGAAGGGGCAGGGGACTTTGGGTTTGGTTGAAATTAGGGCTGGGTAATCTGATCATTGTGCATTGGGGAATGTTTTTGATATGACCTGCTTGGAATTGTACAGATTGTATCAATAAGTAACATTTATGTTGCTGGACAATCAAGTTCTTTTTGTGTTTTTTTTTTTTTTTTTTTTTTCGTGTCAGAGGGTTTTTTGTACCAAGATGGTTATTTTTTTTATATTAGTTTATTCAGTTTTAACTGATTTGAATGCAGCAGATTTGTAAATCCATACACTTTTTCAGAGTTGTTTAGTGCCTCTCCTCAGTGTATAACACTAGCAAGCATTAGCTTCAAAACAGAGTCAGCTAACATCACCAATTTTGCCTGCTTCCAGGAGAGGCTTAATGTGGCCACACAAATATTTGATACGTACTGAACCTTTAAGATGGTCTGCCATGATTCTTTAGCATCTGTTTGCATTAAAAGACTTTTGGTATCCCACTCTGCGTTAATTGCAGCCTAACCAGAGGGTTGGCAGTTTGAATCATTTTCCATCTCAGTCATGTGCTTATAGACCTCCTACATGATACACTAGTGTCAGTCTGGGCAGCTGTGGCTACAGATATAGCTTACTACTACCAGTGTGTGACTGTGGAGGGAATGAATAATGGATTCAGTATAAAGTGCTTTGATTGCCTTGAAAAGGGCTATATAAATCCAATACATTATTATTCTAAAGTTTTGATTGGTAGAGCAGGACTACCAGCCTTTCATTTAGGCTGGCCTGGGTAGAAACAGAAACAGTGTTGGTGAACTGTTGCCACACCTTAGCTGCAGCTTGTCAGGAAGTTGAGGTGTGTGCAAAGCTCTTGGTGGAGTCAGTGAAGGGGTAGGGCCCCCGTATAGGCTCAGTTTACTCCTCAGGAATGAAGTGTTAGAAACAAAGGCTTCTAATGTGGTTAACATCCTTCCTCCAGACTGGCTGGGCCATTCCTCCTCTCCAATTCGCCAATCTCCTGAATTAATCCATCCCAGCCGCACTCTGGGAAATGAAGCGGCTGTGTAGATGCTAAATAAAACAATATGTTACTGAAAGGGGATGCCTTCTCTTGGCACCGACCTCAGCTTCTCAGGTTTAGGAAGCCTCCACCAGACCAGGCCCAGACCTGCTCCTCTGCTTCTTTAATCACCCCCCAACTGACTCAAAACCCATTGATTTCATGTCCCATGCCCCTCCCCCATCACACACACTTCATTTCCTATTGTAAAGCCCGCACATACATATGCAGACATAGAAAGCTTCTCCAGGATCTTCAACCATTTCTACACATAGTCATGGCTTCCAAGGCATCCTCTTGCCACACACATGTGCACATACTCACTCCACTCCTACAGAGCAGACAATAGACCCCTTGAAGCCCTTGGCTTATAATTAATGTAATTGTAGATCTCTGAGACAAGGTAATGTGTGGAGTGTGTAACCGCCTCCGATCCTCAGCGAGCACAAAGACGTTATTCTCAGTGCCTTCCTTCAAAGAAACACTGCCAAGGCTATCTTGAGCAGTAGGACATCTGTTTGTATAAAGCCCACTGCCATTTATATACGTCTTCTGTCTTGTGTGTCTGTGCATGTACAAGCTCATGTGCGAGTATGAGTGATTGGGGTGGGGTGGGGTGGTGGTGGTGTACAAGCTGACTTATCCCATGTAACCTCTAGCCTTCTCACAGGGCTCATCTGTCTGCCCTGTTTAATTATCTTCTCTCTCTCACACACACACACACACACACACACACACACACACACACACACACACACACACACACACAGAGGTCAGGGCTGCAGCTGAACCTTGCCGCACCACCTCTACAGCCCCCACCCCTCCTCACTTTCATTTCTGCAGTCATGTCTGCTGGTTGTCTGCATGGCTGTGCAGAGTATTAGGCCAGTCGTGTGTGTCTGTCTGTGTGTACTTCTGTACATTTGTGGTTTGAACTGCAGTCGCACTTTTCCCACCAGTGTTATCACAAAGATGATGCATGTCTCCCACGTAGAACTTCTTCCTGGGGCTGTAGCAGCCTGCAGCTTTTTATGCTGCAGGGAATACATTTAAGAAGGTCTAAAATTAAATGATTCTTCATGTGCCTCTAGTAAGAACACTGATGTCTTCGTGGTATCTATGAATTTTTTCTTACAAAGAGGTCTTTTATTTTTGTAGTGTGTTTTTGGTAAGATTACAATACAATATGCGTAATGGAGCTGTTACAGAGAAGATGCATTAAAGCATATAATCCTTAAAAGTTAAGCTATTACAGTGCCTTTCAGTACCAGTAAAAAAAAAAACCAAACAAATATAACTTCAAATATAACTTTTTAATATCTCTTTTTTTTTCATATGTATAAAGACAGCAGCCTGTAACTTCTGAAATATAGTCATTAAAGTATATAGCTGTTTTGCACTGTAAAATTAGTTTGCTGAGTAGAGCCTGTTTAGTTGAAATTTTTGGCTAAAACTGACATTAGGAAGAAAAATTATGACATCAGTATGTCAGCCAATATCAAGTAATATATACACTCCTGATCTGCGTCCAATCTCAGCAGCAATGGTGTGTTGTGAGAGGCCTTGCTTATGCAGCTCAACAATCCAATCACATTCAAAGAGACAAAGCTTTTTTACCTTTGCCATCAGGAGGTCATGACAGTGTGAACACCTGACAGAAAATGACATTGACTCCACATTATTGAATAGATTTTGGCTTTTAAAGGCTGTGGTCTTAAACTTTTGATTGGTTGATGAACAGTCTATTTCAGTTTAATTGTTGTTTTCAATAAATTGGTGACTCAATTTTTTTTTTTGTCTCACTCCCATTTCTTCTTTTTGCATTTTGAAACTCTACTTAGAACCTTCCTAAGATCCAACAGTGCAAAATGTAAATTCATGCAATTTTTCAGCCGGTCTCAAAATTTTGATCAGGTGTGTATACGCTTAAGTAATGAACTCTGAATAGTAAACCTTTCTTTAAGTAACACAAATTGTATATAGTTTACTTTTCAGTTTTTTTTTTTTTTTTTACACAAAGATTTGTTGTCAACTGAAAATGCCATAAAAATGGTACTAGTTAAGATTGAGATTTGGACCATCCACCCACTTGGTAGAATGGCCATTCATACAAAGGTCATTTTTTCTTAGAAGTAGTAACTTTTTTCATAGATAAAATCAAGTCTTAGCATGGAGGTTAGATTCAGTCCTAAGTGGTTGGTGGTTGTTTTGAGTCTAAGTTGAGGTGTGTACTGCAGCCCCACTTATCTTGATTTAGACAGTATCTGGATACACTGAGACGCATGACAAACAGTCTGACACAGAGGAGAACACTGAGAGTTGACTTGATCATCTGCAGACGAGGGTTGGTGTTTGTTCTGAGAGGGAGGCAATGTTTAGTCTCGGCCCAAGGACAGAGCTGGACTTGTTATGTCTCTCTGTCTTTTCTCTTCTCCTCTCTTCCTCTCTCTCTTGGTCTCCCTCGACCTTACGTATTTTTCCTGAACCACTTAGATTCCTCCCATATCTCCTCCCAGTGACAAACCCCCTCCTCCACACCTTGTTCTGGACCCCTCCACCTCTTGCTGCTTTTCACTGTCAGTGGCGAAGTCATCCAGCTCAGGAAATGCTGTGAAACATCAGATTGCACTTCCTGCAGAAATCAATACATTTCAGGTCCAGCAGACGCTGCCCTAATGCTGCGCAGACACACAACCACAACAACACACACACACACAATAGAAATTCATTTTGGAAGAATGCAAGAAAGATTGCTAGTTGACTTCACATCTGTAGGATTAGATTCAGTCCTTGCATTAAAGGCAAAGGCCTAGAAATGAATCATTGAGGAGTTGTCATCTCATTTAAAGAAAAGTATTTAGGATATCTGGTTTTACTCACAAAATACTAAGACCATTTCTTCCTAATTAGCTCTGGGTTTTGACCCTGTTCTATTGCAGGTTCTTGGAACCTTGGTGTCATTGTCATTATATATTTTAAAAGACTTAAGTCTTTCTGCCATTCACTACATTATCTTTGCATGAACATAGATTTTGAGTTAAAAATGTAAAACAAATGAAATGAAAAGCCTTCAATATAACACAACATGTAAATACCAGCCACTCTTTAACCCACAACTTTGTCATTAAACCCTAATTCAAAGAAAAAGTTTGCCACACTTTGCCAAAATGGGAGGTATCTTCTAATTTCTGTGTTTAGCATGTGGTGAACACAACCTAAAAAACATCACTACTCAACTGGTGGATGATGAATATTTTTTGATAGTCATTTTTCTTCAGGCCTTGTGAAACCAGCCTTGGTTAACTATTAAACTACTTCTGCATACAGCTTACTCTTTGTCATGCTACTATATTTTGATTTTTCTGAAGCTTAGTAAATGATCAAATTGCCTCCATTTCATCTACAGGCTCTCAGTATTAGTAATTTTTGTCTTTTCATCCTCTCTCCTCAACTTGTACAATGCAGCACACACATAGTGTTTTTGGTTTCAGCTGGGAACCAACTTTTCAAGTTTTTGAACCAATTTCATTGGGGTCAATATGCTCCTAAATGACATGACACCTGTTCCATGTTAGTTGAAGAAGGGTATAAGTGGGCCCACTGGGAATCTTTGAGGGCATTGGGGGGCCTTTGAGGTAGTTCTGGGGTGTCTGACAGGATAATTAGAATTTTAAGAAGAATTAAAAATCTTTATTCTGTCATATAGTTCATATTGGACATGCACTACACACTGAAAGTGGCCCTTTGTCTTTAACCCTAGAACATGTGGGAACACACTACACTACAGACTAGGAGCAGTAGGCTTGCCATGTCAGGTACCCAGGGAGCAAAATTGGGGTGGGGGGGCTTTTGAAGTGTCTTGCTCAAGGGCACATCAGCTAACAACTGTCCGCCAGTCCGGGGAATTGAACCAGTGACCCTTTGGTCACAAGCTGACTCTCCAGCCTCCAGCCATGGCTGCCCCCCACAGTACTATACAATTAAATTAAATGCATTCAAAATCATCCCAATTAGAAAGATTATTAACTCTCATTGGTTTCCCTGTCACCTCTATTATCTCCTCACAGCAAACAGACAATTTAATTCCACACTAAATCATCAAGTAAAATCTCAGTACGTCTCTTACTCAGCCCAGGGATGTTAATTCCTCCTCTGTGGTAGATTGTGACACTGAAACGGATAGCTGGATTAATTGATGGACGGATGCCTGGGGGGGGGGGGGGGGGGGGGGGGGGGGGGGGGGGGGGGGGGGGGGGGGGGGGGGGGGGGGGGGGGGGGGGG
>JAPQRP010000028.1:33324236-33352422 GCA_037367295.1 Apogon hyalosoma
CCCACCTACACAGCAGTAATGAAATGATAGATCCCTGACGTTGATGGGAGCAGAAGTGAAGGGATGACCTCACAGCCACCTAATCGCCGCGGAGGGACAAGCCAACGGCTAATGTGTCCATTAGCCTCCCCTCCCACCAGAGGAGGAGAAACCGACCTGGCTTGAGAGAGAGAGTGAGATGGAGGGTAGGAACTGATAGAAGTTGTACCCTCTTCTGTCACCCTGAAGCAGAAAATGATTTAATCCGCAGTTTAGTTATTTTAGCCAGGACAAAATATTTATACAAGTATATGTAATTGTAACCATATATATCATGATGCTTTAATTGTTTATGATAATTTAAAAAACAAATCGCCAAGGAGAATATATAGCTATAGAACACTGAAACATTTCTAAGCATTTTAACTGACAGTGTGAACATAATGAAACTTAACGACAAAGCAAAGATATAATCAACTTAATGATATTTTCTGCTATGCATTGAGCATAGTATATGAAAATACGACTGTAATTTGCAGTAATTCATGTTGTGCCTATTTGAGATCTGGTGTCTCTGCACCACCGTGTCTGTGTTGTGTGAATGTTTTCCATTGGGGAATCTGTTGTTTCTGGTGTGGCCTACAGTTCATCACTGGAGGGGTCAGAGAGGTTGCTGATACCAGAGTTTGCTCCGGTAGAAGCCCTAGCATCATGTGACCCATGTGGGGTGACATCCATGGAGTGAAAACAACAGCAGCGGCAGCAACAGCAGCAACAACAACACCACACCGTATGAACCCACACAATGTCACATGTTCACCTGTTGCATTGCAAACACTCCCACTTCCCTTTTTTTCGGTACAGGCAGTGTGAGCAATGTATTGCCTGTTAGCCACAACAACCCTGCAGACTGACACTGAACTTGTACCGCAGAATCTTAACACTTCTGGTTTCAACACCACACCAGTTTCCTGTGGCGCCTCTACCCAGCAGTCAGAAATGTCTTTAGCTCCTTTATGCAACAGTTCCAAATGTCTGCACTTGGAACTGTTGTCCAGTGTCCACTACTGTCTTTCTTGGTCCTGGTCATAAGCCCTTGTAACCATTGCCTTTTTTCACTGTCTCTGGAATTAGTGTCTGATAAGTCACCAATGCAATCACTGAGAAAAATCTTTAAGATGTGGCAATTCTGAAGTGCCACTAGAAGGAAGTTTGTATTAGTGAGACACAAGTATCCAAGTTTCATAAGTTATTATCATTATCATTATCGCAGTTTACAAACTGACTTTATATTTCAAGATGACTTTCAAATATTGATGTTGCAGTGACTTTGGTGACCTTTTTTTTTTTTCTCAGATGTTCATCAGTTTTTAGATTGGATTTGTCCTCAGTTTTGTTATATGAGAGGTATGTAATTTAGCTTTTACTTATTCTGGTGTTGTTGGCTATTGTGCAGAAAGTCTTGATTTACAAAAGTTAGAAATTAGGATCACAAGGATCATTTGATTTTAAGTTCCAGATTTATTTAGTTGATTGACTGATTGATTGATTTATCTATCACTTAGATTTATAGGTTCAGTTAAAAGGTATTACGGTTTCTAATAGGTGTGCAATGGTATGCGTTGCGCCGAACGGTACGCCCCTTGCGGTTCGGTATGAGCATGTACCGTGGCACGGCTCATTTGTCATTTTCAAATGACATTGCCGGACAACTTGTGTTTATATTAGAGTTTTGCAAGTCGACTGACTTACGGAATTCTACTGTCATTGGTTGGAGCCGGTTGTGGAGCCTGGCTAGAGCTGGACTCAGAGCCCATCTAGACCCGGCCATGTAGCTGCAGAGCCCCGTTTGTGCCATTTTTTCTTGGAATTTATGTTCTATACGGATGGAGCGTCCTGTCCATCCCCTGTGTACGTAATTCTGTCATTTTCCAGGAGCTCATTACCCAGACAGAGAATACGGAGCCGTACCACCAGGAACCGTGATGGCAGTGCTGAGGTTTGAACAGAATAATTTCCATAAATAGTGGCACTTTTCAAAGAGCGACTGTGTGAGTTAGTGAAAAACTACGACATATTTATGACAAGTACCCTTATCAATATCAACATGAGTATCCCCATTAGTAAAACCTCCTCTGTTGTCGCCATGTTTGTTATCATTGACTTTCTTCTTCTCTAAAAACTTTACTCTTCATGGTATTCGGCCAGTATAGTCATTGAGAGCAACTTTCTCTGGTGGATTGATTGAAAAACGCTCACTCAGACGTACAGGGCGCATGGAAGTATGAAGGCAGTGATGAATGACATTGTTAGAAACGGATGTACCTATGTATGTAAAGCGAGCATAAATGAACTTTAAGGCTCTTAATCAGTTCTCAGTTACGTTTCAGTGCATAGCCAGGCTCAAGCCAGCTCTGCATCCAAACCATACCGTACCGTGAACCGTGACTCAAGAACTGCAGTAGGTACCAAACTGTGGATAACCTGTACTGTTGCATCCCTAGTTTTTAATAAAGTCAAAAATAGTATGTTTTCTACAGTGGCGGTATTGGCTCCTTTTTTTCCTGGTAGAAACTACTATTTTTTTCTTGGGCTGTTTTTAAATCCACTACCAGTGGACCTCTACTCAAAGGTATATTGGAACCAAAACCTGCAGGTCTACTTTGTTACAGTCCATGCTACATTGCTCATCATAGTATTTTTGTAATAATTCATTATTAAACCATAATTCTTAATTTTTCTATCAGTGTGTAGTTTTACCCTTACTTTTAATTCACTTATTTGCATCCACCAGATCTGTGATGATCATTTAATGTTTAGTGTTAAGGTTACATTTGAACCATGTTTGAACTGATGTTGTTTGGGATGTGGTCACTAGAAGATGTTCCCTTTCAAATTTGCATGTTGGCCTCAACCTGAACTCTTGGATCAAAAAGTCAATCATATTAACTATAATAACTGTTTGCTAAGTATAAATATACTGTAAATAAGTAACTATGTAAACAAGAAGTGTTGTGGTAAGCTGGAAATATTACTCAGGATTTCTAAATGGAGACATATTACATATCATTTAATCCTGGCAAAAAGAAGTTCCTGTCTCTAGAATCAAAACCCATGTGTCCAACCAATTTCCAGACCTCTTCTCCCAGTTCCCACCCGCCTCCCTTCCCTTTGGAAACATGTGATTTGGCTCCAGAGCAAAGCCTCTCACTCCCCCTTTTCTCCCAATATCTCTCTTTCACTTGCGCAGCCTCTCCCAGAGTTCAACAGTGGAACAAAATGTCCAGCTCCAGGGTGGAAAGTGCCAGTACATGCTGGCCAACCGGCTTGATTCTGAGGCTGCTTAGTGCCCTGCACTGAACCAAAGGGCCTCTTTGTGCTCTGCCCTCACAAAGATACACCCCGAGCTGCAAAAAAAAAAAAGGCACCTCCAAAACCAAAAACAACAGCAGTGTCCTGGCCCGGGCATGGATAGGGTGGGAGGGATGTGGTGCAACACGCAGGGTCCAAGTGGAGGAGCTGCCAGAATTGGAGGTTACAAATAAAACCTGTTGAATAAACCAAAGAAAAACAGAGGAAGGAAGTTTCCATTTCAGCTGAAATGGCCCCCATGTTGTCAGCCCAGCCTGAGTCCTCTTCGACTATGGTCATTTAAAAAGTTTGTGTTTATCCTAGGGGTGGGTGATATGTATTGCCTACGATAATATTGAATATGTTGATTTTATGATGAGCAATTTGACATTATTGAGTATTCATACTGTCTGAAAAGAAAACAAATGGACAGTGCATAGACGGTAAAAGAGAGGTGCATGAAAGTCCTCATGGGCTGTGCCTCAGAAGCCAGTCAGCGGACAGGATTCAGTCTCATGATGACTCGGTGGCACCAAAACACAACATTGTCTCAAATGGAGGAAATCTGCAGGAGTCTGTGTCTCAGTGGATGATTTCACAGCGAGACGTGAGTCCATATCACTAGCCTGGAAATGGTTTGGTTTTGACTGATGTCGGTCAAAATAACATTACATGCAAGCTGGGACGCTATAAAAGGGGGAATAAATGTAACAAATTCATGTGGAGGGGGTCCAGTGGATACAGGTTAGAAGTTGTGAAAATTTCGTGTAAGATCCGCTGTTTAATAGAGGAACAGAAGCCAGGAGTCGGGTATTGGAAGCTTGTAGGTTTCACTTTTGCTTCTCCTCAGCGTTAGTTCAGTTAGTTATGGACTGCACACCTACGTATATAACTACTGCCCCTACCCAATGTACATACGACCCCCCCCCAATGGTTTGCAGAAGATGTATGAAGCACTTTAAAAGCAAACAAGACCTGTTGTTCTGAAACGCCGTGTCTATCCATAGATGTCCCGGTAAGCAAGTAGAGTTTTATAGCATTTTTTGTTTAAAAAAAAAAAAGAAGAAATTCATGTTTTAAAGGATATCGTCAGATTATCATTATCGATGAAATTTAAAAAAATAATCGAGATTTTTTTTTGACCATATTGCCCACCCCTAGTTTATCATTGAACACCTTTTACAGTCAGTGAATGCTTTATGACCAGTGAGGGCCTCATTTGTACTGTTTGCCCTCAAATACTTTCTGATTCCTGATAAATGTTTTTGAAGCACAAAGTCCCAAAAAAGTGTCAGTGGTCAAAATTTTTATTTTTTTTTTTCAATGTGATCCTTGTTTTTCAATGATTTATTACTTTGTGCACAGATAATTCTTATACTGTCCCAAAGAATAGAACTGGCAAATGAACACTCACCTGATTTGCAAACTTGTTTTGATCAGTCATTTATTTACTAAATTACAAAAAAATTTAACTAATCAACTGAAAATTAAAAGCTGTCGCCAATTGCTAGAAATCAGTGGTGTTCAAATCTAGCTGATTGCTTTTAAATTTCACTTTGTCCAGGTTCCTAGTGCTAAAGATTAAAAAGAGATTAAAGAGAGTTTTACTGAGCAACTGAACAAGTGGTGAAATTTCTGCAATTGTATGAGGTCTCCAGGTAATTTAACATCAGAGCAAATGAGCTTTAAACCTGTGACAGTGCCAAACAGGGATGGTATTCAAAGAGAAATAAGTTCATGACTATCAGTAGCTTTGACAGTTGTAAACAGATAGCTGAAAGTAAGGTATGTCTCCATTAACTCTGCAGTGACTCAGATTTAGTTACTATGTGTATTTCTGTACAGTAGTGCTAATGAACTTTGAGCCTTCTACTGACACCTCTGCAGTTGTCTGTGATAGTAAAAACACAGTCTGTGGCTGTGGTCAATGTTTTCTGCCCTTAATTACCACCACAGTTACCTGAGTATTCCACACTGCATGCACAACTTTTCCAGCAATTGGGAGACAGGCTGCTGTATTTGCCATACCAACATACCTCCACATCGTAGACTGCTTGGCTGCTTTCGGGGTGTGATGTATAAAGTCAAAGGGTACAAAGTCAGTCAATGTTTAGAGTGTTAATTTGACTCAACCAGAGTTCAGTGACCGGCAGATCATTACAGAAATAGCACTGTGGTCCTAGAAAGGAAGGCTTAAAATGTGTATAGTGTGTGTTTGTGTGTTGGTCCATGCTTACAGGGCATAGCCAGTAGTAGCAGAGCAGCAGCTACCACAGAAATGTCTATTTGAGTCTATTAGCTTGACAGGGAGAGTATGTCTGTGTGTGTTGTGGAGGTGGGGGGTTCAGACAGGCAGACACCTCTGTGGTGAAGAGGGAGGGGAAAAGCGATAATGGATTTACTTTAGTGTGTGTTTCAAGGTGCCAGACAGGGTCTTTCACTCTCTCTTGCTCTGTCTCTCAAAGTGGGCTATGCAGGAGCTCAAGCATTAAGGCAGGGCAGTCTTGTGTGAAGGAAAAAAGAGCTCTTCCTTTCATGCTTGGAGAGAGCTGCAGTATTAAGTGAGTGAGGCAGCAGACTAGTAGTGTGTAGTACTCGGAAAAGTCTAATGCACCGCCTCCGCACAGCACAGCGCTCTCTCTGGCCCTACATTATCCCAAATGCTGTGGCTGTGATTGGAACAGTAATATGGTTGCTAAGCAAATGCAGCCTTCCTGCACTTAAACAGAATGGGCAAGACTGCTTCCTGGCTGGCTGGTGGGCTGGGCTTGGGCACTGCTGCAGGCGGGCTGATATGAGTCACACAGAGATAAACAATGCGCATGGCTTTGAGTTATTTCACTGGAGGTAAAATCTCATTAAAACAGTGTCCAAATCCATTTGCAACATCAGGTAACAACTGCTAATGTAAAAGCATGTAGTTCTTAATTCAGTTCAATTCAGTTTTATTTGTAGAGCCCTATATCACAACAAGGTTGTCTCACAGGGCTTTACAGAGTTAGCTGGATATACGCTAATAACAGTCAAATAAACAGCAGATGAAGGAAATGGATTAATGTCCTGGATTAATGTCCCAGTCCTTAGACCCTCCTTCTCGGCAAGGAAAAACCATGATTAAACCATGATTAAAAGTAGTTGATAAAGAAGTTGGCTCAGGTGTAGGTTTAATGTGGGCGGCCATGGCTCAGGAGGTAGAGCGGGTTGTCCAATAACCGAAGGGTTGGTGGTTCGAATCCCACTCTAACCTAACCCTAACTTATGTGCTGTTGTGTCCTTGGGCAAGACACTTCACCCTCCTTGCCTCTAATGATGCTACTCACACTCGTGTATGGATGTGTATGAATGTTCGGTGGTGGTCGAAAGGGCTGTAGGCACGAATTGGCAGCCATGGTTCTGTCAGCCTGCCCCAGGGCAGCTGTGGCTACATATGTAGTTTACCACCACCAGAGTGAGAATGTGTGAGTGAAGGAGTAATGGATCCACTGTATGCGCTTTGAGTATGCCTTAATAGAAAAGCGCTATATAAATCTAATCAATTATTATTATTATTGTAATGTTATAGCTTTCATATTTAAACCTTTAAACATCCACCCCTTTTTGTGGAACCTTGAATGAATGTTCTGTGGAAGGGTCATTTTTGTAAGCAGTTGGCTGTTATGACCAAAATGGATGTATTAAACTTCATTTGTAATGGAGCATCTTATTTTTATACTTAACATATGGTTAAAACAAAACCCCAACTACATTAGCTCAAACATGGCTCAAGTGTAACCCTAACCTGTAAACTACTCACTTAGTGGATGTTAAAAGGTTAACAGTGCAAGAAGGTTGTAACTCATAACAGCAGAATATCATAAGAACACAACGAAAGGATAAATGTTGTTGGCGCTTTGTGTCTACATTCTTCATACTAAAGACTGGAAATGTTTAAATTAGACAGACATTTTATTGATTGGAAGTTCAAACAAGTAAGAGTCTAAAGAGTGCTACATTGCTAAATTTCAATTGAAACCACATTGATTGTTTTCCTCTGAACTTAAGGTTTGGTATATAATATTTGCTTTTTTATTGTCAAAGTGTGAATGGCACATATGTACCCTAAAAAAATAGAACTGTTTCCATGCGTTGTTTTAAGTGCTTCTCTTGTCAGCAGTGGCACAAAATGAGGACAATGCACCTGTGCTCAGTTCTACACTGTCGGGGGGGATGTGCTACAACCTTAACTGGTCTGGTATGACCATTAGCTTACAATGACTAAAATTAGCAAAGTGGAGATAAGCGATAACATGAGTAAAATGAGTGCTGGAGCTGTTTTGTACTTTGACTAAATGAAATTATGACAAGAAGAATGTTCAAATTTTAAATTATATCTTTAATTTTATTCAGACAAGTTCATACATCTCACTTGGGTGGCAGCACACTGGAAGGTTTATTCTCCAGTTGCAGTTAAAGTACTGGCCATAATGACTGAGTCTAGACCAGCTACTACCTGCACTGTGAATGCCAATCATCCCGCCAGCCACTGGCTCAGGTTTCCAGTAAGGGGAGACAGTGGTTGGGGGGGGGGTCAACTGTCCATCCGTCAAAGAGTGAGACGGAGATGCAAAGTGGGGAGCGGTTGAAGGGGTTAGTTGCTGAAGGCTGCTTTAATTAAAGCACTAGCTGGTTAGGTTAATGGTCAGCATGACACATCCTTGTCAGGAGACATAAATAACAGTGGGCCCAGTAATTAGCCTATCCAGAAGTCAAAAGGTGGCCGTACTGATGGCCTGGAGATGCTTGCTAGGATCCACTTTCCAACATATTTAGGGTAGTAGTATTGTCTATATATGTGTATGTGTTTGTGCGTAAGAGCAGGGTGTCATCTACTTTTAGCCTCACACTCTGGGGTGTCACATTTCCTTACCTTAAGTCCAAGCTACTGTAGTGAGTATGTGTTACTTTACCATATGGGCCACACTTTCTGCAACACACCCATTATGGACTTGAAGCACCCAACAACGCTGTGTCATAATGAAATCCAAAAACATCCAGAAAGTCATATCTGTGCCGCTAGATAAATCTTTTGTAAGGAATCATTAGTTGTTTCTTGTGCAACCTAAACCAGAGTCTCAAATTTCCTGATTATTCTACTTCTTAGTCTCCTGGATAACCTAGCATAATCTTAGCTTTGTGAATAGTGATGAAAATAGACCATCATTTGATATTTTAAATTTCACTTGTTTATAGGCACATTGTTGTATACCATGCCTTAATTTACAATAATATATCACCTGATCAAAAATATCTCAAGATGATGAACCAAGAAAAGCATTTGATGCAGTCTTTGAAGTCAGTACTATTTTCCATGCTTGTGGTGTTTGTAATTTGAAGCTTACCTCTAACCCTAAACTCGAAAGATGAGATACTATCTATTAAGATATTTTGACAGAGTTATTTTCAATCAATCTAAGACACACTTTGACAAGTAAGCAAAATGTGCTTATCCTGTTTATTTGTACTTGCTAGATTCTAGATGGGCATAATGATGAAGAAATGGATCAGTGCGATAAACCACTGTTTTGGCACCCTGCTAGAAAAGTCTAAAATTCTTTACATATACCTATATTTGTATTTGTTCTTGGTAATAAAAGGTATTTTCCTGCTTGTTGTTTTGGGGCAGCAATCGCATAAATATCTATGCATACCGGAAAAACCCTTGGTTTAAAAAAAAAAAGCATGAGTCTATTTGATCTTGTGATTTTCAGTGAAACTACAATGACATTTTCCTTTTTCAGGGATCTTAACAGAACTGTGCAATAGTGTACAGTCCTGCAGAGGCATCCTCTGCTGTATGGAAGGCTTTTTGTTGAGTGTGTGTGCGAGGGAGGCCTCATGTGGGTCTGACCTGATTCCAACCAAGCATCGCGTGCCTGACCAGAGCATCTCTCTGTTCTGTTTCTCTTTTCCTCTATCCATCCCTTGCTCGCTCTACCGCTCTCTCCCTTTTCTCTCTCATCCATTCTTCTCTTGCCATTTCTCTCTCTTTTCCTGCATTACAATGTGCCTCATCACCCATGCTACACAGTTCACTTGAACACACTCTGCCCCTGCAAACACACAATCTGCACAGAAGCACAAACTCGTCTACACACAGGGTCCCACAGGCTCCCAGCATGCTTACCTCAGTAGAACTGAACTGAACAATTTCACAGTGGCTTTACAGACAAAATGAGAGTGCACTGTCTGTCTTCATGCTGTTCAGGGAGATAGGAATAACAGCTTGAATATCTGGGTTAAAGTTTAGGATTAAGTGACATTTTTTTTTTTTTTTTTTTACACCAGAGTGCAACTGCAGTTTAAAATCTCAGAGAGTTCATCTGATCAGCAGTGACCCATTTAAGTATTAGGGTGAAACTGGAGTCAACCTATGTAATTTACATAGTTTTTTAGCCATATGTTGTGCACAGAAATTAGAAGATGTTCCTCTTTCAATGGGTCATCCAGTGCATTTCGGCCATACACTTCTTCTGTCATAAACCTAACCCTAACTTAATATTAATTTTAGGGTTACATTTGAGATGTTCAGACTGTGTTTTAGCCACATGCTATACACTGAAAATAGAAGATGCTCCCTTTCAAATGAAGTCTATTACATACATTTTATCCTCCTCTACTTATGTTATAACCCTAAACCCAACCATGAAGTTTCTCTTTGTGTTAAGTTTTATTGAAAAGGTAAGGTTAAAAAAAAACAAAAAAACAACTGTTCTAGGAAATTATGCTACATGCTGACTACATAAAACACATTTCTTGCAAAGTGCGTTACTTGACACAGATACATCTTCACTGAGGACTCTTGAGGGCCCAGTTTAACCTGGAAGTCTGCCAGAATGAAGCAGAGGGCGTGAATACTTTGCCATGATTTATGTTTCACTGGACAAGTGGAAAGCCAGTCTTCATCTTGCGCTTGTGTGTGTGTGTATATGTGTATGCACGCAGTACATATCTGCCATGGATTTTTCCTTGCATGCAAACATGCATGCACAGACACACTCCTCCAGGCAGGGATGACAGGTGAGGCATGATGATGACACCCGAAGATGTAAATGATGCTGCTGTACACTTAGACACATACCAGGTTTCTAGATGCTAAGTTAACATGTAACCCCATCCCTGCACCCACATCATTTAGCCATTGCACTTCAGAGACGAACCCCTTTACAAACACCACAGAGTTTGGGTAAAGCACACTCCCAGTCATCCCCCATCTTTCAGAAGTCCACTAGTTGGGAGGGTTGATCCAAGGCCTGTCATCCCCAATTACCCAGATGTGGGCCTCAGCCTCTATCCCTCCCTCTAATCCCTCCTTTCCCTCCCTCTCTTTTCTCTTCCATTCTTATGCTTTGAACACAAAAAGATAGCAGGCTGAGCAACACTTTTGTTTGGAGTCTTATGTAAGGGTTATTGTGGCACATACAGAATCTGTGCTGAATAATTTTTATTTCTTATGGACCACAACAAAAATGTATGTATATTTTAGTGGGGAATCCAATTTTGGTTAGTTACATTAGTTATGTGTCAGTAATAAGGATGAACAGAACTATAGGAAGATTAGCTAGTGCTTAGCACTAATAGGGGTCCTGTGAAAGAAAATAAAAGGAAAATTTCTTGGAACTGGACAACACATGAGACTAGCACAAAAGATGGCTGAAGTAAAACAAATACGATGATATATTTTGGTGGTGGTCTTACTTTGCACTGTGAGAAAAGATGTCATGGTTTTGTGACTAGAGCTGCGGTAATTCGAGCATAAAAAACCCTCGAATTTGCCTTGAGCATTCACTTATTCATTTCGTTAAGTAGCCTCGGCTTGGACTGCTGTTCACCGCCAGGTCCTGGTGCTTGGTACATGGGGCAAGCATGTTCCTCAGTGGCACACCTTGATACACACCCTCCAGGTGAATCAGAGGAATGTGCAGCGGCCCTCCATCCTTGCAGGTGTCATGGCTGAGGTTAAATATCGGGGGGAGTCACCCTGTCCACACCTTTCCGAAGGCTGCCGGCTTGTCCGCACTGTGACACTTTGACCGGGGTAGCCGGTCATTGAACCAGATTGGTGGCGTAAATGGGTTAGAATGGCTTTAGGGGCATGGTGGAACGAAACGCAAATCAGCCTGTCTGTTTATCCCACATGCTGTGGGTTGCTTGGTTGTGGGAGCACTACACCCCCGCTGGCAAGAGGAGGCCCAAATAAGTGCTCATATGCAGGGTCGGTATCAGTCCAGTCCTGTGTTTTCCCTGGAGGCTGGTCTAGTCCACAGTCATCTGGACTATCTGGTCAGTGAGACAGAAGTTGAAAACATCCTCCAGGCTCCTGATCTGGGCCACAGTATATAAGGTGGGTCCTGCGGTCACTCTGGTGTCCACGAGAAAATAGTGGAGGGAGTGCACTGCATCTCCCCGCTCATGGAGATCTATCCTCCACATGAACCCCCTCCGTGTTGAAATCTCGCTCCATCACGTCAGGTACTGAAATGCCCATTTCTTCTAAACTGCCCTCTTCTGACCCACCTGCAGCTGCAATTGTATTATTGTTTAAAAATGCAAGAAAAATAAAAAACCTGATTACTCAATTAATCGTTGAGATTAAACAGCAGGATGACTGTCTCACAGTTGTTACACTAACTGTTGTAAATAGTTTGCTAGAAATAATTCTAATTCCCGAGCACAAAAATAAGTCAGACAATATAACTGCATGACTCTTAGCATCACTGGAAGTGTAAAAGATAACGAACAACCATTTTTTTTTTTTGTATTTGTTAATTCATTCTGTTGCTCTTGTGTCAGCTCTAATACCCCTTACCAACCTCAGTATTCCTCTGAAGTGGACCTTGATTATCTTATAGCAGAATCAAAAAGACAAGTACAATACATCATGTCTAGACCTGCAAAAGACAACAAAATTGTTGATTTGGAACCTAACTTTGACTTCTCACTGTGTTTCATAGTTCTTTGTGCACTAGTGGCTGCTGAATGAGAGTCTGCCATCCCAGCCCAGGCTCATCTTTAGTCTCCTGAGAAAATATGTGAAGGGCAGCAGTCTAAAAAGTAGAGCAGGTCCTCTCTGTCTCCCACAGGCCAGTCCTGCAGTTCTGATCAGTGATCAGAGCAGTGAATTGACTCACCAATCAAACCTCACAATTTTGTAATTAACATCAGAACAGGCACCTAGTATTCTGAAAGTTTGATTACATTATCATTCCACATTATCCCATTATCTTATACACTGCCTGGCCAAAAAAAAAAAATCACACAATCAATATTTCACTGCACCACCTTTGGTTTTGATTACAGGAGAAATTCACTGCGGCATCTTTTTTGCCACATAATGCTTATGTAGCATCACAAAAAGGTTCATAATATTTTTTCCATCCATAGTTACATTAATTTTTGATTATTGATGATAGAGAATTGGACCGCTGCATCAAGTCTTCAACACATCCCAAATTAGAGTCTGAACTTTATGGAGGCTAATCCATGTGTGAAGATGTCTAATTCTCCCTGAACCATGCTGTCACAAGCCTGATGATCCTGATCAATCCTGGTATTGTCCAATCTTTTTAACATTAAAGACATGAGAGGACACTTACTGCATCACTCAGAGTTAAATAACTTTTTACATCTTAGTTAAATCGAAGCAGTTACTTTTTTTTGACCAGGCTGTTTATTCAACTCTAACTGCAGCAAGTAACTTCTCATTTCTTTAACGTCAAAAAGATTGGACAGTAACATGGATTAGCCACCATAAAGTCCAGACTGTAATTTAGGATGTGATGAAGACTTGATGCAGCAGTCTGATTCTCCTTCATCAGTAATCCAAAATGGATGCTATAATGAATGGAAAAAATATTATGAACCTAAAAGTGACAATGCATAAGCATTATGTGGCAAAAAACATGTCACAGTGAATGTTCCCTGTGATCAAAACCAAAGGTGGTGCAGTGAAATATTGTATCTGTGATGTTTTTTTGGCCAGGCAGTGTACATGATTTGGAATTTCATCGTATGATTAATAAAACAATAAACCTTCTATGTGATTTTGCATGGGGAATCAGCCTATAAAGGGAGACTTACTTCACAAATAATTTTCTACTCAAGCTGGATCTGTACATTTGTTTTGTTGGACCTCTTGTGGTTCCCTTTCATAGCCTTGCAGTGTTGGCCCATGCTGGTCAGGAGGAGAGAGGACAGACTGCCACCACTGCTGCGTCTTTAAAAACTCACTCCAAGCTGCTTTTCAGATTACCAGCGCTGCAAACTAGGTAATCGCCCCTCAGCACGAAAGGGCTTATATACCAACTGCAAAGTACGCACTATTCATTTCCAGTGCCACCTCACCCTGCTCACTAGTTTAATCGGATTCTTGTTTTTGCCGTTTTGTTCTCACTGTTATGCGAGTGGGTGCAGTTGTTTACCTCTCTTTCTGATGCACAGCAGTTATGTTTATGGCGGGTGTATATGAGGGTGGGAATGTGTGCAATGCTGTGTGTGTGTATGTGTGTGACTGATCATTCCAAGCCTTCTCAGCTTTCTCCTGGTGGCAGGTGGCACCAATATGGTGTTACAGTGCTGAGAGTAAACCAGACATGCATTAAAGCAAGTCGGGGGCAAAAGACAAATGCAACAAAGAAGGTTTAAAATGTTGCATTAAAGCCTCTGCAAATTTGACTTAAAACAGTAAAAAAATTGATTTGTGCCATTTGCTAAATTCTTGGCTGATACAGATATTTAAAATGACATTCTGGCTGATATCTGATGCTGATACCAATATTACGTTGTTTCTTTGTTTTGCTTTTATTGTCATTTCATCACCCCTTAACAAAGAAACCTTCATTCTAAATATAAAAAATAGGCACTGTATTACTATACAATAGTAATATATATTATCACTATATTAAAGTCAGGGATGTGATATTTGACAGCTGTATTTATTTTTTTGTATTGTGTTGTCGAGTCATTCAATGAAATGTCGTTCTAGTGAACGGTTTCTTTTGCATATCTCCTCTAATGACAATAAAGTTATCTGTCTATCAAAATCTTTCATTCCTTCATCACATGGTCTTTGATTGAACAAATATTCAACTGTGCAAATTTTATAAAACGTAAAACCTTTGGTATAAAACAACAGATAAATATTTGCCATTGCCATCAGTACAAAGACATTTTATAAGCTGATACTGATATTGGCACTTTAAGCAAATATTGGCTTATACAGACAGTTATGTTCTAAATCACTGTGGAGCTACATAGCCAGGCAGATAGTTAGCTAGTTAATTATCTCACGTAAAACCACATCCAGTTCAAACCCAATATGAGGACATTTACAAAAAAAAATATTAGAAATCAATTGTTGTTTATGTTTATTATTCTGTCCAGATGATCCTGTACTTAGCCTGTGGACTTAATCCAGTGATAGAAGTTTAGCTCTGATATAAAGTACTGAAAAAGAGTTACTGAAAATGACTTCCAACAAAGTGGGTGCAGTAACTATTGCAGTAGATATCCAAGTCAAACTAATAAACTTTGAAATAAATAAATGTAGATCACTGAACATTGAGGACAATGCAGTTAATCATAAAAAAATGAAAATGAACATCAGAATAACTGTGAAGATATTACCACCCACCACTGTCAGAGCCCTTTTGTGCTCATATTGATGGTTTGTTTAAGGTCCAAAGTGATCAGTCCATTTCTCATTGGAGGGCTATTGCATATTTAGGTTTACAGTGGTTTATTGTAACACTGGTGGGAATCAAAACTCCCATTAGGTGAGACTAACGTGGAAAACTTGAGGTGGAATCAGTCAAACTGCCAAAAGTGACTTATTTGAGAATCAAAGTGAGAGAATAACTTAGAAAAACTTATAGGAGAACAGGAATAATGCAATCAAGTGCAGCCTTCACCAACAGCCTCTATCCACATCCCCCACGTAGAAGACTGAGAGTCGTATCATGTTCTTTTATTCTTAGTGGCAGCCATTCTGGCTCTTGGAGAAGTACTAATGATTGTGGTGGTGGTGATGGCAAACAGCCAAGCAGAAGAGAGCATCACGGGGGGGTTCTTTTGGCTCCAGTCTTGGTGCAGCTATGGAAAGAGTTACCCAGTGAAAGCCAGGGAGGCAAGCAGGCAACATATCATCTCATCTGTGCCAAGAACAGTTCTTCAACACCCCCACCCCAGTGTTTTGTAAGGAGAGCAAAATAATTCATGACATGCAAGTTCCACATGCAGAGCCAGCAATGCCCACTTTTCAGTACAGGGTTTCCACAGACCCTTAAAAATGGCAAGAAGTAAAAATACAGTAATCTGCAATAAGATGTTGACAGGACTTGAAACTTGATTGGATTTAGTATTTGCTGAATCTGAAGCCTGATGCACCTGGTGAAGAATAAGCTCAAGTTAGTGAAGTTGCAAATGAAGGCATTAGTCACATAGGGAGTCAGAACAAACCTAAAGTTGACAAGCAAACCAGCAAATTGCATTCTATCACCAGCTATTGTTGTTTGTTCACATTGGGTGCATCACCAGTGTCCAGCCATGAAAATGGTCTTAAACAGAAACCCATTAAATCATTAAAGTCATTGCCAGCCATCAATGATATGATTTGCAATTCTTATAGAACTGTTTGGTTTCCCATTTTATGATCAAATTGTTTGCTTTGGAAATGTATTGAAATGAATTAAAGCTGTAACCAAGGGATGAAACAAACACTTGTGGTTTGCACATTGGGGGTGTATTGCAATCAGCAGAGGAAGAGTCTCATTTCCAGCCACCTTAAAGCAGCAGCAACAGCAGCAGCCATGTACAATGAGAAAAAAAGCCACGGAAAAAGTGAGTTTAGTTGAGTTCTGGCAGATAACTTGTGTGTTCTGGTGACAACACCCCCTTCTTCCTCCAGTGTTCCTTTCTCAGCTCATATGCTTCCCATCAAGCAGAGCAATCTACATGACGTCAGTCTGTGCATATATGTGTGTGTATGTGGATGGGAAATGGAAAGGAAATCGGCCCTGCTCCCCAGATGTGCAAAGAAAAGAGGGGAAATGAGATGAACAGGATGGACAAAAAAGAGCGTGACAACACAAACAGATGATGATTAACTTAAAGCTGCATACAGTTCCAGTCGGACAGTGGTATTTTTCTGTCACTTTTACTGATGCCTGGATTCATTTCAGTAGATAATTTCTTACCTTATGGCAGGTTCTGACACCATCCTACACAGGAATTACTTTTGTAAACTTTACAATTATGCTGTGTTTTCCTTCTACAGTCCCTTCAATATACACTTGGCCTTGAATATTTTAGCCTTCATTTGTCCTCTTCTAAAATCAACCATGTCAGAAACCACAAGAGTCTCATTTTTAATTCTACCCAAAAAGGGCTACGTTGCTATTTGCTGCACTGGATGCAGCCCAAATTTTCTGTCCCTTCATTAAACCTGACCCCTCAGTGACCTCTCTGTGGCCTGCCACTCTGGTCTGTTAAAACTGAGGATGTAAAGGAGGGCTGTGACTTCTGGTCAGTAAAGAACATTTGGCGCAATTAAGCCTTTGAGTGTCTCTCCTCTGATTACTTCTCAAGATAGTGTTTACAGAGTGAGCCTGCATTTCTAAAGGCCAGACGTAATCATCACCCCCCCACCTTCCAGCACCACCCATCTTTTTTGTTAAGCTATTTTAACAGTGGACCAGACCATAAAGTCAGACAAGAGGTGGCTTCGACTGTTTTGCAGTGAGGTCATGAGGGGTCATGAACCCTGTATGACACCTAGAGATGAGCCTCGAGAGGCAAGGTGTCAATGTTGGATACACTTCTTTATTAAGCAGCATCATTATGACAAGCTGCAAAACAGTATTATGTTTTCCTTAAGAGAAGTCTCTCTTTACATGACTACAGGGTAATTTTATGACCATTTTGAACTATAGAGCAAATATACAAAGTTGTCCGTGTTGTGGCAAAGAAGTGCAAACATGTTGCAAAAGTCAGCAAATTTATTTCTTATTGATCCTAAGGTGGGTTGTCATGTCCTCTCTCTACATTTCACAGTAGAGCAATTTCATTTCAGTTTCAACAGTTTGTATGAATTTGTTGGGGAATATACAGTACAATGACCACATGCCCCGTCCCCACTTTTAAGCACATGTTACTTTGTTGTCTTGTTACCAGATACAAACCTTCATTTGTCATAGCTGGCTATTACAGTTAGAAAGACCTGCATTACACAACCATTTAACCCTCAAGATATGTACCCCATGAGGACTGGACCAGAAATCAAATACAAGGGTAGGGAAGGGTAAATGATGAACCCGGGCTGCTCAGGTGACTGACTGAGGCAGTGGTGTGTCTCTGAGGTTGGAGCCTTGTTGTTTTAGATGCCAGGTTTATATGGCTCTAGGGTCAACTAGTCACTGTTTTACAGAGCTGGAGGCTAGTTCATAGGCAGCACAAGGCCCCTCTCATGCCATCTGGCAGCCATAAAGAAGCCCAGTAAGCCTGACTTTTGTGATGTTTAATAGGGCTTTCCGGAGTGAGCTGAGGCAGAAGAAGACGTAGGACTTCTGTTTTGCCCCTCACTCTTCACCTTTTTACCCAGGGACTACAGTTTAATTCCTTCTTGGAACAGGATAAGGTCAGAAGTTCAGCACTGGCATATGTTTGATTTGTATCAGCCAAGGGTTTCTGGATTTGTTTTTTGTTTCTGGATTGCTTGCACAAACAGTATAGGTTTAGGTAGTACCACAATAGGTAAGGAGTTGAATTTTGAGATAATGAAGCTAACCTTTTGCTTAGGGCTAAGTAATTAACTGTTTATGATTATGTTTAAGAAAGATGCAGTTCTTGACATAATGATTTAACTTCAATGGGTATCATGGAAACTTTAACAAAAATTCATAGAACAGTTGCTGGGGTTAGGCTTAGGCTTATCAGAAAAAGTGCATGGATTGGACTTAATTTGAAAGTGAGCATCTTCTTGTTTCCGAAACACAACATACCTCAAATCTAACCTCAACTCTAAAATGCACTGTAGGCTAAATCAGTAAAAAATATTGCAAAAAATATTGTGGATGGTTGTATTGTTAATTCCATGCCACTTTCAGAACCAGTGCCATCCTATTGTACATGCACAAAGAAATGCATAAATGAAGTCAAAGGCACTGTTGGCAGTGCTGCAACAAATGTGTCAGTGGGTTGCAACTGACCTAAGCATCTTCACAAATATAGCAACCTGCCAAACACCCAGCTCTTCTATTATTTATCGATTTCTTGCAGCAGAATATGTGCTCAAGGTTACATGGAGGATGTTACTGCAAGATTCAATATACATCCAGGGTCTTTTTAACTCTGCGTGAAAACAGCTGACGACAGTGACTGCGTTCGCAAGACTTTAAATAGATAACATACCCAAATGCTTCTTGGAACAAGCATCTTCTGCTTCTCTGACACTTCCCCAGCCTTTTACATCAGTCTCAGTGGCATCACTTTCATAGGCAGAGGGGCCTTGCAAACGTGTCAGATAAGGGAGTGAGAAAGGAAACATGTGAGACTTCTCAGCACCACCAGAACTAGACAAAGCAGAAATAACAGCCAAGCCAGCGGAAAGGTCACAGATAAAAGAAATGGCTCCAGACTTTGACATGTATTCTTAATCTTAAATACAAAACCAGTCAATTAATGCCTTCCACAAGTAGTTCCAAGAAAGAGCACTGAAATATTTGTGAGATTCAGTGCAGTCTTTGTACCAAATTGCAATCCTTGGGGAAAATTTTTCCTCTACTCTTCACCTGGAATCCAAAAGTACTCCAAGCAGAACAAATTTGACCAGTCAGAATTGATCAGATGCCTGCAGAGTAGTTAGCGGCCTTCTAAAGAGGGAGGCCCAGAGAGAAAAAAGCTTGGGGACAGTGCTTTTGTCCCAATTACAGCTAATCCCTTTAGTGGCAGAGTGTGGGGACCCCCTGCTAGTTTACTGTGACAATGCAGAGGAAGCTATACAGAATGGAAAGCCTAGAAAATGAGGGGGAGGAAAGACTCTGGTGCCCCCAACCCTACCCCTGGAGGAGAAAAAGTCAAGAACTATCATCTGTCTTTTGTCTTTGGGCTTCATCTGCCTTTTCAGATGAAAACGTCCCACTTTTCAGCAGCCTGGCCCTGAAATATGTTAAGTGGGGAGACACTAGCCAGACCAATCCTGTTATGAGCATCAGCGTAGGGGAAGGGAGGGCACAATCTTCTTAAGTGATTAATCACCATGTGAAAGTGAAACCTACTGAGGGATTTTTGTGCATCAAAACCGCAACTAGCCTCATTTTTTGTGTTATAATGATGACGAACTAAATTTTAACAGCATATACTGCATATTTTGTTATAAACATAATGCTATTCACTTTGTATTTTGTTTCAACAAAATTCAAATGGCGGTAATGTCAATCATAAATATAATAATGCTATTATCAGTCAGCATTGACAGTCATCACAATAAATGTCCAGTCATTACTTTTTTCAGGCTTATGGGCTAATCTTTGGTCCTAAGTGAAACTTGTTGAAACCAGATGGTTATTTATAGTTTTGAAGTATTTGTAAAAGATCCAACAAGGCAAAGCCCTTGATAAGTCTAACCCCCCCCCAAAAAAAAATAAAAAAAATAAAAAAAATAAAAATTGACAAAAAGGATGTACAGGCTAGAGATTAGAATAAGCATATGCTGGAGAATGAACATTCTATTGTGGCAAATGCTGTATTTTTGTTGTTTTCAGGTTTAAAAAAAAAAAAAAGTCTTAACAGATCATTTTAAGTGTAGCAAATGTAACTTCGACATGGCCTTAGTCATCACAAGCACTGGAAGAATAGTTTGTCAACTGGCATTATTATGCAAACTGTGGGCTTTACAGGAGAAGGCAATTAGCAGGTCCTGGGTGTGAAAAACAAACACATTTGGTGAAGTTTCACCCTTATTACCTCATTAGACAGTGCAATGAAGGAGAAGGCCTCGTTTTTTCTGCCTACAGGCCTCTGGCTATGTGCAAAGAGAGCAATGTCAGCGGGGCTCTCTGAGACTGAAAGTCAGGGAAAAAAATACAAGGAAGAAGTGGAGCATATTGAGCTGGGGGTCACAACCTCTGTGCAGATAGATAGAGCCATGATTTAGTTGTTTGTATTGTGTTTTGTATCTCAGAAGGTAATCTGTGTGGGTGCCTGCTCTCTGTATGCATGATTAATCATTAGCGCTCACACACGTGTAGGTTCTGCTCATGTGTGGGTATGTGTGGGATCTTGGCAGGGGGTTAAAATGTTTTTTAGACGGCTAGTGCCACAAGCAGCACTCATATTACTGGAGTAAGGCAACCTGCTGCTGAAATGTAGCCTTTCCAGAGACGACCAGCGTAGTATTGATCAGTGTGACCATAGCTGTAAACTGATAAATTACTCAAACCCCAGCATAAGACCAAAGGAGTAATTTGAGGAGTTACTGCAGAAAATACACACATCCATCCCCTCCTTGTCCCTCACACCTTCACTGTTGTGTTGCCTCCCTCCTCTTGTCCCCAACACCCCCAAGGTTTTTTTTTGCCTTTTATAGGATGAGATGGGGCAGTGAGGTCTTTTTATGGGCTGCTGTTTGCAGAGCAATTACGGCGCTTTAATGAGGCTGTCTGGAATTTCACAGACCCCCGTCCACCATGTCATTTAAGCCAAGTGCAGGAAAAATATAAAACAGTTACTGAGAAAGGCAGCCATCCATCTTCAACTTGAAGAGCAGAAAGAAGAATGGAGAAACACCCTGAACGTGTGACTCAGTCACAGGGAACAAACATCCCCCTGCAAATGTCATTTCTGTCATTAACAGTTTAAAATATTTCATTTACTTGCATCACAATGTATAAGTAGACTGTGAAATAAGTAAAGTAGAAGTAGTCACTGTGATAGCCTGAAGACTCAGGTTTGGCATTTTATTTTAGTCATTTACTGAAAATACTGATCATCTACTGCTAACTAGTACTGTTTAATGCCAACAAGTAATTTCAGCTTTCTAATTGTTTTTAATACATGTGGTTGTATTTGATAGCGATATTACATTTCCTGTAATGTGTACTTAGTGCTAAATGGCCTATTTAGCAGACGTACTGACTGGCCATATACTGCAATTATGAATCAAGATGAAATACACTTTATTTTTCCTCTCAGGTAAGTTCATATGACCTGTAACACAATACTCATTTATAAGTAACTCATTATTATCATTTAAATGATGTATTAATAAGCAGCAACAACCGCTAACATTACCTAATGTAGCCAAGGTTTGCTAACGTGTATTGTAATGTGAGGAAATTTCATAAAACATTAATTTGACAGAATGGTTTGATAGTCTTCTTAGTTTAATTTCTTTACTACAGTCCCAGCAGAGCATTCTATTTGGCTAAAAAATGTTTTACTCAATTAAAGCTATACCTAATGATCTGGCATGTCTCATAGTACTTAGTAAAAATTTGAACATGAACAACCCACCTCCCTCCAAAGCCCTGCCCACTTCCCCCTGCCTGAGCCCTGACGCTCCCCTCTTCTCACCTGATGGTGGAAGCAGAGTCGGAGGTCCAGTCCAGTTCTCTTCGGCGTCTCCGCGGACCCCTCCCTCAGCAGTCAGACCCATCATCCACCTGCTGCACAGCAGCGGCTCCTGTTTCATTAGCAGACCCTGTATGTAAGGGTCTGGTCTATGCAGCGCTGGGTCACTGTCTTCACTGTACCTCATCACCTGGGCGGACTGAGCCATACTGTGAGTGAGCAGACTCCGCCACTGTCCGTGGACATTTGCAGTTTCATAGTCCATACATGTATCGTTCTATATAATCCTACATTGAGTGACACCATGTACATATATGCCGAGTCCTGCGGTCGTAAAACCTCTGTCTGCAGAGTCAAGTCCACCTGACTTCCGGACTTTTATCTCCATCCTTCATTCACCAGACTCTGACTGCAGCAGTCGGGTTTTTCTGTTTGTTCCCCTTGGTTGTTGTTAATGTTAATAAATCCTTTTTTTCTCTTCAATACTGTGAATTTGAGTCCAATCCTCTCACATCCCTAGACAGCAGACTGCGGTCAGCAGCCAGTGAAATGTCAGATTCAGAGGTACCGGTATCTGATGCGGAACTGGGCAACGGATGACTGACAGGAGGCTCCGCCAGACTCGGCCAGTTATTTTATTCGGCCCAAATAAAATGATTGGTCAGACTTTTATCAGAAGTATTTGAGAAATAATCATTTTTGATATTTCAAAACCTGGTGGATTTCTTTTACATTTTAGATTGACACATGCTTATTAGGAGAATTTTAAGGTGACAAAAGAAAAGTGTAAAAATGCCACATGGTACGGTATAGCTTGAACAGAAACTCTGGTAGTCTGACTTGGCAGTGGAGGTGGGCTGGTCAGAGACCACATGGTAGATAGACTGGAACTGCCGGTCCTTCAAAGCACCATTTTAAGTCTTAATACAATTGAAATGTGCAAGTCATAAAAGCAATTAATCTCTGTATCATTGACATCAATGTGGATGTATAGCTATAGACATCAAATCCATTGCTGTGTGAGGCTTTAAATATATTTCTTTCTGGTTTGAAGTTAGACATTTTATTGTGGTGGACGATGGGTATTGCCTTGCTTTTGGAACAAGCCTCAGTGGCCTCTTATTGAATTGCATTGGCTTCATTTATCACCCAACTCCAGGCAAAGGTATGAAAGTCTATGCTTTCTGAAGGTAATGCAGGTAATGGCTACTGGTAATGCAACATTAAGTCTGGCATGTGATTTAATGGGAAAGTTTTCACTTACAATTAAATTTAGCTGTTTCTCATTTTGCTGACCCCCCTACAAATGAACACTTTGTGAACTACTGTGTAGGCTAATTACTGTGTAATTAGTTGGATTTTACACTCAATGCCTTAAGATGATATGACTAACATTTCTGTGTTTTTCTCTTTTTTTCCATGATGCATGTGCCTCTTCCTATTCATCATCTTCAGGTGAGTATCTCTATGTGCAATCCTTCCTAACAGACCCTAGTCTTTATATTGCATGCATACAAATTCAGTCACAGCACCATGTTGACCACATCTGTCCATACACACCTCAGTAACACTCCACATATAAATGGTTAACTAACTGTCTTTCATATACAGTCTTATACCAGAGCTGCAATAAAACACACAGGGCTGTCCTATCATTGTAATTTTACATCAGCCCCATCAGCTACATTCACAGCATGTGCATTGTAGACTGAGATTTTTCTGGTAGGTTTTTGGGGGGATGAACTCAGGGAGGAGGAGGAGGTGGTGGTGGTGGTGGGGGTGTGGTAGTGAAACCCAAGTGCAGACCGACATGGGTTTAACCAAAATGGCCGCCTACCACAGGCCTCTGTGAGATGGAGTAGGGTGTAACCACATGCTTCTGCAATCTTCCACGTAGCAGCGTTGCATGCTGCGACCTACAAACTGTGAAGTGTGTGAGCACAGCAGGACTTGGCTTTGTTATACAAGTTTGACACAAGTGTACCCACCACCAGCTTGTACTGTGTGTCAGCCAGTTTTGTAAGGTTCTTTCAATTAATCCAGATGTGAGGAGCCACTGTATGCGCTTAGAGTTTTGGCAATTTATTTGTTTGTATTTTGGGGCCTTTATCCTATCATTGACAGTTTGTCAAAGTCCTACATTAATGTTTATTCTCGGTCCTAAAAACAATAGTTTGATAAGGGAACTATTGACTCAAGGCTTGTTTATTATCTTTATTCATAATGTTCAATTGCATCCCATTGTAGTGTTGATGGCTGATGCCGTCACTTAGTGAAAAAAAGAGATCAAGGATGGAAAAAATACCTTAAAAACAGGGACAATGGTTGAAGCCTCCAAAAAGGCGAGGAAGCAGACATTAGATTGAGAGGGATATATAAAGTTTGCAGTTTTTCACAATCCCCTCAGATATTTTTGCATTATTTTCTTCTTAAAAAATCTTGTGTTGAAATATGAGCCCTAAAAACTCAACATAATTTGAAACGCATTCAGTGTCAGATTTTGGGAGTTTTAAAAGAATAGAATAGAATAGGACTTTATTGTCACTTTTACAGGAACAATGAAAATCTGTTTTGCAGCTCTGTTTCTCTTCAGAAGCAAATTTGTAAAAAAAAGGAAAAAAAAGACTGTATAAAATTACCACACAAACTGTACCATAAAATATTAACAATATACAAAACTACAAGGAATACTAAAATATACAAAAAGCCAACTCTATAATATAGATGGAAGAAATATGTACAGCATATAATTGATGTATACAGGTACTATAGGATTTACAAGGTGAAACTGAAAACAAGGTGCATGATTCATGATTATTGCAGGTAGGGTGAGTATTGTAATCTTCATTAAACTGAAGATGGTGGTTATTCAGTCAGTGGGAGGGGGTTACATTTAACTACTTGTGGGAAACAGTCAGTTCATTGCAGAAGCTGACATGATTTCTCCTTATGCAACTCTAGCATCTAACAGAAGACTGCTCCTCAATGGACAAAGCACTGCAACTGTTTTCATAGTTCAGAAGTGTCCTATATGACAAATAGCTGGAACACCTTTAGAAATGGATATTGGGAATGTACCTCATACAGAATGTAAACTACCAATTTCTGAAATACGTGTCTGCATTATTGAAATTGAAACTGTTTATTTACTGAAAATGTACAGTAACGAGAGTCCAAGTACTCTCCTTTCTTTCTTACCAACTAAAGAAGAGGATATTCTGCTGTGGACAGTTGCCTTCCAACAGAACAAAGGTCCCTGTTGTCTGGGAATAATAAACCACCTCATATGTTGGTTTAGAGAGACCTTGGGGGGTTCTGGGAGAGAAGAGCAGGGAGGTCGAAGGTCAGGGTTGTTATATGTGTCCATCCCGTAGTGCAGTCTGCTTCCTCCTCTTTGGAATGCAAATGAGTTCTGATAGCATGGCCACTGCACCGTGGGTACTTCCACATGCTGTTACCACCTTTCCACTGAGGTGGTTCCAGGGGTAGTTCAGGGCTGTGCTTAATCTGGATCTACTTTTCTTTTGAGATATGCTGATGGTACTGAAGTGGCTTTAGTGGTTAAAGATAAAATATAATTAGCTATGTTTTATGATAATGTCTCTTCATCATTTGATAATGCTTCAGCCAAAACAAGGCTTTATGTGTGGACTTAACAATTTACTTCATTTGCCCAGATAAGACCAGTGTAGTAACATTGTATTTATGTACTGTCTTACACTTTTTAGAGGCGTTTATTTTGTGTTGTGTCAGCTCTAGTTTGTGTTTATTTATTTTTATTACTGTGGATCACTTGAATGGTCAAGATTCACTCTGTTCTCATTAAAAAAAAAAAAGAAACAAATTTTTATCCTAATTTTAATTTTCCAAATACTACTGTTGTTGGTCAGTATGAAGTACAGAAAACAGCCACCACAGTCTCATTCAAGCCAGTAGCATACTTCAAAAGCGCTTGACAAAATAAGACTGTTCCTACCATGATAAAATCAACTGACCACCCAGGCCTTCTATGTTGAAAGTCAGCGAGGTATGTGGGCTGTCCCGCTAGCTGGTTGCTATACCCATGAGCACAGGGGATCGCTGATAACATTAGGACCAGTTTTCAAGTAGGCATTATCTTACTAAACTGACCACAGATTTGATATTTACACACCTACATTGTTTCCTAACAAAGCTTAAAACTACACTTTGTGACCCAGCAACAGTAGTATTTTGAAAATTACAACTTACAGGTGTCCAGCTTATGTTTGCTCACTTGTCTCTTTCCATCACCTGCAAATATATACAGTGAGGAAATGACATGGCATTGCATTGGCTCCAGACAAATGGAAAAACAAACCGGTTCTTAGAAGGCCAACCGGAAGAACCAACTAACCACTAGCGCTGGCTCAGGCTGAGCACTGGAACTGTTTCATTGCAAAAGGAGTGTGTGTGTGTGTTTTGAGAGATAGGAGCTCTCACCAGGACAAGGGTGAGAACTCGTCTTCTTTGCTCTGGTCAAACCTGATGTGAGAAAGGGACGGAGAAGTGAGGTGCTATTGAGAAACATCACTAACCAGTTTAGTAATATTTTGGTGCACAATCAGCTCAAGTGTGATGCTATGCCCAGCTTTGACTTCCAAGGTAAGGTATGTAGCAAAAGTTAAGCCATTTCACTTTCTTTTTTTTAATTTAATTTTATTTTATGCTAATAACATTAGCAAAGCCCAGCTGACTAATAGCATTTCCACTTTGACTGTTTTCCTTAAACCATCTCTGCTGGGTTTCACTTTGTTGCGTCATCCCATCTGAGACATCTTCATTTCTGATGTGGTATAAGAAGAGGTGTTAATAATCATGTAGTAAACAGCTTCTGATCACATAGCATTGATTGCTGAATGTTATGTCTTGGAGAGAAATGTCTTGTGTGAAAATGTTTAATTTGACAAACTACAATGAGAACCAGAGGAAAAGCTATGTTTTGGCATTAAACCTGCTATGTTGTGTGTTCATGTGCATCATATTTGACGTTATTCAGACTGAAATTGTAGGATGAAGCTGAAGAAACACTATTTGAGGTTGAAAACACCAACTGGACACTGTACAAGAGCTGCACATTGTACAGAGATCAGACTGTACGAAACCTCTGAGTATAGCATATTATATTATTAAGAAACTCACTGGAACCATCATGAGGCAGACAGCAGCTGGCCGGAATTGGCCTGTGTTTCGATGTTACCTGCATCACTGAAACAGAAAGAGGAGAGATGGCAACACAGGAAAGGAGGGAAATGGTGTGTTGGTGTATGGTTGTGCAGCACGCCCTTGCAGGTTTCTCTGTCACTCAGCTTCCATTAATTTTTCATTGCTTCCTCCGACTGGCACACAGCTCCACTTTTCACTCTGTGAGCAGAAAGGAGGAAGGACTCCCCCAGCAGAGGAGAAGGCAAGGAGACATGGAAAGTATCTGTAGGGTGGGGGGGGAGTGGAGCTAGGAGTAGATGAAGACAGAGAGTGGAAATAAGAGGAAAAGAGGACATGAGAGGCAATGGTGGAGAAAACTGCCTCTATGAGCCACATTTGGCTCGACCTGCCACCAGAACCTATTTCACAAACCTCATTTTCCTCTCCACAATCTTCCTCTTCCTCCATCCTTCCTCCCCTCTTCAGCCTTTTTTTCCTCAGCCTCGGTATTCTAGCCTGTAGAATCCTTTATCACTGTTGGTGAATAAATGAAAAAAGAAGGAATCCAAAGCCTTTGATGGAAAACAGTGGAGTTTCAGCATACTCCACACTTCCACCCCCCCTACCCCCCCGCTCTAAATTAAACATCAAAGGGAGAGCCCTTCACTAGGTGCACTGGCTTGCCTGCAATGCCAGTGATGCCACTGTGCCTTTTCCTCATTTGAAAGTCACAGAATTCACACCCTATCTAACCCTCTTCTGCTTCTGCTGCTGGAGTGCTCTGTTGAGTTTTCAAGTGAGTAAGAGGGATGGTGTGTGCACTTCTGTATTGATGGGGGTGGGAAATTGGTAGCAGTCAGGGGCTTGGTGGTCCAACTGTGGCTTGTGATTGAACACACTGCTGAAATATTTTAATTGATTTGGATTTCAGTTGAACTAACGTGCTAACGTGTACTTCGAAAGTCCAGTTTTAGTCGGACTAACGTAATAATTGTTTTTTAAATTTAAGTTTCAGCTGACTATCTATCTATCTATCTATCTATCTATCTATCTATCTATCTATCTATCTATCTATCTATCTATCTATCTATCT
>JAPQRP010000028.1:33362403-33373289 GCA_037367295.1 Apogon hyalosoma
ATCGTCATTTGCATCAAGTATTTTGGAAAATCAAACAAAAACATCATTTGCATAATAATTTGGAACGCAGTGTATATCATGTTTGTGTTAAATATGGGGACATATAATAAAACAGAGAACAATATTTAAAAAACCAAACAAACAGAAAACTAATGCATTTAAAAGGTTGGAACAGTGGCAGTATTAAAGTTAGGACTTGATACAAGTTAAATGGCTTGGGTTAGAAAAAGTGAAGACTAAGGCTATGTTTACACATAGCCAGGTATTTTAGAAAATGGATATTTCCCTCTCTCCATTTAAAAAAAAAAAAAAAAGCCTTGCGCAGATGTGACTGTTTTCAGAAAAATCTACGTTTACACGGCCCCGTATATCTACATCCTCAAGAGCATGTCAGGCCTGTAGATGGCAGTGTGGTGAGACGATCAAGTACCATTAAACAATCAGAATCCTGAGAAGAATCACACCAAAATGTTACTTCTGTTAAGAACCTATGGAGATGTAGTTTTCCTGGTTCTGGGTCCAAACAAACCTGAGATGTGTAACCAATACAACGCAATGCCAATGGATGAGCTGGTAACTTTTTTTTTTTTTTTTTTTTTTAATAATAATCACAAACTGCTTTTCTGATGTGCCAGAGTGGATGGAAAAGGGTCTGAACTCTGTTGAGTTGAACCGTGTTAGTTCTGTAGTGGTTTACAGCTGCGGTCTGTTTTTCAATCATGTTTTGCCTTTAGTTCATGAAGACCGCTGTGCATGGATGTAAATTATTACTTCATTTACATTCCACTGAACTGGACAGAACTAATAAATAACTGATAAACAAAATATGAAGTATGATGATGTGGCAACACCTCATAAAAGCCTTATGTTATATCAAGTAAATACATAAAGATCCTGTTGAGCAGATGTAGTGGCCACCAATTAGCTAAGATGCTAACATTCACTAGCACCAAACTTCCTTATTTTCTCATTAAATACATGTAACTTCACTTATCAGCTCCATCCTCTTCCTCTATACTATATCATCACATGTGAAGTGGTAGAATATTTCCTTCAAAAACTGTGACATTCGTTCGAGATCTCAGTTTCTGTCTGGTTACACACAAATGAAAAAACTGATTTAAAAAAAAAAAAAGAATTAAAAAACTGCCCAGATCTCTACTTTGGTCGGAGATTTTAGAAACCATTGTTTTCAGTGTGTGTGCCCATCGTTGTTGTGTAAAGGCACAAACGCAGAGAAAAATCTCAGTTTTGTCAGATACCCAGCTCCATGTAAACGTAGCCTAGAATAACAAAATAACAAACATTAGAATGTCAGCTGGAAACCAGACATGAACACATGTGTCCAGGGAGATTAAGTCATGATAGCCATGATGCTCATCTTCCTTCTAACATCTGTTGCTATTTAACAACCTCACCAAACAAGGCATTGGTTCTGTTTTTATGGCTATTGTTTTATTCTACTTCACATGACCACAAGAGATTACCTACAGAAACATAACAGATTTTATCCCTTAAGGTAGCCAAAATTTTTGTTTTTCTTGTGAGGTCAGGCCACAGGAAAAGTTTGCATATAACAGCCACAAGTTCAACAGTGTATTAAGTGTTTTTGTATTATTTAAAAAAAAAAAAAAGTTCTAATTTAACCTTTAACCAGATAGAATCCCACTGAGATCGAGATCTCTTTTACAAAGGCAACCAAGCCAACAGGTCAAGCAGCACACACCATACCATAATAAAAAACAGTTTCAAAGATCAGTGATAACAATACATTTAAAATAATAATAACAATAATAATAATATATATTATTTAGGCAATTATTTAGTAATAACACAAAATAATGACAACAGTTTGGCAAAAGTGCACAAGTGCAATGTAGTTTAGGTCACCAGCAATTTTTTTAAGTGCAAGATTTAGTCGAGGTCAGCAAACAATTTAAAAACACAGGCACTGTCCAAACAATGCTTGCTGTCTAGTCAGTAAAATGGTACGAAGAGCTTGTACTGAGATCAAGTCTGGTATTTTCAGCTCCAGTTGAAGAGCATTCCAGGCAGAGGACGCGGCAAAACTGAAGGCTCACTTCCCCATTCCAGTTCGAACCCTGGGAACATTCAGATGGTAAATATCACATGTTTGTAGGGCTATTGGTTCTCTGAAGAAGAGAAGACAAGTATGACAGAACCAATCCAAGAAGAGCCTTATAGATCAGGGACAACCAATGGGTGAAAGTTTGGGAACTCAATAAAGCTCACTCAGCTTTAGCATACAATTCAAAGTGGTGAGTAAGGTAACTACATTCTGTGATAAATTGTACAGAGATAGACGGTGTTTAAAGATTGCAGACATTTGTTTGAGGCACTCATATACTGAACATTACCATAATCAAGCATTGGTTATAAAAAAAAAAAAAAAAAATTAGCTGACACAGTAGCAAAGTAGCTTGCAACCTGCCTAACCATGTTTCAAAGCAAAAGTGATGAAATAGCAGAAAAAATTGTAATTTAATAGCAGTCTATATGAGGTTAGTTGGGAAGACAGGATGAGTATATCTGGTGTATTGTGACAAGCATTAGCATTTTTAGCCTAAGCGGAAGGCCAGCCAAGGCAGTGGCCAAAACCCACAAGTTAACTGAAGGGAAAACCAATTAAAGAAATGTAACTGATAAAATGGAAATTACAAGTCCTTTATCTGTTTCTTAGAATTGATATAACACAATGGCCTGCAAATTCAGTCTTTTGATTGAAAGAGAGTTTTTGTTTGTTTGAAAGAAACACTAACAGTAACAAAACAGGCTGTGATAAGTCTGTCTGAGAATCTTGTCTCAGCCTCAGACATAACAGATGAGTGCAATGTGAGATTGGAGAGTCGAGGGAATGAGGAGGAAGGCGGAGGTGGGGGGATGTCACATAGTTTACCAAATGCAATTATGTAACTGTGTCATGGATGCAACTGATAGGGAAATGAGAAGGGTGGCAGGCTGAACAAGAGAGAGGACGTTAGTATTTAACAGCCTTGAATCATTGAGGAGTATGTAGTGCAGAGTTCACATTTTGTTATGTGTTCAAATATCAAAATAAAACCTCTTAGCATCCACTGGTGACCCACTGAGGGTTAGGGTTAGAGTTATATTTGAGCCATGTTTTAACTGATGTAGTTTATTTTGAACATCAGGTTAGGCTGTGTTTCATCCTGATTCTAATTACTGAAACTAAATTATATCCCCTTCTCAAAGTAAGTCTAATATGCAACTTAGCTTTCTTTGGTTATAGCCTAAGTCTTCCTTAATCCTTATTACTAAATTAATTTAGACATGGTTTTCATTTGAAAATGGGGACGCATTGATTGACAATTTGGATATCAAAACTGACAACTAAATGATAGCTAATATCTATTTTCTGTTTATATTGTTTTTGTTGTTTTTTACATTTAGAAAAATGGTTTGACTGGAGTGTTTTAAAGTCTTTGAGTGATCCATAACATAATTGTTGAATGAGTACAAATTCATTAAAAAAAAACTTTAATATGAACTTTAATAAATATCTGCCACTGCCACCTTATATATTGATACTGGCCAGTGTCAACAAATATCAGCCAATACCAATGTTTGGCCAATACATGGTGCATCACTAATGAAAAGGGTCGATCATAAAAGGTATGGAAACCAAGAAAAGCATGAACAGATTTTAGGCTGTTGCAAGATGATTTCGTAGTAAATAATATTATCTGTAGGGCAGGATTTGGAGCTGATGGAAAAAGAGGACACTTGAGCAGTGGAGGTTAAAGGATATGTACGGAGAAAGAGAAAAAGTGAGACACTAACAGACAGCTGACAGAGACCAGAAACAGCTGATAGAGAGTCTGTGACGTCTTCTGCCAGAGCTGGTCTCTCTGGCTCTTATCTGAGTGTCACGTACACTTTTCCCATAGCCTTCATTGGTACTCACCCTCCCTCCCTTTCTCCTTTTCCCTTTATGCCCCCCCACCCTCTCTCTCTGTCTTTCTCTGTCTGTCTCTCTCCGAGCCCAGATGTCCCAGGGGTCTGTGGGGTTTGCTAAGGGCAGCAGGGCCGATTGTCCAGAGTGACAGACAGACAGACTGTCTTGGGACTGGCCAGTGTCAGCTGACAGTGACTGTAGCTGGGTTTCCATTACCCTCAGAAATGCGCAAAATGTAAATTGCGCAATAGAAAACTGGTAATGGAAATGCTGAAATATCGTAAAATCTGTCAAAGAGTGCAAAAAAGCTTTTACGCTCTCATGAGGTGGTTTTTGAGCTGTTTCAATATAGAACTATAGCACAAAAGTGTAATGGAAACGCATTTTGTGCATTTTCACACATCTGTGCACAGTGGTTTTGCTCAGGCCAAACATCTCACTTATTACCCTGTACTCAGAACAGGTGGTTCTAGTTTGCACAGGGCAAAAGACACTTGCTGTTGTGTAGGAACTGCTTCCCAACAAGTCTGGTGCCACGAGAGGTTCAATAACATCACACAGTTCTTTAAATGTTGCCCGGGTCATTCAGAAATTCTGGATCTACAACTGGTTGGTGAATTCCTGATGTACAGTTCTCTCCCAGAAATCCATTCTGCGTGGCCGCTGCCATAAATAAGGACTTTGCCTTGGGATAATTATATGTTCCCTTCTTCTTTTAAGACAGTCACTGCAATAGCAGTGGATGTAGCTGACATTATAGTGCCAACACCGTGGAGGTTTTGCATGAAACTCAGTGTGTCCTTAAACGAGCGTCTTGCGAGGACTATTCTATGGTGGCCAACAGGTAAGAACATGCTTCATATACAGAAATGATTTGCATCCTAAAAGAACACGCTGCATATAAGAAAACAAATGCTAGAGGAAAACACTGCAAATACATAAACGTGCTGCAAAAACAGAAAAACACTGTAAATATGGAAACGCGCTTTAAGAAAAGAATGCTGCAGAAACTAAAACAAATGCAAGAAGAAAACGCTGCATACCCACTCACACAACGGAAGTACTCCAGGCCTCCAGGGGCAGCACTGAGTTTTCACTAGAGAAACAGACAATGGCAAGAATACGTACCTTTATGTCTCTGTATGCTCTCTCACATCAAATATCACTTCAATCCTTCCACCATAAACTGTTCTTCTCATTATTTGGAACATTGAAAACATTATTATTAGAAATAAATCTATTTTTAAGCAGAGTTGGATTGACAAAGGTCTTATTTTCATTAATGACCTCTTTGACAAAGATGGGAACATATTAAGATATGAACAATTCATGATAATGGTTTACTTTCCTTTTTCAAGTAAAGAATACGATTCTGTATTCAAAGCAGTCCCTACTGGTATTTCCTTGCTTATGAAAAGCCATCTGAGTTGTCAGAGTACAGACAGATAAACCTTGTTTAATGATCATTTAAACACGGCATTAACATTTTTAGCTCTAATTGTAATATCAAACATATACACAACACACTGTATCTCCCCAAGAGGTAAAGTCTTTTGGAACTCAGCTTTCTGTAAAATTGTGTGGCCAAAAACATGGAGGTTACTGTATAAATTCTGTTTTACAAACAAAATTAAAATGGTACGTCTCAAGATCTTACATAACATATATCCCTCCAATGCTATTTTATCTAGATTGTCTGATACTGAAGAAATCTGTACCTTTTGTAACTCTAATCCTGAAACCACTTTACACTTATTCTTTCATTGTGTGCATTCTTCTAATTTTTGGTCTAAAATTGAAAACCTTATTGTGTCTGAATGTAATAAAAATATATAACATCTCAAAATACTTACACACTTTGAACATGACATGCGTAATCTTGAATTTTATAATTGATCTGATAATTTTATTGGGTAAATTCCACATACAAAAAGTAAAAATGCCCAAACATTTGCAAACTTTAAAGTCTTTATAATTGAATTTGAAAAATATATCCACTCACTAGAATTTGTCTTTAACAAAAAAAGCACAAAAACCCAGACAATTTATAAACAACTCTTCAAAATGAACTGAATTTACTCTGTTGTATTTTCTTTCCTCTATATCGTTAGTATTTTAATTTCTTAGTTTTTTTTTGTGTCTGTAAGCTCGTGGATTATGTTAATTTATCTGTTTGGACAATTTTTCTTTTTGACATCTTATTTGTTTCAAACTGTCGATATTTTGTATACATCTGTATCTTCAAAAAAATATTTATTTAAAAAAACAAACAAAAAAAAGTGTTCTTCTCGCCGTGGTCTCTTCCTCAGGTGACAACAGCACTGCCCCTGGATGCCTGATGCACTTCCGTTGTGTGAGTGGATATGCAGCATTTTCTTCTTGCATTTGTTTTAGGCTCTGTCCATACGAAGACAACTTCGGTCGTATCCACAAATGTTTTGTATCCAATAGGCCTTTTGTCCACACAAAACCAGTGTTTTCAGTCACTGAAACTGCATCATTTTGAAACAGGGTCCCAGAGTGATAAATATGAAAACACCGGTTTTGCGTCTTCATCTGTATGACCAAACCGCGACTTTTCTTAAACATTAACGTCATAGCCCCACCTCTAACCATTCAGCCCAGAAGCAAGACGCCACTTCACAACAACAACAATGGCCGACTACAGAGTAGTGCTCGTGCTACAACAGCTATTGTGCTTATTGGAAATACTGAATCAAAATCTTCGTCTATTCTTTCATTACAATGAGCAACAACCATAGATAACAATATTCACTACATGCTTTTGGATCCACTATGGAGAGTTGTTGTTGTTGTTCTTCTTCTTCTGCAGTCTGTGGTTTGTATAGAGCGTGCAGGCTTTAAGCGCATGCTCCACATCTTCTTCTCCATTTTTTGCGAGAACATTACAATGCCACATGGCTGGCATTTGTACTGCATCATTTTCAGTGGTTTCATGTGGACGGAGATATTTCCTGAAACAGCTGTTTATGGAGCACTTTTTTGAAAACAACAAAGAAAAAGATTGGATAGGAAAAGATGCAGCCTCATGTGGACATGGCCTTAGTTTCTGCAGCACTCTTTTCTTGCAGTGCGTTTCTGTATTTGCCACGCTTATCTGTTTTTGCAGCCCATTTTTATATTTTCAGCGTTTTCCTCTAGCATTTGTCTTATATGCAGCACGCTCTTTTAATATGCAAGTTGTTTTTGTATATGAAGCATGTTTGCACTTATCGGCCACCGTACAATACAGTATTTTACAAGAATAATGACATGTCGCGAGATGGGACCTTACTAGAATCATGCATCAGAAGCCAAACACTCTTAAATGGAAACACCTCCAAGTACTTTATCGAAATTGTCAAAATGTTGCTTTTATTTTGCTGAAAACTGTAATGAAAACCCAGCTTGTGTGTGTGTGTGTGGATAATGTATGATGAATGGGTGGTTTTCGGAAAAAGAATAAGCACATTATTTAAGAGTCTTGATATCCAAAGTTTAGGTCATCTGAACATTACTAAAGCCTAGAAATATTGTCTTTTGCAAGCCTTTTTCAAACTAGTTAACAGCCTTATTTCCCTGCATGTAATGATATGTTTCTTTGTGTATGCTGCCTAGTAACAAGCAGCACTTATTCTCCTGGTTGGTGGTTTTGAACTGAATATGTTGATTTTTCAAAAACATCCGCCTGCTCATACCTTACCAGAAATTTCTCTGGCTTTTGCTTCTTCAAATTTGTTCCCAAACTGGTCTTCAGTCTGGATTCATGATCATTAATGAGACCAAACTCTAGCAAACCTGCAACTATCAAAGCTTTGGATAGTTTATAGTAATCTAAAGTAGTTTTATGGTTGGCTTTACTGCATGTGCTACTCCCAACTGTTAGCAAGAAAAGGAAAGAAAAGAAGAGAAAAGAAAAGAAAAGAAAAAAAAACAGCCATTGCAAGGCATGCACCCTCTCTTCTATCTGTTGTTATGTTATTTTCCACAGATTCAGACAGTCTGATATGTGTGGGTTTCATTGAGCAGTTTGTGTCTTAGGAAACGGCTTGGAAGTCAGCCCTCCCCCTGCTTCTCTGGCCAGGAAACGCCAAACGTCTGAGATTCGTCATTCGTTCCATCTGGCAGGCCCAGTGGAGGGTTTGAAGAGGCTGGAGACTTACATAACTAAAACAAATATCCGACATTTTAGGGGATTACATCATAAGAATAGGATCAAATTGTTTTAGCTTTGTGTGTGTGCTGGGAGGTTGCAGTGTTGCAGATATGAACAGCTTTGTAGCCAGTATAGGTAATGCAATGTTGTTGCACTACAGAAAGTTATGTCCCAGGTTGTGTATTTTGATGCAAATACATAAATGGAGTGTCATTAATGTTTTGGAGAGACTTATGGTTTCTATGTGTATTTCCAGAGTATTATTGTTGCACACTAAAATGTTTATTGTATTCAGCAGTTGACTTGTTGAATGAAGTCCATGTTCAAAACTTTGCACACCTTGCTGGAAGTGCTCTGAAAGAAAGAAAGAAAGAAAGAAAGAAAGAAAGAAAGAAAGAAAGAAAGAAAGAAAGAAAAGTTCACATACACCGACTAAATGATGGATTTTATTTGGTCTCTGTTTGCTGAGCCTGAGCTTGGCTGTGTCGGTCTGTTATGTCGGTCTCTATGGTAAAAAACACAGGCCATGCCAGACTCCAACTAGTACAAGGAGTAAAAAAGCATGTGTAGAGACAGGGAGGACGGAGAGGGGGCAGCGGCAGGGAAACTCACTTCCAAGAATTAAGAGGGTGTGGAATCACAGAGAGCAAGACATGACAGAAAAGTACAACATACGTATATTCAGAACATACTGAAACAGACTGACACTAATATGTTTATTGATATTCATTTATCAGTTTTTGAAGTTGGACTTTTTTTTTTTTTTACCTTCATTCAAACCAATAAACAATTGTCAAAATAGCTGTTGATGATTGCAGTAGTTGACAACTAATTAATTAATTGTTTCTTGGATTTATAGTGATTGCAAACAATGGTTTGCAGGCAATAACATGAGCTGCTACACTCAGTCATTTGTACATTATGCAGAAATCAAAGTATTCCCCTAATGGAGAAGGTGAATCAGATGAAGTCAATTTCCTTTTTATTTACTTTGCATGTTCTTATAATTGTGCAAAGAGCAAGTGCACACATGTATGAACTAAAATTGCAGAGGAGTTTGAGGTAATACATTGAGGATTTTGCATAATTTGACTTTCCCTCCTAGCTTATGTTGCCATGTAAAAGCTCTAGATTTCCAAATAAGTGGTCAAATTGCTGTTGTTCCTTAGGCTTTCAACTGCAAATCAGTCATTAGTTTTTTCCTCAAGTTTGAGAGCAAAAATTCAGGACATATGGCAGAAAGTACATAGTATGAACATACTCTGTAAATTGCTATTTCTTCCCTGGTAGACTAAAACAAGATGCAACATGGTGATTAACTTAACTGTCACAAGTGAACACCAAATCTTAACCAAGTCTTAACCCTCATACAGCTATCTAAAGGTCCATCTAAAGATGAGGACCATCCTTAATGTCCTACTTTATTATTATTATTTTTTTAATAAGGTCCTCAGTTTTCAGTGGTTAACTCAAAAAGATAATATACTGGGAAGGTGTATCATTTTGGAAGCCATATGATATTGAGCACTGTCCAAAAAAATTCACACTCTTTTTGTGGAATGATTGCACAGCCCAGCTTTGGCAATATTTACAACTAAGCAAATATATGCTTGAAAAACGGAGACTATTTAGAATATACATTTGTGCTCAAAATGATTGATTACCCTTTGAATTTTCTCTGAATTTTTATTTTTGTGGTGAAATTAATGAATTTTGTCAAGATTGTTTGACTTATATGTGACACACAAGTGAAAGGATAAAACATGACACTTCAAAAAAATACTTCACTTTGGGGGTATTTTATTCATGGATTTTCCAAAAATGGAATGTTCAAAGTTATTCATACTCTAGGTTTACTTAGTCTAATGTCTTTTCTTTATAGCCTTGTTCTTTATGACTGCCTCAAGACAGGCCCTTTAAGTGTCTCCAAGCTTTCTGCATGTCTCCTGTGGGATGTTGGCCTACTCTTCCTTGGTGAAAGCCTCCAGCTGGGTCAGGTTGGATGGTCTCCTAGCCATCACTCTGGTCCACAGATTCTCTATGGGATGTAGGTCAGGACTTTACCATTATGCTATTATTGCTTATTGGCTAGTGGCACCGGGAACCTCATCAAGATATAGGGCATCATGAAAAAGGACTTTTATGATAACATCCTGGATGACAATGTGAAAGCGTCTGCTGAGAAACTCCAGCTTGGTTCCGAATGGATGTACCAATGGGACGATGACCCCAAGCATACCGCCAAGGTAGTGAAGCAGTGGTTTAAAGACGCTGGTGTCCATGTACTGGAATGGCCAAGTCAAAGTCCTGACCTAAATCCCAGAGAGAATCTGGAGGGAGATGAAGACCAGACTTATAGGAACTGTCTTGAGGCAGTCATCAACAACAAAGGCTATTCTGTTTTACTATTAAGAAAAGACATTGGACTAAATAAACCTAGGGTATGAATAATTTTGAGCACAATAGTAGCACGTGTCAGTCATAGTGGAATAATCTCAGAAACGAGCAGATTCATCATCATGCAGACACTTGGAAATGGGGCTGTAATTGCTTCACTCTCCTTCTTGAAGTCCATTCAGGTACAGTGCGAGGTTCAATTCAGTTAACAGTGCTAATCCCACATTTCAGCATGAACACAGCTGTTGCTTATTCATGCCGTTTCCTCTCCATGAATGAAAGATGAGGTGCATTAGCGCACACTGACATGTGATTGATAGTGTGTGTGTGTAGGTGTGTCCATGTGTGTATGCACACCAATGAGAGATGAGGTATGTTAGCAGTGTCAGAGCTAGG
>JAPQRP010000028.1:33373389-33394787 GCA_037367295.1 Apogon hyalosoma
GTGTGTGTGTGTAGGTGTGTCCATGTGTGTATGCACACCAATGAGAGATGAGGTATGTTAGCAGTGTCAGAGCTAGGATTGATGGGGAGCATTTTATTTAACAGATTGAAGTGAGTGAAAGGTCGACTGTAAGTGCGGGGCCTCTGTTACTACTCTCCCATTTCCTTGATTGGTGTGGGAGGGGAAGTGTGAGTGTGTGTGTGTGTGTGTGTGTGTGTGTGTGTGCGTGTGTGTGTGTGTGTGTGTGTGTTCATTTGCAGGTGTGTGAAATCAAATGTTCAGACTAAATCAAAGCACTCTTATTTTTTTTTGTCAGCCGGCTAAATATGCAGCTGCATCTAGTCTCTTTGTTCGGCAGTTTACATCTGTGTATGTGTACATTTGTGTGTGCGCTTGTTGTGCCTGTACCTGCTATTATCAGTCCATCTTTCTACAGCTCAGCTTCTGGTATGCAGTTCACCCACAATAAAGCAACTTGGGAACAGACTCCCCCAATGCACATATACAGGTGATGATGAATAAGGATTTTCCTTTTTGAAATGCAAAGAAATTAATGACTATTTTAATTGTTCAAACATGGGATTTAGTATCACTTAATTCACCTGTGGCCTTAAAAATGACCATGATTCATGATAAAATAAACTAATTTACTTCACATGCTAAATATTAACAAGTGAGTAGAACCCCCCCCCTTTTTTTTTTTGGCATTTTCTATCATCAATCAAGCAAACTTAAGTTGCAAACCCAATATTGTCCACAATAATCACAAAAATGACCTTTTCACCAAATCATGAGGCCAATAACACACTTGCTTTTTGTGTGTATACATCTACATATTTTTAGATTGTATATTATATATTTTAACTGAAAAAATGCAGTTCAACAGAAAATGTAGGTGTCACGTCATGGACCCATGTGTGTTGAGACACAGTTACTAAGTCCAGAAGTAAGGTAGTCAGTGCGCCTGGTGGCCCTCTGAGGCATAGAGGAACATGTGGGTGCACATAAACACACACACACACTCACACACACACACACACACACACACACACACACACACTCACACAGTGCAAATGGCTAGTGTTGCCTGTCTGCAAATAGGCAGGGTGACTCAGTCTCTTTGCCTTTCTACTAATGCTGCTGGTGTGTGTGTGTGTGGTCAACAATCTCCCACTCACACAGACACGGACACATACACACTAAAAATCTAGCCGAATCCTTGAGCAAACAGATGTCACTCTGACCGAAAACAACAGTGTACAGCTTTTTTCTGGCAGGTCACAGTGATCCCTGCACTCTGCTGTGGGCACCCAGTGTGTTTGTCTGTGTGTCAGGTGACTCTGGTCATAGAGGATCAGTCATGCCACGGTCTGCCTTAACACTGTATCAACAGTTTAGTCTACGCTTCTCCACAAAAGCCATGGGTTTACCAGTTGCTAAGGCGACAGCTCTGGTTTTTGTGTCTGATTGGCTGTTTTCATTATTCACCGTCGGCGAAGCTGCAAGTGTTTCCTGCTGTCTTGACCCTGGTGATAGACCATCCCGGGGATGACATTGGCTTATAATGATAAATGATTGCTGATATTAGCCTTTTTGGATATTCAGTGTAATACATGTCAGAACTAATTAAAAAGAACTGTTTTGTAATTTGTTTATATCATTCAGATGTTATCAGTTCTGATTCTGCTTATTGATTCCAGTTGTTATTGGCAGCCTGATTTCAAATTTTTAAAAAATCAGTTTTGACCAGTACCAGCACATACTAAATCCAGATGCATGCATTAGTATGGAGAGCTTGCCCATGTACTTATCTGTATTAAGGTAGTCAGTAAGCTGGTCAGTCTTGTATTTCCAGCCCTAAGACAACACACATGGTTTCTCAAACTAAATAACTGTGACTTCTAAGCTGTCCACTGGTCACAAGGGCATGGCTTCTGGTCCAGGTGTGTGCGTGTGTGTGTGTGTGTGTGTGTTGTCTGGTTCTGAGAAAGGCATGGCAGTTAACGCATCCCACCAAACAAACCCTGATTGATGAGACAGTAGCCAATGTGTTGTCCCAGCCCCTTCCACTGAAGCTGGAGGCAGGCCCAGCGTACAAACACACAGAAACACATGCACACATGAGTTCTACTGTTTGCTGTGGCAACAACAAGAGCTGGAGAGCGCATACTAAGGTGCGCCCAGCTTCGTTAAGGTGTTTTGCACTCAGGCTCTAAACCGGCTCTTCATTTAACTGTCATCACCTGCTAATAAACTTTCACACCTGGAGTTCTTCAGATTGGCTTTTTGTCAGGCTGATGGCTCAGTAGATAAATCAAGTAGATCAGATAAAGACTCACTGGATACAGTTTCATCTAATGGATGCAGTGGGTGTTACCAGGTACTAAAAAAATCTGTAGCCCTTTATCTAACGGTTCTACATGGATTCAAAGGACATTATCTCAGTACTGTACAGCAGTACATTTGGGGAGAAATGTGCAAGGAAGACAGTTCTTGAAGGCATCCATAACTGCTGTATTTCAGAACATACTTGAGGTACCTTAGTCCCCCTCAGGTACACACTGTAAAACCCACTCTTTTCTGGAAGCCATTGTGTTATTACTTCATATTTCATGTTTGGTTGAAGGTGGGTGTGGACTAAATAGACCTCTGTTGATTAGTTAATTATCTAAATAGACTGTATACATAGATTACCTAAGTAGATAATATGCCTAATTGACCATCAGAGAAAGACCCAAAACCAAGATGGCTGCCAGACTGACCTGAGGAGGTCAAACAGCTGCTCTCTGGTTGACCCTGGATTTTAGTGGCCTCTACCTCCCTGCGAGCCACATGTTTTAGTTTTTTCTAAACTTCCCTTTGTTTTTTTTTTTTGTTTTTTTTTTTTGTTTTGTTTTGTTTTGTTTTTTTTTTTTTTTTTTTACAGCATCCTCAACCCCCCCACCATCACCACCACCAACTCAGCCATCAGGTCCAGAATGTGCCGGAACAACAAACCCAAATAGTGGCTATAAACTTCAGACTTGTTTACGGCGTGAGTCTGCTTGCTCACCTCTTGGTGAACTCATGCAACAGACACCACTGTCCCCTCAACATGACCTCAACTTCACCCTGCAAACTAACTTTTGGATGACTCCAACAGGACTGCTGTCTTTACAACTTCTACATGTGTTTTTTTTAATGACCCATTTACATTTTTTTTAAACTAGTTTAGTTACCTGTTTGATGGGGAAGATATTTTAGTCAAAGGTGCCAGACATTAGCATTTGTAATGCAAGTCAAGTCTCAAGATTTTAACAGTTTTAGCCATGTAGAGACATGCTGTAACACAGGGACAACCAGATGTATTTTCTGTGTTTTTCATAATATTGTAGTCCATTGCTACAGCTATAGGTCTCACCATAAGGTTAGGGTGTAAAATACAGATTAAATCAATCAAGTGATCTCGCAGTCATAATATCCAAAACAGGAGCAGGTATCCATTGTTGTCATATCTGTGTCAGTATCTTATGTGCTTGGACCAAATGTTTGTTTGTGAATGTCCCAGCTGGCCTCAACTTAATGAGCCTAACATTTCATTACCCATCACAAAAAAAGCAAGACAGTTGGTGCAGTTAAATCTTGTTTCCCCACATTCTGACCAAACATCTTAAACTTCCATTCCTCCATTATAACACCCATAATTCATCCTGTTATGATGATTCACAAGGTTTGACCCCAGTCATGACCCATGGTTTTAATATTACTTCACTTTACCATTGATTGGGGGGTGTCTGTGGTTCCTTAGGCACCAAATAAAGTCATCTAAACACCAGCCATTTTCCCTGTGTATCTTTTTCCTTCTGTTCTTCCCTTGGCTCTACTTTGAAATGTGCTGTAATTGTCTCAGCTCTTTTTACTTAAAGTGTGTCTGTTTGGGTTGGCGAAAGGTTAGCTGCTGAGATTTTAATCTGCTCACTGAGCCATCTGCCGCTGTCACTGGGCTGCATATCTCTGGGATTAAGTCAGAGGCTGTGCAGCATGTGAGATGTTCTTCATGCACACAGGCAGATCTTTGACACACATATTTACCCAGCCATAACAAAAACAAAAAATGCATTCTATTAAGTAAATACTGTACAGGAATAAGTGTGTAAGTGTGAGAATTTTGACCATTGCCATTTTCCCTACAGTTTTGATTGCCAAATGACTCTCTGCTGGTGCCTAAAGGCCCTGATTACCATTTTATTATGCCATGTCATTATTGTGATGCTATCGATAGGAATGAATTGGCCGACAATTGATTTACAATAACCCTCCCCTTCTCTCTGGCCCTTAGGGAGCTGCTGGTGCTCATTGATTTGTTCGCTCTGCTCTAACCAGGCTTTCACCTGCCAGCCTGCAACATGGCATAGATTTAATTTACTACAGAATTTTCAATAGAAGTGTTTGCATTTGTACTGCCACCTATACAAAGTGACAGTGATTCATGGTGCTTTTGTGAAATATGTAACATTCTCAACACAAGTCTATTTTAATCATTTCCATTAAGCAATTGTTATGGAGAGTACCTGGTTTATTATAGGTGTCACCTCTGTCAAAGCTCTATGCATGATTACCAGGCAAGATTGCTGTTTAGTTATCTCAGTGAAGTAAAACTTAACTGTCTGGCATTATATGTATTTATAACAAAATCTTAACAATTTAGGTGCATATGAGTGTATTTTCCAAGCCTTTTCAGTATCCTCCACTCAATATTCTGCTTGTTTCCAGTGAATACCAAAATAATTGTTGTGAACACATAGTTGAAAAATGAAAACAGGATTATTAGTCATTATCCATTTTGGTTTTAAAATCCAATAACCCATGCATTCTTATGTGCTACAACCAGGTTGAGCTGTAGGGCAGAAACCCAGTTTCTTTGGCAAAATTTGTGTTATCTTCTGACTTTCATGTGTGAATTTCATGCATGCGCAGTGATCCACTTTGATCAGAGCATTGTTGATGACTGTCTGGAATGTGCTTAGACAGGACTTGTGCTGTCTTTTTAGCAAATTATTGCTTTAACTTGTACTTACTGTATGCCCTAACTGTAGCAATCTGGCAGACCTGGCATGTTTCTACGAGTTTGCGTGGCTGCTGGTAAAAATGTTCAACACGCTGATTGGAACAGGAAGAAAAAAATCTCCCAGTTGGCCACAGGGCATGCAGAACATCATTAGTGCCAAGTGTCTGAAAGCTGTCGAAAACATTCCCATCACAGCGCAACTGGAGTGCTCACTAACAACCCAGACCATTATGGCTTCTCTCCCTGAGTAAGCCAGTAGACAGCACCCTGCAGACATTGAGATGTGATTTCTTTACATGCTGCACATCTGCAGTGGAAGCCATTTTCTCACCTTAGTTGAGTTTGTCAAGATATTTAATGGAAAGTCTCTCACCTCTGGAAGTTCCATGTCACACTCTTGGGACTTTGCCTGGACAGTTCTTCAAATCCCTTCATGGATATCCAGCTGTGGATGAAGTGCACCATGCCCCTGCTCAGTCCCCCATGGGATACATCCTTTTAGTGTTTGCTGGAACACCAGTCTGCTGGTTAATGACTTGTAATGGCCACAGTTTCCTGCTGCAGCATTACGGGAAGAGGACTTGTGTCTTAAAGACCCCTAAGACGCCCTACTTGGCCTTTAGAGGACATGACCTAATGTCTTTTTCTGAAAAACTTCTCTCTTTTCACCTTGCAATTGCTAACTTCCTGTCTAACAGCCTTCCTTTTACTTGTTTGTATGAACAAGAACAGTCTGCCTTTTTTTGACAGTTAAGAAGTGAGATGTAGAATGCTGTCGAAACACCTCAATTTCAAATGCAAATGCATTCTTTCCAACTGCAAGTAACATCAAGAGTAAAAAAAAAAGAACATGCTCATCACCCTAGCATTAGAATGTCTAAGTGAAGAGATAGCAATTGTTGGTCAGGTTCAGGTGGTTTCACTTGACAGATGCTCTAATTGTGAATGCTTTGTAACTGCTGAAAACGGTGGTAATGTTAATCCGAAAACCACTTCTGTCTACTTCTACAAATCTACAGTTTACTGTGTGTTATAGTGAATCGCCATAAGCAGGTCAGTGGCTGGCATTGGCTACAGTGACAGCTGCTATACTGTCAAGTGTGTTCTAAATGTGAAGGGAAGTGGAAAGGCTGTCACTGCTGGAAGAGCACTGCTGCAGTCTAACCAGGGGTGTTCATGCTATTGTGCAATACTTGGCATGGGGTTATGTACTACAGATAGAATTAGTGCAGAGAACCAACCTAATAAAAGGGATACTAATTTGCAGGTTTTCTCCTTGAGAAAAGTACCTCTCCTATGGATGAATAAAGAGTTGTAGAGTTTTATGTCACTGGTTGAAATCTGGTCACTACCGATTTATTGTAAGATTAGGGCTAGGGTTACATTTGAGCCATGTGTGAACTGAAGAACTTTAAGTTGTATGTTAGGCAAATTCTTAAGATAGAGACCCTTTCAAATTAAGTATAATAAAAGCATTTTGGCCTAGGAATTCTTCTGCTGTAGGCCTGACCTTCAACTTATGGTTCCATGAAAAGGGTGGGTGTTAAAAGGTTGAATAAGATTCCGATGATATCATCAGTTTCATCTCTATTATTTTTTATCCTCGTTGTCCATCCAGCAGCTCTTGTGCAGTTCAGTTCTTCAGTATTTTATATTGAAGATCTACGAGTAGTTCATGTGCCTCATACTGGCTTTGAGAATTAATTTTAATGTAAAGCATTTCATACAAACATTGCATTGGACAAATATTTGAAAAATGTTTGGTGTCATAAAGTAATTTATAATTTTAATTTAATAATCTTTGTTTTTCCATATAATATCCTTTCAAGATCACAGCTTGAGAAGGGGTGTGTTTCTCCACGTTAGACGACAGACTCAGCGTGGGCCTCATGTTGACCTGCCATGTCTGCAAATGCATTAACACAGCCATGCTTGGTCCACTTAATGAACAACTACAACAAACATGACCATCAATAGATACAGCCACCTTTTTATGCAACTTATAGGGCAGCATGGTCTGCTTGTGAGGACCCAGTATGTTCAGTGGTTTGCCAAAAAAACAGACGAGCCCAGTCAGCCACTGGCCTAGTCAGGAGAGTGGCAGTGGTGAGATGTGTGTGAAACAGCTGACAAACTGACCTAATCCCAGCCAACAGACAGGAAGGAAAATGAGTGTAGCCTCTGGCCATGTGAATACTGCTCTCTCAAAGACTAGTTGTTTTGTGTACGGCAAAGACTAAGTCATTGGATAAGCCCCAGATTTGCTGAGAAACAGCATGGCTCATAGTGAGCTTGTAAGCTTTTCTGGCTTTTATCTGTGGTTGATCTTATGGATACCTATATTTTGCCCATGAGAAGCTTTTTGATCATTTAGATTTAACCTCTTAACAGAGTTAAAATTACATTTGAAACATTTTTAATTGTGGTATAGGTTGTAGCCACATACTCAAAACAGAGACTACGTGTTCTTTTTCTAATACATACATCTTCTCAAATCTTTATCCTAAGGCATTGTAAAGTTCCATGATTTTTTTTCTTCAGGGTAGGGTTCCATGAAAAAGGTTAAAGTTGGCCACCTTTCAAATGCTTGCAAAAGCTGATTATTGTTCCCAATTGAAACCTTGAAAGTAAAGGCAGATAGATATCAGTTCATCCTTAGAGGTAATTGCCTTGGAGTGTCTTGTGACTCTGAAGTTTAACCCTGCTTTACTTTCTGGTGGAATCCGGAAGGACAAAATGTCTATTGTACATGAGTCTAAATGTCTCATGTACTTACATCAGTTTCATGTGTGGGAAGAGGAGGACACCCTGGTTTTTAATCTACAAGGCCTTAATAGAGTGACTGGAAAGACTTAACTGTCATTGCTGACCTCCTCTGGAGTCATTCTGTCAAACCGTCCTAATCTGACCACGTCCTACCCTGGCCCGCCAATCCTTTACTTCTCATTAAACCACGCTTGGGGCTGTGACACTTGTTACACTGGTAGCATTTTAAAAATGAGTTGGTAGGGAAAACTTGAAGGTTTTTCAATGAAAGTGAGTACCAACATGTATCACTGTGACTAATGCAAGGACTCTATTTGAGCTCTGGCACATTTCCTAATTTAGAAAGACTACACTCTACATTCTTTACAATTTTCCCTCACACCCATTCATGGTGTTTGCAGTCAGCACAGTCTGTAAACACAGATATGCATAGCAGAAGTGGGTAATCACAACTATATTTATTTATTCATTCTGAGCCAATGACCTCTTGTATTACCATAGCTCAGTACTTTATCCAGGTGCTCCCCTGGATGCCAGTTGGAAGTGGTTGTATCAAAACCTCTAAACACTTACATATTGTTAAATTCACACCTTCCATAATACTCTAGAATATTATAGGCTATCACCTTCACTGTATCGAGTGCCCGAGGCTTGTTTATATTATCAGCTATTCATTTACAGCTAGTGAGTCACAGCAGACTACTCCATCTGTGGATTATCATCCCAAGAACCTTTTATTTATATATGCAATGCATCCACAAAAAATGAGAATCAATCGTCAGACACTCAAACTGTATCCTTTGCTTTTGCACTATAGGCCTTACTTAATCATGTGCTTATTGTTTAGTTTGTTTGAATGTGATTACAGCAATCAGGCATATTTAATGACCTGCTGTGTTGTAAGATGGAGTCTTCACTATCCAGAGCAATCAGCATAGTCAACAAGGAGTGGCTTGTGGAGCTATTTAATCAGATACACTTGTCTGCATTGATCATTTTTAGTAAGTTTGTCCCATATAAATGATCTTGTTGTGTCAGTAGCCACTTTTACACAAAGATCCCAGAAAAAAGGTGAGATGGTGATCCCACCTGTTTTCCACCATTGACCGATTTCCACAGCCAAAGGAGTAACAGAGTTGAGACAGGCTGGACTTTTACACAGGGGACCTGTGTTCTGGAATTAAAGGGGCAGTGACTCAACACAGCGTATAGCGTGACATATCACTTCTGCATTGGAAATACTCCGAGCATAGCAGTGTTGCTAACCTCTCCAGAGTTGGCTCGTCTGTCACCGTTCCACAAATGTTAGCATGGATAGAGTCCTCCGCCCAAAATGACAACAGTTCGCGGATCTCGGCATCTCCCCAGTTCTACATCTTTCTGATTGCGTTGATATATTTATTTCCTGTTTACTGTTTCCTGTACACAGCCCACACTCATTTTTAAATCCCCCCAGCATGGGGGTCCCACATGTAATATGTCATCAAAACGTCACACCTTGGTTGTGGAACGAGAGGTGTTTCTTTTACATACCATTCCGGAATCGTGATTCCATCTTTATCAGGGCTCTGTTACTACCGCCAGAGGCATTACAAAGCTGCGATATTTGATCCCACCATTTTGTTTACACAGACGTCATTCCAGAATAAAGGCGAAATATTCCTGTAACAGAAGTGCAGTGTAAAAGGGGCTTTTATATTTTGCTAAGTTGAGTGCATATGCAAGCAGGATTGAGATCATTAATTTATTTCTTCCTTTTCTTTAATTGTAGTTTTTCATAAGGTAATCCAATACCTCACCGGTTTTCCTCCATGACAACTGTACCGTTTCTTTATTTATACCCTATATGGTGCATTTTTATTACATTAACAAGACACATAATATGCATCTCTGTCTATTTATTCCAGATTTTTTAGCCTAAATATTGGTGTCCACATGTCAATAAGTGCTGCAATATCTGTTGAATGTATTCCTGCTGGCCAGCCATAAAAGTGCATAGATCAGAAGTGGGGGTTGTCTTATATTCTCAAGTTAGTTGTGCTTGTAGGGTAGGAAAGAATAATAGGATAAGACTTGTCAGACAGAGACTGGGCTATCACCTATAGCTGACGTGTTTAATTGCAGGTACAGCTCTGGTCATGGGTCTTGCAAATATTAACCATGCAGGATTCTGCTGCCTCTAAGAAGATAAATGTCTAATGGTGAAGGCTCTCAGTGTGTCCCATGAGGCAGCATTTTTATCAAGACACCCACTGCACCAACTGCCCACTACCCACCCCCACCCTTTCCCATGTCCTACCTACTATAGGTGCCAGTGAGATAGAGACAGAAAGGGCAAGGGAGGGGTTAAGATGGTAATTGGTGGTCTGTACCAATCCCTGGTAGTGGAGGGCTCAGAGGAGGAGGCTTTAGCAGGCGTAATGATGCCTGTAAAATGAGAGGGATTTGACCTAGCCCCCACCCTCACTTAAACCCCCCTCACCTTCCTTACTGACAGGAGAATCCACACAGCAAATTGCCAGTGAAAGGACATATGATGCACTTGCAGCATGGTAAACCATTATAAGCCATTTATCCGTGCCATTTAAAAATATGCAACCAGACTCACTGGCTGACTAAAGGAACATGTGAAGAAGAATGGGGGCTTTACAACAAATGAGCATTTGTGATTTTAAGCTCCGTTCAGACAAAGCTGAAACTGGCATGTAGTTGCAAAGTACTGGTCTGCAACGCTCTGAAAACTTGCCAGTTTGCACCAATGTGACATTGTTTCCATAGTAATGGCTCTCTACTTTATTTCAAATCAAATCAAATATTATTTATATAGCACCATATCATAACAGAAGTTATCTCATGACACTTTACATATAGAGCTGGTCAAAACCAGATTCTAATTTACAGAAACCCAACAGAATCCTCCAGGAGCAAACACATTTCAGGCTTTTCTGGCCTTGTTATCACTGAATATATATAACATGTAGCATCTTAAAACGAATATGATTTTGTAGTGATATTGAATTAGTATCACTTAGGGATAGGTCAAATTCACATTTTTGCACTCATGACTGTTCTTTTCTTGTTTTTCTTTGTCTTGTGTTTTTTAAATAAATTCTCAAATCTTTCAGTAATTTTTTCTTAATTTAAATGTTGAAAAAGCCAATGTACACTTCAGAATTTAAATAAAATGAACTACAAAATCAATACTGTGCAACAGAATCAATGTACATAATGTGTTTGTCAGGTTGCACACACCAAATCAAATCACTTTTGTCTTGCTGTGCCTATTTAAAACATTTCTTGCATATTTTAGTTTTTTTTTTTTTTTTTACTTTTCATCTTATAGATCATTATAGTCTTGTATCGTCTACTCTTATCAACATGTGCACATGTGTTGTTAATGTGTTAATGTTGTTTTTGTCTCATTCATTTGCCTGATGTGCACCAATGGAGACACTGCTGTCCCAGTCATTGAGGTTTTTGAATCGAAGTGAAATAAATTAATTGAATTCAGTTCTAAATGCAAAATAAAGTGCATTTAAACTAAAGTAACAAGCCCGTTCTGAAAATCAGCCAAGTTGAAATTTCAGGAGTAAAAGGGGAAAAATGTAATAATTTCTCATGTAAAGTACACACACCTGAAACCTGTGTTTGAACTTTGAGGAGGAAAGTGCATGTTTAAAGGATCTGGGGCAGGAAGAGCGTCTGGGAGCACCCAGCTGTCTGTTTTACTTGGGGTGCCCATGTCAGTGTAGATAAAAAGGAAGGGCTGAGAGTTTGTTTTAGGTGTTGGGATGTGATTTATCATTATGGAATCTGTGCAGCTTCACTTGGCTGCAGCGCGCTCCTTTGATGTGTAGGAGTGGGCGGGTCTGCTTTTTTCTGGAGTGTTTGCATTAATGTGTAACTTCTGACAAGTGTTCAGACATACATACGTGTGTGTGTGTGTGTGTGTGCGCGCGCAATTGTACAGCACTCCTGGCAAGGTCCGTCACATGTTCAGTCATGTGCTGCAGTCTGGACAAAGTGGGGATGGGTATGGAGGGGCGGGGGTGGCCGTACCCGAAATGCCTGCTGGTGTTCCACTGCCCTGTAAGTAATACTTGGAAATCAAACTGCCAGTTTATGTGCATGTGTGTGTCCCTTTATGTCAGTTGGCAGCAGCATCTATGCACACACATGCGCGTGCACACACACACACACATACATACACACTCCTCCAAAGCTATTTATGTATTTGCTCAGCGATGCGACTTAACCCTTTCACAAGCAACCTCAACCTTAGGGCAAGTTACACGCCAAGCAGAAATATGCCCTAAGCCCTGCATTCCCTGGTCCCACATACACACAGACGCAGCCCTCACCTCATTACCCATAATTCACATCTGGCCTCCTTTAAAAGGGGCAGTTTTTTGCACCGATGCAAGGAAAAGAGCCATCAGCAGACACCCCCCCTTCGCACCTCCCCTTAACCTTCTCCAAAGTGATGTTTACGAGGGCTGTAAAAAGGAGGAATTTTCTTCTCTGCCTTGCAATTTTGTAGTTCTGATTTCAAAGAAAGTTCAAGCTTATCACAGTCCTTGTCACTCAGCCTAAATTACTACAACTATTTAATGCTTAATCTGTAAAAATCTGTACACCAAATGGAACTACCATAGTAACATAGCTGACAAGGCTGATGTTCAGCAATACTAGTGATGCTAATGCTTTACGTTGTCATCTAATACTACGAACTACTTCGTATTTAGACCACTTCATACAGACTGAAAAGCACACGCACACACAGATCAATGGAACTGTCCATTAGTACACGAGCAGGCATTAGACCAAGTTTAAAAATGGGACAAATTGAATTATCTTGCTTTTAGATGGCTCTAAAACATTTATTGTCGCAAATCATAAAAGGGGCAGTAAATTAATTTCTTAGCTTGATTCATTTGCAAACAGCGGCTTTGCTTTTAGACCAGCACAAATGCAAACATGCTTCACAATTAACCTTGTAATTAACTGACATCAATGGAAGTTGCTTTGAGATTAAATAAATGTTTAGAATATAATAAAAAAAGAATCACCTGTATGTTTAACGTACAATGCTTTGAAAGTAGATTTTAATAAATTACAGCTCACAATTTTAACTTAATCATAATTAAGGCTGGTGTATGAGACATTTTGGATAAGTATCACAATGTAGCCTAATTTATATCACAGTATTGATAATTATCACAATTCACAACTTGTTAGCAATTTTAATTTTATGTTATGTTTAGTATAACTCTCCATCAAAATAAAGTTATTGTGATTTGAAGTCATGTTGAGATAAATATAGTTCGCTGGTTTATATGGTTTACATCACCAGATAAAACTGTCCTGATTTTTTTTTATTTCTGTATTTTTACTCAGTTTGATGTCATAATTGTTTACATATGTTCTATGTAAACTAAGCAATACTAAAGCAATGTTTCAAGAATTTTAAAAGCTGTGTTGTATTTACACATGTTGTCCACTAGGTTGTATACCAAATTTCTTCTATATTAAAATCCATCATAATGCTAATAAATTTGGTCATTCTATATACAAATTTTTTTAATTGTTATTCACCTCTGTCCGTCAGGGTTCATTGTAGATTTTTCAGATACAAAAGTTGCAAATAATAGTGTAAATATGTCTTTTTTTTTTTTGTCTAGCACTTTGCACTTGGAGCTTGTGATGATAATCGAAACCCGGTTCTAAACAGGCCCCAGGGCTAAATTATGACATACCCATACTTGTGTCTCACAAACTTCTCATTAAGTTTGTTACTAAACAAGACATTTGCCTGTAATGCATTTTTGTGATTTTCAGTCCACATGTGAGACCTGGGTTGGGTTTTGGGTTTGAGGTTTTTGTCCAACTGATTTCTCAGACACTGTTCACCTGATTCTTTTCAAATTTCACACATGTTCTTTGCATGTACCTTTCGCTCAATTTTTGCTTTTTTGTACAGATTTTTTAAATGTTTTTCAAAAGATTGAAAGGTAAGACTCAAAATGAATCCCTAGGTAGGCAGGGTGTTAGTTGTGGAACTGGGCGGGGGTATTAGTAAGCTCTGCTTACCTTTTTCATGTGTTTCATATTACTTTTACAACAACAACAGAGTCTGTGAGAGTGATTGGTTCAAAAACAACACTGCTGCGCTTCCCTTTCAAAATTATATATGTTACATACTAGTTATGGCACAAATGGGGGGGCAAATACATCTGTTCTCATTTGAAGTATAACCAAAATCCTGACCTGAAAAACTGCTTAGAACACCGTTAAAGTACTGTACTGGTAAGCAGTAAGCAATGCCAGTTCAAGTTGTAGTATCGATTAACATCTAAACAATACCCATCTTACAATACCCATATGTATCAAACTGATTCCGATTTGATCCCTCTTTGAACAACAAAGCTGAGCAATGAACAGGCTCATGTTTTGTCACGGCACCAGGGGAAAGGGATGGAGAAGGAAAAGGAATGGAAAAGTCCAGCTGTATTTACTTATCCACCTCCCATTCCCTGCCGCCCCCTTTCCCTTCGTCCATCTCCATCTTATGTTTTGAGCTTTCCTTTTCTCAGTGGGCTGATCCCTTTCTTGCTGTTCGACTGAGAGGAGCTGATCTCTTACTATTCCCACAGAAAGCGATGCCAAAGCTAATTTGGCAAGAGGAAATGGAGACCCCGCTCCCTTTCTAATGCTCAGTCTCTCTTCCCTTTCCTTCTCTTTCTGTGTGTATATGTGCATATGTTCAAGGATATTTAAAGCTTGGTGCATTCACAACCTTCCCTCTCATTATGTTTCCTAACTCCTTTTCTCTTTTTACACATATGTACACACATCACTGTTTTCACATGAAACTTGTCAAACCATATCCTACCTAAAGTTCTTTACATCCCCCTTCATATTGTGTGAAAATTCTTTACCCATTTTGGTTTGGAACCTTTGAAAATCTACAGTGATCAAACTGAAACAAGTCTGGTTGTCCTCTCGCTTTTGGATAAGCAGGGCTTTTTATCTCAGAAAGGATCTGTTTCTGTGTCCAACTGTTGCCCCCTGTTCAGACTTGATGTCTTGCCATGGACTGTTTATGCTTCTCTTATTTCTTTTCTTTTTTCCACAATGTGCTGCCCTTTTTTTCTTCCCTTCTTCGCCCCCAGCATTCCGCCCTCCTGTTTTTTCACTGATGTGGTTGGTAATGTTGGAAGGCTAATTTAGCCTCTTGTCCTAAGATAACAAGAGTCTAGCTTAGCATTGTCTAGGGTGGCAAAGTGTGGCTTCATGTAGCCTACCATAGAATGACTTGACTCCCTTTATAATACACAGCTTGAACAAAAAAAAAGTCCCACGCGCCAATATTTAGCCATATTTAGTTTGATTATGGCATGCATTGACTATGGGATTGCTTCAGTACGATTATGGAGTGTAGTAGCATTTATTTCTGTCATTTTTTGAACACGTAGCATTTCTGAACCTAGATCTGATCAACGGAACCAATCCCAGATCATAACACTTTCCCACAGGCTTGTACTGTAGACACTAGACATGATCCACCTCTCTTCTCACCCTGATCTGCCCATCACTCTGGAACAGGGTCAGCCTGGACTCATCAAATCACATGACTTTTTTTTTTCTCTACAGCCCAATCTTTATGTTCTCTAATAAATGTTTGGTTGTTTAAGAAACAAGAAGCCACTCACTGCATCCTGTAGGTTTAAAGAACTTATTTACCTGTTTACTCAGTTAAATCCAGGTGGGGAGTTTTTCTGTAGCTGTATGTGTCCAGTTGAAGACTCAAACTTATTCAAAAGTTTGGTAACATATATGCAGGGATATGCAGCCATCATTATTTTCATAAGCTTTTCACTCAGTCCAAAGTACATTTCAACACATACTCAACGTCCATGTATTCCTGGTAAGTGTTTTTGTCAGTTGCTACAAGCATTTAACCTTTAGCACGGCTAATGACAGCTGCTTTAGGAAGTTTCTCTGTTTTGTCTGCTAGCATCTCTGGACACTTTCTCTAAGCAGAGGCACAGCAGCAGAATCTGCTCTGGAAAGAGAAAAGTCTCCAGTCTTAAATGTTGAAACATGACAACCAAAAGTGTATTGTAGTGAACAGGAGAGTTAGAGTACTTTCAGTAGGAGTTGCTTTTGGATAATAATGTAACAATGTGACTCAGGGAATGTAAGAGAAGCTCTTTGCTAATAGGATAAATGATGGTCTATGTGAGGATAGTTGGTACAGGCAGGTACTGCAGGGGCCTCCTCTCTATATACAGCTACCTGATAGTCTGAACATCTACCATTTGTCTGCACACACATGCCTGGCAGGTGTCTCTAAGATTAAACACTACTTCTCCAATGAATTTAACAAATTAATACTTGTGGTTTATAATTTCAAAGTTGAAGTGAATAAACACACTTAAATGCTGAACACCAAAGAAATTCTTTCTCATCATATCAATGTGAATATTAGATGAGGTCATTTCAAGTGTAGTCAGCAAGCCAGTTCATCTTGAAGTCAGGACTGTGCCTCAGCAAACTGGGAACCAGAATGTGCTAAATAATAAGATTAATTTGATTCTTTGCCATGTAGCATTTTACTGCAACTATGTAAAGTGTTTTTGGGATTTACTTAACAGCAGACAGAAGGCCCATTGTTCTGTGTGACTCCTCAGCCAAGCAGAGGATGGTGGGATGAACTGGTTGCCAAAATTGGAGTTCCTCGTGTGTGTAACCCACAAACACACAGTCAAGAAATCTCACTCAAGCAAGCAGCCACGACACTTATATTTTCATCCTCTACGATTGAATAGGTGTTTTTTTGTTTTTGTTTTTGTTTTGTTTTTTTTACATGAATGCACACTTTAATACAAATATAAGGGTAGGATGGGAAATAAGTGAACTGCCAAGACCAACAGTTAATGAATTCAGGCTCAAACCTGAGCGTCGCAGGCCAGTGTTTTTTGTTTTTTTTTTAATACACAGAGGAATGACATCTCACTTGTTTGTTTCCCAGCATATATGAGGTTTTGTGCCCAGTGCTGTGGCTGTGTGAGATGAGATGAGCTCAGCTCTCAATTTTTTGCCTCCAGGAAGGGGCCCCTCCCTTTCCAGGGCCCCCTTAGCAAGACAAGCCAGCAGGCCAAAGTCAGGTCACAGGCAGGGTGCGGCTCTGTTCACCCTCCTGAGTGAAGAAAGAGCAAAGAAAACAGGTTGTTTGCCCTTTCATCTCAGGCTAGTCTGGGGGGATGTTTGGTAACCTGTTTAGCACTTTACCACAATAGACTGTTTGTCGAGTAGAGTCATAGTTATCTGATCAAAGCTGAAGTGATTTTATGACTCTTGACAGTTTTTTAAGATAAGCTAACAAGGTGAAATGAAACATCAAAATAATTACACCATTGGATTAGCAAGAATCAATGACAAAATTAGCTTAATTGAAGATATTTTACGCAATTTAAGAATATATATTTTTTAAAATCCTTTGTAAAGGTCTGCTTACCAGCTTACTCTTAAACTTATAGTTGCATCTCTTCAAACCCCAACTGGTCAAGGCATATGAACATCCTTCAAGAGCCAGGGTCTGCTCAAGGTTTCTGCCTGTTAAAACGGAGTTTTTCTGCCCATTAATTTTCTAAGAATGGATTTAATTCTTGTGGTCGAAGAACAAGGTTGGGGTTAGGGTGAAGATTGTTGGCTGCGGCAGAGGTCTGAACTCTGCATGTGTCCTAGTTATTTAAATAATGCTTGAGAAAAAAAAATGGCAAATAATTTCTGTTCGGTGCCCCAGAAGCTCTTCTAACCCTGCAGTTTCCTTTTGTAAGTTTCTGTCTAACTTATTTTGCTTGCTTTCATTCTCTGTAACCGGAATATTGCTTATTTGTAGAGGACATCCTGCAATCTGTGACACAGGAAATGCACTCAGACAGATAGACAAATTGGGGGGGTTAGGGTAAGACAGCAAGAGGGAGTGGCAGAAAATGAAGCAGTGGCAGTGGGGAGGGGCAGAGAGATGGAAGTGACAGATTGTGTCAAGAAAGAGATTCTGCTTCGCTTCATAAAAGGCTGTCTGTCACAAGAGCGGCTGTGTTTAAAGTCAGCAAGATTTAGTGGGTCTTTTTGGGGTTTTGGCTGCCTTCCCACTTTCAACACCTCAAGGCCTTTGCGTTGTTCTCACTTAAAACTTGTCTACAAGGAGTGTCACCTTAGTCTTTAGCTGATTCTCTGAGATTAAGCTTTCATAGGTGAGCTTTTGGAATGAACTCTTTGACAGGCTCTTTTTGACAGTTTTCAAAATTAGCACAAGACCAACCTTCCTCCAAAATTTGTTTCTGTAGTGGTCACCTCTAAGCCGAACCCTAATTAGCGGTGTAAGAAAATATTCATGCACTTACATATCTTTATAGTATGATTGTAATATTGTTGATTTTCACAGAAGTACTTATTTGGCTGTCAGGGCAAACCACCACTAGGTAGTAAGGCAAGATGTTTGGTTGAGAAGAATATTCTCTGATTGCAGGATTTGTTTAAAAATGCTACTTACAAACCAAAAAACCTTGACATGTAGGATATTTCATTTGTTGTGTCTTTACTGTTGAATCATAGTCGACACTATGCCACAACTTACGACTCCTTATATGGAATGTGGTTAGTGGCATGCAACCTGGCCATGAACTCTCTTTCTCAACTGACTGATTTCCAGACCAGTTTGACCTTTGGTTCCTTTTGTTTCCTAGCTAACTGAAACAAGCCTTCTGACAAAAATAGGTACAAATGAAATAAAAAACATTGTTTGTCGCCAAAAAGTCGCTGCACTGGAACATTTCGCATGGAACATTTCATGCATTCCTTCAGGGTTTTCTTCATAGCAGGACTTCATTAAGTGAGACCGCTTGGGGTCTTTGAGAACATTTCAGAATGTCCACCACATAATGAACATTATTAAATTGCCCAACGGTCAAGATAGCGAAAGTAGAGGAAGGTCAGATTGAATCAGAAGTTTCAGTTCCTTAACATACGCCAAAACGTCCATGGGAGTACTCATGAGGCTGTTTTGTTGAGAGGTTCTGGACTAATGTGCGTTCATGACATCTGAGCCAAAATAAAAACTAAGCTTACCAAGAAATGTCCATTGCAGAAGTGTAAAGGCAAGGAGACAAAAAAAAAATTCTGACTCATTTAGAAGCATCAGCAAGGCAGGTTTTGCAGAATCTGTCACTTAACTGCTCAGAAAAAAGCAGTTCATAGTGTTTTGTCTGATATTAACAAACACAACAGGGCTCACAGACAGAGGAAGTGCTATGAAACTGTAAAGGTTTCAAAAGCCACAGACAGTCTTCAACTGAGAAGACTGTTATCACCCCACCCATCCTGTCCCTCTTGCACACAGAGCCGTACTTAAAAGACATGCATACATACACCTACATGCAGCCAGACATGTGCTTGCTCCAAGCCCCTGCACGGGGCCCCCTGTGGCAGCTGAGACAGGCCTGCCACTTGCACTATTTCCAGATATGCTGCCCCCATGACTTGAGGCTTTGTGAGTTTCTCATGTGGGTGATATTCCTAGCTGTCATGTGTGAAGTAAGCAGCTGTAAATTGGTATTTGACAGAAACACACTTCAGAGGTACAGTACTGAATTTTTATGGAGGAAATCTTAGTCAAAATCTAGCACTTACACTGCAAAAAAGACTTGCTTCTAAAAATATAAATTTGATGACCTTGATTATCTTGACAATTTTGTGCTTAAGATGTGGTTGAAAAGCTACCAAAACTATATGAGCTGAAAACATGTCTCAAACTATAACTCCAGGATGTATTTCAGATAACCTGGTGGATGTTAAGAGATTAATTTAGAAAAACAAAATTTGCTCACTTCATTGGTTGAGAGCTTACCCCATTGGTTGGGTTAATTTTACAAATATTTTGTTTTGTTTTCAACAGTGCAAACCATACAGCTTCTCCTCTAGAACCCCAAGAAAAAAATAAAAATCATATCTGATTTTTAATAAACAGCCAATGTCACATGTCCCAGATACCAGTGTAATGCCAGTGCATAGATATTATGAGGTGTCATGTTCTCAGTGTGAGGTGTTAGAGCTGAGTACATAGACGACGCAGTCTGGACACGTCTAACACACACCTCGGCTAATCGGAAAGCCTTATCTTAGAAGTGTGACATCCTGTCTATGCTGTGTAATCCACACCGGATCATAAAGTGGGGAGGTTGCAAAACGCACAGACATATGCACACACCCACTCACACACACATGTATATTTGTGTGTGTCTTTGAAGTTAGCCCTGCTGTAAGTCAGAGGCTTATCAAAAGAGGTCTGTCAAGTTTCCAATAAAAGTGTCTCACTCACCCCTCGGTCAGGGTCTTACTGTGTGTGCAGTGTTGTTCACGTGTGGGGTTACTAGAGCAGGATATCTCACATTTCCTCAAGTGCACACCATCACTATGACTTCTCTGAAGTATCACGTGGGGGTGGGCGACATTATAATGTAAAATGCCTGAAAATGATACAGTGTCATTTGTATAAGAGATATAGCATAAGAGAGATCAATTTGACTTTATGATTGTATCACACTTTCTTTTTATTAGCTCAGTGGCCAATAGGCCAAGTGAAAGCACTGTCTGGTGTCGTCTTTGTCTTCATCATCGTCATCTTCATAAGCAATTTCTTCAAACGTCTCCTCTGACGAAACTACTGGTCGTATTCATTTCAAATTGTATGTATCTTCCTTGGGACAATGTCTACAAAGTTTGTTCACAGTTTTGAGAAATTTTGATTTTGGAATTTTTGACGCATTTTTGAAATGTTAAATGTGCCTTTGTCTTATAATGCTCCATATTTTGCTGGTTTATAACATGGAAATGGTTACAGATATCAATATAGTTACTATTGAACACTGATAGAAAGTCATGTATGGACTTTTTTTTTAAATTCGTTGAGTTCTCCAGTGAAAGTACCCCCCACTTCTATTGGGAGATTGATCTCCTGCATCAAGTCCACAGGACTAACATAGACCACAACCGGACAATCTTAGACATTCAGCTTGTTACTGATTATTGATAGAACATGCCAGTGAAATACAGGGCCACTGGTCCTATTTTTTGTTATTTTTTGTAATTAAACAAAATAACTGTTTGCTGCGCCACAGTATTTAGATGTTGCAAGTACTACAAACTTGAAGCAGACCACATCATCTATTATCAACTCAAACAACATAGATCTACCACTTTGTTTTCTCCACAAGGCAATTTGTATCACTGATTTCATCATAGCCTTCACAGCATGATGTATCTGCATGAGCGGTCTTTAGTGATCTCTGCCTTTGTGTAAATGAAGGATATGGAAAAGCCAGGCATAATAACAGATTATTTTTAGCATGCCAGAGACGGTAGTGAGACAGACTCTGCTGTAGTTCACAGGAGCGCTGCCCGTGGTCGGCAGGATTGTGGTTTATCTAGAGATGAAATGTCCTACATATCATCCAAGCATCTAAACAGGGCTAGAGGGCTAGAGCCTGCAGTTCATACACACACACACACACACACACAC
>JAPQRP010000028.1:33399310-33413838 GCA_037367295.1 Apogon hyalosoma
ATATTTTGAGTCATATGAAGTATAACAGTGAAATCTAAAAGACAACATACTCCATCGCCGAAATGCGATGAGGGCGGCGAAAGGGTTAATATTGTTCTTAAGTTTAGACAGTATTGAAGCCAGCGCAGCCACTCATCTCCCTCTTTCTGCCGCTCAGTGGACGTAACTAGCATGACGTCATGTGCATATCCTCTATACACACACACACACACACACACAGCTGTTCGAACATTTTACGTACATACACTGGTTTAATTCAACAAATCAACAAATTTAATCTGGAATGAATGTAAATCATGAATGTGTTTGTTCATTGGGGATGTTCCCAGCCCCTCAGAACCAATGAGGAATTTCATCTAAGCTGACAAATGACAAATTATCTCCACTAAAGCCAAAAGGCCACTTTTCACATTATTATTAAACTGCAGGACACAAACCCTGACCTTTTTGGGGTGACATCCTCTGTTAGCCTGTACGACTATTGCCTGTATTTTCCCCTTAACCAAATAAGTCCAAGACTGACCAGCCAAACACAGATTCTAATGAGGATCTTTTGTGTTTAATAGCCATGATAGGGTAGGCTGAGGTGAGCGGTATCTAGCTGGTTTCAGTCAATCACTGTTCACCACTAGATGCTGTCAGACAGCACTGGTTGCCTGCTCTAAACTTTTTTTTAACAAGTGATGATTATCTCACAGTGGCATTTAATTAAATCATATGGCGGGGTTAGTAACTGAACTGTTCTTCTTTCTTTATCTGAAAAGTGGCTGTTGTGCAAGATTTAATGTTAGGAGGACATGGATGTGTTTCAAAGTTTATAATTAATCAGTGTTTGATACGTTGTGTTTTATCCAAACTACACTGGTATGAATCAGTTGGAAACGAGGCCCAGCCTGAAGTGCATACAGAAATAGACTAAATTTACTATATGACTTGTGCTTTTTCAGGGACTTAACTGCATCCAGCCCCGGCAGAGGCCCTCTGCTTTCAGACCGTGGTCCCCACACCTCTCTGCTGGTGACAAAGAGCCCTCCAGTCACCCCCTGGCCCTGCTGAGAGACAGGTAAGCTCCTCCTACCACTTCATGTCAGTGTAAAATTCTGAACTCCCGTTTGGACGACAGCCATTTTGTTCAGCTGCAGCTGATGAACTCCCAGCATGCTCTCTCACTTGTCTAGGTGGGCTGATGTCACAGAGGTCAAGTCTGACTGTACCACTGCCTCCCACTTGCTGCCATTCACACACATTTAACACTCACTCATACTGTGGGCACCCACTTGGCATGGTGCTGCTGGTGCAGGCTGCACCATATCAGTAGATCTGGCCCAGTTTCTTCCAAAGTGGGAGGATAAAGCTGTAGGCACTTTATTTGAGATGTTCTTCTGCATGGTTGGAATAAGCTGCTTCAAGATCATTTCCTACACTGTGCCAATGCTTGTGTTTACCCCTACCTCTTAGCCTTGTTAAATAGGTGCAGTTCATTGCATGGAAACCCTTGTTAAAATTAGTCTGTTTCCTCCCCCAGCTTCTACAACTACAAAAGCCTGGAGAATGCTGTGGCCCCGAATGTGGCCCTTACACCACTCCACTTGGGGAAGGTGGGTCCCATGTCCCCGTCAGTGCCCAGCACTTCCCACCCAAGTGGAGGTGAACCACCAGGTGAAAGCGCCAATGGCAGCACCAGGCCCCAAAAGAGGAGAGCTACTGGAGAGGTCTTTCCATCTGCCACTGAGGGTCCCTGTCCTTCATCGTCTGCATCCAGCAAACCAGTACCGCCCCCCCCTCAAGACGATAAAGATTCTGAGGTGGAAGTTGAAGTAGAGAGTCGTGATGAATGTAAGCATCTAGAGAAAACTGATTCCTTACAACTTTAATATTTGCTGTATCAACTTGCCCCTCTAAAATGAGTCCTGTTTGTGTCATTTCCAGAAAACAAGGTTTCCACAGCTCACTATAATGTCTAGAATTAATTAATCTGGATTATAGGCCTTAAAATGTTCCTAGTATTATGATATGGTCTTAAAAAGGATTCCATTATGAAATTGACACTACTTTTATAAAATTGATTTTCATTCATAGTGTGAAATTTCTGCCACTTGGCATCCAACAGTCAAAGCATTAGCAATTACATTTGAACTGCTACATTACACATTCCAGGGCTGTATGCTTACTTTTTTTTAGGTGGTAGCACTGGTTTACACATTCCAGGGCTGTATGCTTACTTTTTTTTTAGGTGGTAGCACTGGTGCTAGCAAGTTGAAACATTTTGTAGCACACACAGTTGGACAGTTAATATGTTTATTGGCTAAATTAATTTGATACTAATCAGAAATTCTAACAATGTCGAACAACGATTAAACTGATTCTTTCACCTTTATTTTTCCTCCACCTGAACACAACAGGATGAATTTAAATATTTTTAAATATGAAAAATCAGTAGTACTATATTTTCAAAGCGCATCAGTGAACAGTCTGTGCTGGTCTGAATTATTGTGTTTATAAACATTGTCATGTTTAAATCTGATACTGATGCTAGTGGCCTGACTTACCAGTATGTGGCAAAGTTTTTGAGACAGACAGACGGACAACCAACTGATGACAATACCCTGCAGCCACTGTGGCTGAGGGTAAAAATGATACAAATGTCATGGTTTCTCAGCACACATCAGCGAGGGCGGGAACATTTACCTGGAAATGTAGTTCTTTTGTATTCAGATTGAGAAGGACAGTACACAGAACTACAACTTCCATGAAGCATTATTCCAACAACTGACGAAAAGGACATGAGAGACATGATACCAGCGCTCACCTTTGGATACTCCTTTGCACTTGTGCTAGTGGATTTATATTTCTCTTCACACAGTATGATTTTTAGTAGCAAATGCAATGGAAATTGTCACACTGTGCAGCCCTGCATTCAGCACTTTTCTTACAATGTTTCACAATAAAACCCCTAAACATATACACGAATATGCACATATGCACGAATGAACTTACATTCTCCAAAAGAGTTAACCCAATAAAATTGTTTATTGTAGTTTTATTTACATGTTTTATTGTGATTTTATTCTATTCTTAATCATCTGAAAAAAGTCTTTGAGTTGAAATTCAACCTTTGAAAGCAGAAATCCTGGAGCAGGTGACAGCACCTGCTCCAGACACTTGAAAAGACTTCAGTTAATTTACCTTTCTTGTGTCTCTCCAAACAGTCACTTCGTCCCTGTCCTCCTTATCTTCACCATCTTTCACCTCATCCAGCAGCTCAGCCAAAGATCTGAGCTCACCAGGTGCCCATGGACCTGTCTGCACTGTCACAACGGCCGATGTCCCCACCCATCCCTCTGCTCTGACCACAGCCCCTGTGACCCCCCCAGAGTTGGGACTGGAGTCAGAGCTAGAGAGCCTGAGGCAAGCGCTGGATAGTGGACTGGACTCTAAAGAGTCGAAGGAGAAATTTCTGCATGAGATTGTCAAAATGAGGGTGAAACAAGAAGAGAAGCTGGGATCAGCCCTGCAAGCCAAACGCAGCCTCCAGCAGGTAACTTTTATATTTCTGTCAAACTGCATAGTGTTGGTCACATCCAAAGTGGGACACTGATTAAAGACAAAAGTCCTAGCTTAGCTCCAAAGCCAAGACACCAAGCTGAAAATTAAACTGAACCTGCTGAAGTCTCTTAAACCAGTTCCTCACATTTTGACAACCAAAGACACAACTGGTTGAACTGATTCCAGAGGAGCGCCAACAATTTGTTACAGGAGAGCTGAGTGCAGGATTATCAACCAACAAAAACTCATTGACCTCCATTCCACTCACTGACCGTATGTGTTCGGATGCCAAACATAGGCTAGCAATGACAACAGAAACTTACAAACAGCTAATGTAGTCTAATGTCATTCTGTTTGAAGTTGGCACGAGTATTGCTGAAAGAAAAGAGACTTATACAGGCATATAGAGCCAGTTACATAACAATAAGCCTCTACAGCAGGACTCCAGTCTGTGGGAAAAGTTAACCAGTTCAAGTAACAAGTTGAACTAACTGAACCAGCTCAAGCACCAGATTAGAACTAACTCTAGGTTTGTGATGATGGTAAGAAGGCATGGGGTACTTGATTTGTTTCATGCTTAGACTGTTGCCTAGCCTAATAATTCAATATATGGAAGTATTTTGGTGACTGCACCATGATTGCATTTATCCCTGTTGGTCTATATTACAGGATTTCCTAGGCCTAGCTGCCAAGGACAAGATGACTCAAATCTTAAACTTTTCTTCTCTATTTTGCAATCAGACATGGCAGAAAGTATGCACAGTGGGAAAATGACTTGAGCTCAAGCATCAGAATGCTGAAGTGGATTCAAAGCTATTATCACCATCTGCAAAGCTTAGCATGACTTGGCAAGTGATAACAATGAGAACGGATGTTGCTGCAAAGGGAAAGGCCAGACTTCCATTTTTATTTTTGTTCTTGGACTAAGAACAAGAAAATATAGACCAAGGAGTCTGTGTGGGTGAACGACAGAAAATGCATCCTGAGTAGAGAAATGTGATTCCTGTGGGACAGAATTCCACTTTCACTTTCTGTCAGGGTTTAGAGCAGCTGAGGAGAACTGACAAAAAACACACAGGTAAATGAGCAGCAGTCCTAATTTCCTGTTGGTCTGTTTTGAAGGCTGGCGTGTCGAGCTGGGCTAAGCTTGATAGAATTAAAGGTGGTTTTATGTAAAGCTCCTGCAGAGTAATGGGTGTGATGGGGAACGGTTCTTTTTACTCTTTTTGTAGGAACCAACAAAGCTTGATGACAGACATGTGTGTCTTAACTGCTAGGTTCCCATGAGAAGCCTGTGGGAGTGTTACCACAATACACACTCATATACACACAGTCTGTCTGAGGAAGGAAACCTAACTTGTGTCAGCCCACACATCGTCCTAACCCCTGACTTAGCTCAGTGTAAACAATGACATGGACACTGAAGCCTACTGTAACAAGTCACCATTCTCATGTGTCAGCTTCTCAGAAATCAAGTAACAGCCGCCATGTGTCAGCTTTATCTGTTGGTATTCACAGTGATTACATAAGAGACCTGAAATTTCCCAAATGCAGTTCCAGTTCAGTTGTTCAAAAACTTTTCCATCATCTCTTCTAAGGAGCTGGAGTTTTTACGGGTGGCCAAGAAGGAGAAGCTGCGGGAAGCAACTGAGGCCAAGCGCAATCTGCGCAAAGAAATTGAGCGTCTGAGGGCTGAGAGTGAGAAAAAGATGAAGGAAGCCAATGAGTCACGGATCCGTCTGAAGAGAGAACTAGAGCAAGCTCGGCAGTTGAGGGTCTGCGATAAAGGCTGTGAGGCCGGACGTCTGCGCGCAAAATACTCAGCACAGGTCAGTTTGCAAATGCATGTTTCCTTCAGTGCCTTAGTCACATGTGGGCTTAAAACCTCTTAACATCCACCCGTTTAAGGGTAAGGATTAAGTTTCTATTTGGACTATGTTTGAGCTGATGTAGTGTAGGTTGTGCTGCCTCATGTTAAATTCAGATACTGTCACGCCTAATGTATGTATTTTGGCCATACATCTTTTTCACCCTGAGTAAAAGTTAGGGGGTTAGGATTATGAGTTAGAGATTTTCTTGTGATCAGACAAGTAGAATTGAGGAAGGATGTTTTGTGTTTTTTTTTTTTTTACCTGGTCAAAACCGTCCAGTAAAAAAAACCCCATCTTTCCTCAATTCTACTTGTCTGATCACAAGAAAATCTCTAACTCATTTGGACTGGGAGACATGACAAATGTAATCAGTCTATAATGGGTTAGAATTATTATTGGACTGAATGTTAAAAGGTTAAAATATTTTGAGACAGTTGAAACCTGACAATACAGTAGCCAGCAAACCAAAAAAGTCATTTGTCTGCAACCATGATGAAGTCTAGACAATTATGTCAACACTCTCAGCCTAATTACAGTGTTTAAGAGTTTTACTGTCTCAAACACTGTGAAGGTCAGCAGAGGAGAGGTAAAGAAAAAAAACAACCACATTTCCTCTTTCGTAGTTAAAAAATAAAAGGGTGTAACCCAAAGTGCACAGACGTACGATAAGTCTCCCTCCGAGAGGAAACAGGAATAGACGTTGACTTCCCTCAGGCATCATGGGAAATGTAGATTAGACAAAACAAGAGGAAGGTTATGTTCTCCATCTGTGGCTGTGTGCCTCCCTGCAGAGACTATACTGCACACATCTCCACTGGTTGCCTTTCAAAGATGTTTGCTACAGCCTAGACTCAGGATCTAAATCTAAGCCTTTTCACATTTTCATGTGCTGGAAGATCACCACCTTAGAAAAAGAAGTCAGCCTTGGAGTCAACCAGGTTGCCATCAGTAACTCATCATAAAGTTAAGGTTGTATAAGGTTCCATGGAAAGGACTGATGTTAAAAAGGTTAATAAGCAACATATCTTGATGGATTTTTCTGCTTTTACGATCAGTTTCTGGAATTCAGTTGTGCAGTGCAATTATGAACACCAAATACCAGAGAAGTCAAAACCTACAGCCCACAAGCTAAGGCCAGTCCTCCAAGGGGTTCAGTCCAGCTCACAGGATGAATTTACAAATTCCAAATAATACACAGAAGACAGTGACAGTCAAGAGTGTCAGTGAGTGTTAACAAGGTGCATTGAGTATGAAGTGAATTGCTCACAGGTGCCTGTTACTAAATGCTTTGTGCATTTCTAGATCCACTGCGACCTGTAAGTCATGATGTACATGTGTGATTAACTGAGGCATAACATTGTTAAAATTGCACTTATTTTTCTACATTTTCATACTGTAATTGTACTTTTATGCACAAAAATATAGAGGAAAAATTTGGAGCTGTCATTTACAAGTTGTTATGCTATTGTTTTACTGATCCAGCCCGCTTGAGATAAAATTAAAATGTTTGAAGGATTCCTCAGTCAAATTGCATTGTTTTCAAGACAAACTGGCTTGGACACTAGACAAGGAAACAAAGGATTTGGACACATTTAGAAATCAGAAACAGGAAGTAGGACCATTCCAGTTGGCATTCTTCACAACTTCCACAAACACTCCATGTTTCTGTTTTCAAAACCCCCCTCGCTGTGTGGAAAAAAACTGAGCTAGCAAATCCATGCTGAAAAGTTTTGACAGAGTTGCATTGTGGTAATAGCACTGCAATTTCTTTTTAATACAAGGACTGGCCACCCTAAATGCAAATGTTCCTCCAAAACAAGTTCTCAATGACTCTTTGCAAATGCGCCGTCTCCACAAATCTGGCTCAGGGCTCCCAAGATGAGTACAGTTGGTGTGAAGAACGACAGACAACTCAAATGTTTAGGGTTTTTTTTTGTTTCCCCCAGAATGATAGTGGATTCAGCCAAACCTGTTTTCAACACAGATAGATATGCAGAGACTAGTCAGAAAGTAACTCCAACATGTCAGTAATGTATACTGGTCTTTCAAAAGGTGTCAGTCTTCTTCATGTCACTGCTCTCTGGTTTTAACTTTTCCTTACCCTGTGTTTTCCAGATTGAAGACCTCCAAATGAAGCTACAACATGCTGAGGCCGACCGCGAGCAGCTCCGAGCGGACCTGCTGCAGGAACGGGAGGCCAGGGAACACCTGGAAAGAGTGGTAAAAGAGCTGCAGCAGCAACTCTGGCCCAAATCAAATGGCAACGAGTCTGCGCCTAAAGATATGCTGGCTGACAACTAAAACCCAGCAGCCAACCTCACTGTCTGACCAACCATTCCCCCCTTAAATCGCTCTTAAACATTTCCCTCCCATACTCACCACCCCATTGTGGGCCACATTGCACCGCTGCCCATCACACATCACTCTCTAGAACAAAAATAAAGACTCCCATCCTCAGGCCAGAGACAGCAAGTCCTCATCCACACCTCTGAAATGTCATCTGAGTGGTTTTCCATGAGAACAAGTGTGACACTATAATGACTGTCACTAAATTGAGCACTGAGATGATAAATCATGGAACTGAAAACCGAATGGAAGAATGGAAGACAAAGTGATCGATGTATAGCACAAAATGTGGTTGTGCCTGTATTCTAGACTTTGGCTGACATCTGTAATAGTAAAGGCTATTCAGAGGTGTTAGTGGTGTGGGCAAAGAGGGCCGGGCTCACAGATTACCCATAGTTCCCTAAAAAGTCTCCACTGCCATCCCTCGACATGACGAAGATGGAGAATATGAAGACATTATAAGCTATTTAAGAGATACTTAGCGATATGTAAAGCAAAAAAAAAAAAAAAACCTCTTTCTTTGTTTCTTTGTAATGTTGGAGTGAAAAACTTAAAAGATTATTTGGAGGATGAACAAAACAATAAATGAACTGACCACAGTGCCACCGTGGTTTTGTTGGTTTTTCAGGAAGTCATTGCAGTCCACTGAGAGGAGGGGGGCATCACATCGGAGGTTCAGGTGACCTGCTCTTTCCTCCTAGTGTTTTGTAAAATGGTCTTTTATCTACAGGCAGGTTTGCAGTTGGGATGGATATTTTTCCCTCTCTTCAGATCAAACCCTGGATTGGGAATTGGAAATCATGCTTCGTTCATTCAAGGCACCTTTTTTGTACTTGCGTTTTTTTCTGAAAGTGAGCACTTGTTTTGGATGATCATCAACAGTATCCAGCAGGACCCTGTCTCACACAGACACACACTGGTTGCCATATGTGTTTCTAAGCATTTGGGTTAAAACCCTTATCTTCTAAAGAACTCCAGATGTGAGTGTGGCCTTGTTTTCTCATCTTAGTAACATTTGATCGATGAAAGGCGACATGTTTAATTCCAATCCACAAGTTTGTCATTTTCCAGGTGGACAGTTCATCGATGACAAGAACCACAAAATGTTCATTTGAATTAAATTAAAGCATGTAAATATAAATATATGTTGGGTTTTTTTGTTTGTTTGTTTTTTGTTTTTTACTTTACAATAATGAATCGCACTTTGTCATAACAAAATACTGTTATAATGCAATTGTACTCCCACTATTGTCTTCAATCTTACTTTGAAAATATCTTATTCACGACTGCTATCATATAAATCCTGTAAGCATTTTGTTGATTATCTCAAATAAATACTGTTCTGTTGTTTTTTCCTCTCCTCAAAGCAAAGTATTGTAAATAAATGGAAAGAAAAAAGGCTCTTCCTGTTGCTTGCTGATAACGTGTGGGGACCCCCCCCCCCAAAAAGTAATGGGCAACTTATGCTCCCTCCTTTTACTGCAATTTAACTGACATAAAAATGAGCACCCAGGTAAATTTGACTAAATACTTGGAGCAAACATTCAAAAGCAGGAACTTCAGAGGGCAGACAAGTCAATCTGTCATCACAAAGTGGGTACAATGCAATCCGAATGTACATGGTGTTATGCTATTTTTTCCTTTGGTTGTTGATGTTGTTTAAAAATGTGGAGATATTTTATTGCTTGTCTGTTATGTTCACTTTTTTTCAATAGAACAAGTCATATTTTCTTTATGCATGAACATTTAAAAAAAAAAGTTTGCCATACATATTAGTCAGTTATTGGGCATTGAAACTGTACATGTAAGGGTTTTATTGTGTTATGCAATATAAAGTAATTGTCTTATTTAGAAGAGGAAAAGGTAATTAAAAAAAAAGCAACAAACTGTATCTTAAGAAACACTTCACACCTGCAAAAATAAGGAAAGATAAGGAAAAAACATTGAAATGCTGGACAACCTCAAGTGCCTGAAAGTGGGCGAAAGGTTTCCAGAAAAGGAAGAACTGATGATGAAGCTGTCGGGGGCGGGGCCTCCCATCCACTTCACTTCTTGTTTGCAGCCCCTCCCTCCCTCAGTCACTATCAGTATTCCTAAAACCAACTAGTTTACAATTTTTTTCTTCTTTTTTTCAAAACACAGAACAATTGTTGCTCAAGGCTCTATTTTTTGTTTGTTCTGAATGAGTGCTTTTTTCCTCCTCCATTTGATCTAAGATATGCATGTTCAAACTGTTTTTTATACAAAATCTTTAAAAGCCACTTGCTTCAGTGAATTGTTATAACGACTTAACTGTTTTAATCCCAGTTCTGGTCCTGAGATGGACTTTATTCAGGAGAATAAAGAGGGCATTGTGTTAATAATATAAAGCCCTATGAATTTCTTATGTAACTTTCCTGATGTTGATCAGAGAACGACTCTGTGTCTGTGACTTTGGCAGACCTAAAAAATTGGTACATTTTGTAGTTGTTTTTACACTCAAAAGAGTATGTGTAGTTTACTTTATCCATGGTTTTTTACAAGAAAAAAGAAGGGAGACAATATGGTCATTGGCTCTTCTCTCTTCCATGCACAATAAAAAAAAAGAACTGGTCTTGTTTTCTAAAGGAGAATCATTTTACTAAAGAATGGACAGTAAAGCAGCAATAACAGTCCATATAATAGACAAATACTAGCCAGTGTGAAGATAAGAATTTACAAATGTAAATATTTTTTTTTCAGTTATGATATTGTATGATATATGTACATGGTGTTCCTTTTTCAAAAAGAAATCTTTTCTTACTATATAGCTGTCTTTTTCTTCTTTTTGAATTTGTGTTTTAACTGAGAAGTTTCAAAAACAGTTAATGCAGTGCGTAAGAGAATATTCCCTACATAAACCATGTTAATCCATTTCTGTTCCTTTGTTTTATTTTGGTTTTTTTTAGAGTCTTTATATCGAATTACTTTTTTCACCAGTTCATATATATTTTTAACAGTAGCTTCTTCAGTATCCAATAGCGGAGCTGCAGTACAGGTTGTGCTTGACGCCACCTTGCAGATTGTTTTCCCCTCATCTTCATTTATCCTAGCCCTATGCTGCTGCTAATACTATATAAACCTTACAATTCTAGAAATATTTTTATGTAAGAGGTAAATGTAAGCTTTCCCATTTATTAATGCCACATATACAGTATGAAAAAGAGGCTTGGCTTATTCATCTACGTCCCTTGCACTACCCCCCATGTTTTCACGCCTTGTTCCACACTCCCTCCTCTGAATGGCACCCCCTCCTTCCCCTTCTCTCACGACACGGACTACATTGTAAAGTAAAGGACTTTATGAGATTATGTTTGAAAATAGCTCTGCTTATATACTACAGTGACTGAATGTACAGTGTATAGATGCATTACCAGAAATAAAGTTGTTTGTCCAGATTGAATGACCCAGTTTCTTGTTTTTGTTTTGTTTTGTTTGCTTCGCCTATTTGGTAGTAAACAACATAAATACTAATTATACTGTGAATGTTCCCCTAAATTAGCTCAGTGATTTGGAAGAATGAACTTCAAAATATTACTCCCTTCAGCTAAAGTAGGACGGAGGAGTAATTCTTGAAAAACGAACACTATATACCTCTACAGATCACAAATTCATGTAGAAGGTAACAGATAATACATTAATGAACATTATTTCATTCTATAACACGCTTTAAAGGGACATTTATATATATATATATATATATATATATATATATACATACATAATTATTGGCTGTGTTTTACACATTCTCACTAAGTTTTCTGAAAGACATCTGAACAGGATTTGAAAACAACTTGGTTAGAATTAGGGAAAACGGAGTACAATAAGAAAGACAAAGACAGAAACACAAAAACAGCATGTGTCAAATTCCAAACTTTGATCTCCCACCAACAACTACTTCCTTGTACATTTAAAAAAAAATCCAGTCCAGTTCAGGTCACACTTTCATTTCTTAGGCTATGTTCAGACTGCAGGCAAATGTGGCCCAAATCAGATTTTTTTTTCCCCATATGCAACCTGTATCCGATCTATTAAAGACAGTTTGAACAGCACAAATCAGATTTTTTCAAATCAGACCCAGGCCACTTTCATATGTGGTCCTACATCCAATACGTATCCAATATTTTGGAATGCGACTTTAGTCTGAATGGCCAAGTTGCACTTATCCAACCTTTACATCACTGAAATGTGGCAGACATTACAATTCTGCATCCCAGTAAGAGGAGCAGCAGGAAAAACAAACTTACTTCCGTAAACACAGTGCGTGTCTGCGTGGTCACGTATTACATCATGACCTCTTTTGCACATGTGGGTCACTTCAGGGTCACATTCAGTTCATACTCAAAACTGATAGAAGTCACATATAATGTGTAATATGAACAAGCACACAAAAAAATTGGATTTCACCCAAAAATCTGAATTTTATATTAAGACCTGCTGTCTGAAAGTTGCCAAAGTCTCCACATCACTGAATACAATAAATAACAATGACACTGTCTGTTGTTCTTCTGGGTTGTGACAGATTTCCGCTGTAGGAAGCAAAAGAAAGCACCATCACGTTTCTGTTGAAGCTTCTTGGTACCTGGTTTCCATTTCAGAAATGTCTTTATGAAATCCTTCACTGTGCTCTTCACACCAGATGTTCTGCAGTCCATCTGTTCATGTGCTTTTAGGGTTAGGGCACAGCAAACTGAACTATAACTGCTAAAAACTACAACTGCTGTTACTAGTATAAATACCTATGGCTAGTACAAATAGCCATAGCTGCTAATAATACTACTCCATATACAAATTCTAGCAGTGGATATACTAATACTGTTAGTACTAACAATAGAAACCAGTGAGTTCTCCAGTCTGGAGTCCAATGGAAATTCCAGCTTTTAGATTTGTATCACTTTGGACTCCACTAAATTCTCCAAATTCTTTCAGATATTGAAAGTCACCTGAATTTTGCTGACTTAGAATTTGTAGAAATAAAACATGGGTATGATGTTCTGCTAATGGCTATACAGACGGGGGCATAACTCATACTGCAACTGAGTAAAATCAGACAACAGGGAAACTGAAAAATGTTCAAGTAAAAATACCCAATGAGAAGAGTTGCACTAAGACAAAGTGTTTGATCCAGAGATTTTGTTGTAGCTCATGTGATGTGTTTGGTGCACAAAAACTGAGAGCAGATGTTTGTAGTTCAAAATAAAATTGTAGGGCTTGTGGTGTGAGCCCGTCAGTAGAGCTTGGTCAAATCCTGTGGTCCAGACCAGCACAGATGTTCTAGAGCAGAGGTTTCAAACATATGGCCCGGGGACCAAATCCGGCCCACAATCCCGTCTAGTCTGGCCCTTGGGATGAATTTGTGAAACGCAAAAATTTCACTCGATATTAATCATTTCAGTTCAGGTTCCACATACAGACCAGTTTAATGTCCAGTGGGTCGGATCAGTAAAATACTATCATAATAAACTATATATACTTACAGCTCCAGATTTTTCTCTTTGTAAATGTAAACATTTTTATGTAATTTTACTGTGTTCACACTGAAACAAACTATCACTTCACAAAAAGGTGAATAACCTGAACAAATATGAACATTTTGATGTCTGAAGTGCAGGTTTACCAATATTTTGCCTGTTATTAAATCCTTTGTGTATTTGTAGATCCACTGTGATCTGTAAATTGTAATTTACATGTAAATGATAAATTGAGACAGAATATTGTTAAAAATTGCAATTAGTTTTCTTAAGAAATTTCAGTTTGTTCATGTTATTTCCATTGTTTTAAAGGATAGTTGATAGATGTAAACATTTTCATCACATAATTTTACTTTTTTTGCTAAAACAGAGGAAAGTTTGGAGTTGACATTATTTCTATATTATTCTGTTATTATTTCACTGGTCCGGCCCACTGCAGATCAAATTTGGCTTAATGTGGAACTGAACTAAAATGAGTTTGATACCCCTGTTCTAGAGGGAGGTGAATGCCCAAAAGAATTATTGTGAAAAGATGAAGGTGGTCTGATCACATCTCTATTCCAAAGAGGACCAACTTGTACAGAACACAGTGGACAGTGTCATATGGGTCCCTAGTAATGAATCTGAGTGCAGTCGTTAACTGAGTCTTGAGGTTTTCCGGTGGAAGCATCAGCATTTATGTAGATTATATCCCATACTCTCAGATAAACAGAAACATGTCTTCTACTACTATCTATATTTCTGAAAAAAGTTGGTTCTGTCTGTAAAAGAATATGGGTTTTTGGTATAGTAGGGTGATCAATATGATGTGTAATGTGAATGATTTATCAAGCCAAAATATATGGCATATTTGCTACTTAGTAACATGAGCTTATTTCGTTAAATGTTTGCACAGAACCTACTGGTGTGAGGATTTTTTTCTTGTTTCTCTTTATACATAAACAAGACTAAGACTCTTTTTAACATTTGATGATTTCACTTTCATTGTTGCCTTCCATTTGCAAAAAGGTGTTGCCAACAGACAGAATTAAAACATGTTTTTAACATTTCATTAACCAAAGTGTGTGTCATATGCTACATTTGGGTCTGGTACCTTTTTTTACAGAATTCAGTAGTATAAACTCCATTTGCATTTGCTCATATTCAAAGTGAAAAGGTTATAAAGGTTGCTGACCCTGCTTTCAGGGGTCTTGACTGCAACAATCATGGTAATCCTTTACTTGTGATAATAATGTTAACTATTAATCTGTAGGTTATCTAATGCAGTTAAGAATTT
>JAPQRP010000028.1:33436513-33446525 GCA_037367295.1 Apogon hyalosoma
CCGAGGCCTCCTCCCGGTGGGACATGCCTGGAACACCTCCCCAGGGAGGCATCCGGGAGGCATCTGAAACAGATGCCCGAGCCACCTCAGCTGTCCCCTCTTAATGTGGAGGAGCAGCGGCTGGACTCCAACCTCCTCCCTGGTGACTGAGCTCCTCACCCTATCCCTAAGGGTGCGCCCAGCCACCCTATGGAGGAAACTTATTTCGGCCTCTTGTATCCAGGATCTTGTTCTTTCGGTCATGACTCAAAACTCATTACCGTAGGTGAGAGTAGGAACATAGATTGACCGGTAAATCGAGAGCTTCGCCTTTCGGCTCAGCTCCTTCTTCACCACAACAGACCGATACAACGTCCACATCACTGCAGACGCTGCCCTGATCCACCTGTCAATCTCACACTCCATCCTTCCCCCACTCGTGAACAAGACCCCAAGATACCTAAACTCCTCCACTTGGGGCAGGGACTCCCCACCGACTCGGAGAGGGCAAGCCACCTTCTTCTGGTCAAGAACCATAGCCTCGGATTTGGAGGTGCTGATCCTCATCCCGCTCGCTTCACACTTGGCTGCAAACCACCCCAGTGCACTGCCACCTTATCATGGTGGGGGAGTTGTTCGCTGTTCGATGAGGCCAGCAGGACAACATCATCTGCAAAAAGCAGAGATGAAATCCTGTGGCCCCCAAACCAAACCCCCTCCAGCCCCTGGCTGCGCCGAGAAATTCTGTCCATAAAAATTATGAACAGAACCAGTGACAAAGGGCAGTCCTGCCAGAGTCCAACGTGCACCTGGAACAGGTCTGATTTACTGCCGGCAATGCGAACCAGACCCCTGCTTCAGTCATACAGGGACCGGACTGCCCTTAGCAGAGGGCCCCGGACCCCATACTCCCGAAGCACCCCCACAGGATATCACAGGGGACACGGTCGAACACCTTCTTCAAATTCACAAAATACATGTGGACTGGTTGGGCGAACTCCCATAAACCCTCAAGCACCCGATGGAGGGTATAGAGCTGGTCCAGTGTTCCGCGACTGGGACAAAAACTGCATTGTTCCTCCTGGATACGAGGTTCGACTATCGGTCAGATCCTCCTCTCCAGTTCCCTGGAATAGACTTTCCCCGGGAGGCTGAGGAGTGTGATCCCCCTGTAGTTGGAGCACACCCTCCAGTCCCCCTTCTTGAAAAGGGGGACCACCACCCAGGTCTGCCAATCCAGAGGCACTGTCCTCAACCACCATGTGATTTTACAGAGACGTGTCAACCAAGACAGTCCCTGTGCATCCAGAGACTTAAGGTACTCAGGGCGAATCTCGTCCACCCCCAGTGCCCTGCCACCAAGGAGCTTGCCAACCACCTTGGTGACTTCAGCTTGGGTGATGGACGAGTCCGCCTCTGAAACCTCAGCCTCTGCTTCTTCCTTGGAAGACGTGGCAGTGGGATTGAGGAGATCCTCTCAGTATTCCTTCCACCGCCTGACAACATCCCCAGTCGAGCTCAGCAGCTCCCCACTTCCACTGGAAACAGTGTTTGTGGTGCACTACTTTCCCCTCCTGAGCCGCCGAACGGTTTGCCAGAATTTCCTCAAGGCCGACCGATAGTCCTCCTCCATGGCCTCCCCGAACTCCACCCAGACCAGAGTTTTTGCCTCCACAATGGCTTGGGCCACAACATGCCTGGCCTGCCGGTACCCATCAGCTGCGTCTCACGAGCCAACAAGGCTTGATAAGACTCCTTCTTCAGCTTGACAGCATCCCTTACTTCCGGTGTCCGCCACTGGGTTCAGGGGTTGCCGCCACAACAGGCACCGGAGACCTTGCGACTGCAGCTCCAGACAGCTGCTTCAACAATGGAGGTGGAGAACATGGTCTGGGAGAAGCTCTCCCAGAGGTTGGAGTTGAAGACCGCGCTGACATTGGACTATGCCAGACGTTCCCAACAGACCCTCATGACATGTTTAGGCCTGCCAAGTCTGTCTGGTTTCCTCCTCCGCCAGCGGATCCAACTCACCACCAGGTGGTGATCTGCCCCTCTATTCACCTGAGTGAATAGACGGTACCTCTCAACCTCCCTCACAAGCCACCCACTCACACACCCACCCACACACACACACACACACCAAACTGACATTCCATGTCCCTAGAGCTAGACTCCGTGTCTGGGGATTGGGTCGTCGAGCCCCCTGTCATCGACTGCCACCCAATCCACATTGCACCCAGCCCCTACAGTTCCCTTGGTGGGTAGTGAGCCCACCGAAGAACAGGCCCATGTCATCTTATAGGGCTGAGCCTGGCTGGGCCCAGTGGGCAAAGGGCCAGCCACCAGGCACTCACTTACAAGCCCCAACCCCGGGCCTGGCTCCAGGGTGGGGCCCTGGCTGTGCCATGCCGGGCATTGTCATGGTCCTTGCTGTTATTGTCTTCATAAGGGCTTCTGAACAGCTCTTAGTCTGGCCCATCACCCAGGACCTGTTTGCCATGGGAGACCCTACCAGGGCCATTAAGCCCCGGACAACATAGCTCCTGGGATCATTCAGGCACTCAAACTCCCCCACCATGATAAGATGGCAGTTCAAGGGGAGAAGCTACCTAATTATCAGTCTCAAATTAATGTCTGTCTCTCTCTCCCTCTCCCTATCTATCTATCTATCTATCTATATATCTATCTATCTATCTATCTATCTATCTATCGATCTATCGATCTATCGATATACACACACACTCACACACACACACACTGTACACTGAGCTTCCTCTTACAAGACCCTGAGCATCATATAAAAGGAAAATGGCCACTGTGTGAATGTGGTCTATTAACACTTCAAAGTTGATTTGCTGAAGCTCTTACCTGAAACAGGTCACAAAAGCATCAGTCTCTGCTAGAAACACTGAGTATTAGATGTTAAAGTTAGCATTTTACTAGGTACCTCTCTAGGCCAGTCCAGCTGCTGAGAAAAATAACTGATGTGATGCTAATGTCAGGTCTGCCGTCTCCATATGATCCTGCTTGGATTATGTTTTATGGCTTTGGCTGCAACTCAAGTGATTGACAGGTTCTAAATGTTTTTAGTTTGCTTTAACAAATGACTGAGTTTAAGCTGCTCCCATAAGGTTTAATCTGCCTAAATGTAGGACATACAGACATAAAAACTCCTTTGTCCCCATAGCCATTAGTATTTTAAATAGCACTTTATAATTTAATTACTGTATTTATGAATTTTCTGAACTGTTTTTATGAATTATTATGTTGTGTGATGTGTTTTGTCAAAATTTTACTGCTGGCTGCACACAGAGTTGCCCCTCGGGTATAATAAAGATTCTTGATTGATTGAGTCAGCTAAGCATAATACATCGCAACCTACCAGCATAACACAGGCATATTGCACTTTTAAACTTTAGGTTTTTTGCTGACCTAAAAATGCCACAGGTTGTTCATGATATTATGTACATCCCTGTGGTCTGACTTCAGTATCATTACGTCACTCCACTTTCCGTCTCAGCAGCAACTACAACCAAGAGCCCACCAACTTGTCAATATCTACTGCAATGCCCCAGAGGCTCCTGGTCCCTGTCCTTCAAATGTTCCATGAAGAGCTGGTGCCACTCAGCAGCCTGCAGAGTCCTGCTGTCACAACCAGCACATAGGGGCTAACTGACGAATTCCTCTGTCACTTTAATTATGCAGCCCTTCACTCACCAACATGGGTTTTCAGCATTTATAGAATTTACAGTTAGAATGTGGTACGGGTGGAACAGAGACGTAAAGGTAAATTTGTGGACAGTGTGGGGAAGTTTGATTGTAATTTGCAACTTTACTTCTATATTCCACTAAAAATTGCCATTTCTGTATAAGATTTTTCTTTTTGCTTTGTTTCACAAAAAATAACATGAATGTGTCTGAGATTTAATAAAGTTATTTTGTAATGAATGATGAACATTTTCAATGACTTATATGTTATTTTTTCACATTTACAGCAACAGTGGTTTTCTGATTGTGACTGTTTGTGAAGAATACACTATACAGTTTACCCAATACTGTGTTATACCTTCTTTCCAACTAATTCCACGTCTTTTTACCCCATCCCCCAGAGGGGAGACAAGGGGTATTGTTTTTGATTCAGTTTGTTTCTTTGTTTGTTAACACTTGTAACACACAGCAAAACTGTTGGTTGATTTCATATTCCAAATTGGGTTTATATATTGCCAGTAACCCAGAATAGATGTCATTACATTTTGGGAAAAGTAGGTCAAAGTTAAATTTTTCAATGAATTTTTTAATCTTTTCTTCCCCCCATTTACTTATAATGGGCAAAATTTCACGTCATTAGAAACATCAATTTTGTTTCAATTTACTTCAACCTTTGCACATATATGGAGACAACAGATATGCTGACATCAGCACACGCATAGACATGATGACATCAGCTAGATCGATGCCAAAATAAGCTCCAATACGAGTGAGGGGTGGGGTTTGTTGGCCTGGCACCACCTGTTTAAATTTGTAGTCAGAAAGCCTTATTTTAGGCATCACGGCAACAAGCTGAAATGGCATGATTTGATTTGGTTTGGTGTGAAATTAGACTGTTTACATGCACACAAAGGCTACATTCAGACTTCAGGCAAATGTGGCCCAAATCCGATTTTTTTTTTTGCCCACATGTGACCTGTATACGATCTGTTTAAGACAGTTTGAACAGCACAATTCCAATTTTTTCAAATCCGACCCAGGCCACTTTTATATGTGGTCCTAAATCTGATATGTATCTGATATTTTGCAATTCGACTTCAGTCTGAATGGCAAGGTTGCATCTTTCCGACCTTTACATCATTAAAATGTCCCAGGAGGAGGAGTGGCAGGAAAAACATATTTACTTCCATAAACACAGTGTGTGCCTGCATGGTCACATATTACATCAGGACCTCTCTGCACATGCGGGTCACTTCAGGGTTGCAGTCAGTTCATACTCAAAACTGATAGAATCGCATTTAATATGTAATATGAAAAAGGACACAAAAAAATCAATTTCACCCAAAAGTCTGAATTGTGCATTAAGACCTGCTGTCTGAACGTAGCCTTATACTCTGATCATTATCCAATTTCTGGAGTTATCAGATTATTAGCAGTGTTGGCAGTAGTGCATTACCAAAGTAATTCATTACAATAACAGATTAGTTTTTGCTGTAACGCAGTATGTGTAAGGCATTACCAATCAATTTTCAGTAATATTTTACTTGATACATGTTCAATAGTGCAAATATGAGTGAAAGACAATAACAGGAAGTCTGAGTCTACCATCACTATGTATGTACATACTCTGAAAGAAATCCGATAATAGAATGGAGCATCTAAACCAGGGTTTGTGATTATCGCATTTCTTAAGTGCTTGTAAATGTATCAGATCTGATTACTACAATTATCTGATTACTCCCAGTTGTCAGATTTTTGTGGTCATGTAAACAGGCTCTGTGTTAATTAGAAGTATGCTCAAAGGTTTTTGTTAGATTGGTGAGTTTCACGTCTCACTTTTTCTCCACCTTCTTTTCCAAATATGATCATTTCTGGTTTAAGAAACAAAAAAAGAAGGGGGAAAAAAAGCCAAATATGGGGTCAGCCATAATGCCATACTTAAGGTTTCAAAACTGTGGTCAACCAACCAGTGTTTTTACATACAGCTTCTATGGACAAACTTTTTTCAGAATCTATTGCAAATCAAGTTTCTTCAAATGATGTCTTCTCCAGCAGCTTTCACATCTGTGTGAATACAACCATCTGTCACATCTCTATCTGTGGACTGAGTTTTCTCTCTCTTTCTGACCCCTGACCTAGTTTTTCACTCTGCTCTCCTAATCACTCATCACCCTCACCTGTGAGCGCAGCTGGTGCTCATTAGGTGAGGCGTATATATTCACCACTCTAGTCTGTGGTTTGTTTTTTTTTTGCGCCAGATTGTTCTTCTACCTTGTATGAGACTTTCCAGCGTTTACCTGCCTGATACTCCAATCTGGATCCTGATTGAAGCCTGACCTGATCCGTTCTGCCTTCCGCCTGAACCTTCGCCTGTCTGACCATGCCTGCCCGTCTGCTCCCCGGTTACCTACCTGCCTTCTGTCCCCCAACCACGTCTTCTGCCTTCGCCTTGGGTGTTCCTGGCTCTCCTGGCTTCGACCCTCGCCTGCTCTTGACTCATCGTTTGCATGCTCCTCATCGGACTTTGGTTAACTGTGGCTGTTAGCCATTACATGGTGTGGTTCCATGTTTCTCCTCACTATAGTGAGTTTTTGCATACCAGTGCTTTTTGGATAATTGAAGAGAAAGGACTCATTGAGCTGTCTCACTCTATATGCTTAGAACTTAATAAAGATTGTCTTAAACTAAGTTCATCTGTCTGGTCTGCATCTGGGTCTGTTCTACACTCGTTACACCATCAGTCTTATACTAATGTCTTTATGATGATGAGCAGATAGAACGCAGACTCCATGACAGTGACATCAAAGTCTTGTCACAACATGGATAAAGCTGACCATCTTCAGTAAGGGATTAGGCTGTACTGTGGCTTCTGACAAGGGAAAAACAAAATCCAAACTGAACTGATTTGTCTACATGGAGATCACACCTGTCATTCAAATGGTCTCAGCACATCATGACACACCCTGTACTGTCATTACACATCAGTAAAGTTAAAGAAAGAGGTATTAAGTATGAATGTCATTCAAAATTGCTGAACGTATTTGAACTGCCAACAGGATATGACACTGAGAAATAATAAAAAATTCAAAGATCTGAATTACATAGAGAAAAGTGACAGCTGTCTCCCATTCATCTGCAGAGCAAAACGTTAGACCGTGATCTGTCAGTCAGTTGACATGTGTATCTGTTCACATGTCACTAGCAGAGGTAATGTATGACAAGCAGAAACTAGGGCTAAAATGCCTGTAAGTTTATTGACTGACAAAACTCCATCTTATTGTTGGAGTGTTTTTTGGATATTTTGTTTGTATTTTGGAAACGGTGACATAAGCTGTCATCTCATCTATTGTTTTAGGGCAATCAGTCTACAGGTCAAAGAGAAGTGTGAGGTTTCAGCATCTGAACATGCTTGTTTCTCGCCAACAGTATGTTAACAACAGATCTGAAAAGTAAAAAAAAAAAAGTAAATTTGTTATTTCTGTTTCCAAGTGTCTCTGCTTGAAACAGGCCTGTTCCATTAGATTGAATGCATTTTTTTTATTCTGCAAGCCTACCTGTTATCAAGACCTGTTTCAAACTAAATGAAGGGGGAAGTAACAATCTGTGCATATCACACATGACAAAGTAAACAGACAAAAGCTATATGGAAGAATAAACAAGAAAAACATTTCTAAAACAACCTAAAAGATAGATCAAGACAAAAATAACTTGAAGATGCAACAAGATGTAGATAATATAAACAAATACAGTGACTGGAGTCTGAGGTATTATTTAGCAATAAAAACATTTATGGAAAACACTGACAAAAATAACTTCAAATGAGAGAAATAAACGATACCTGATACCCTGTCCACATTAATCACATATTTTTCTCTATGTTTGGGCATCTTGTCCACATGTAAATGGCCTTTTAGCTCACAAAAACAGTGTAGACTGTATGTATCCATGTGTCCATGGAAAACAAAGACTGGAAAATTCAACTTGTTGCTGCTGACCTTCATGACAGATTAAAGCCCCTGCATCTGCTACATCCAGTATTATCCATGGTGTCAACAGTTTGAACACTATGGTGTGTCTGAGTGTTTGGAACAGTACTTCTACTTTTAACACAATATGTGTCAAAGTTACTCAAGACTGAAGTCGCTGTTTTTAGTATAGCCTTAATTATTTTGATGCCTCTTTTACTCCTTGTTCCCATTATTATGAAGTAACTATGTTATACAATATATCAATAAGAGGGGGCTGGATTTATATAGGAGCTTTCAAGGCACTAAAAGCATATGACTGGGATTTGAACTGCCAACACTTACTGAATGACCCACTCTACCTCCTGAACCACAGCTCAGTCTACCCACCTCAACTACTGCTCAAGACCTTCATGATATGAAAACACCCACCATTAAGAGATGAATCTGATGGACTTTTATTGCATATCGAAGTGCTTACCTAGTGCATTTGTCAACAAGGCAAAAGTCAAATGGTTGAATGTTATTTATTTATTTCAGAAAAGTGTAAATTGTTTAAACAAACTTCAAACCTACTGGCTTGACTTCACATTGCTTATTATTATTATTATATATTATTCCACCTGGCAAGACTAAATAGAGTGCCGCAGTAGCGGTGCTTCTGACTGCTAATGCTCCTGTGGATGTGTATGTGTGGGCAGGAGCTGTACACTGCAGGCTGATAGTAGTAGCTGGATGTTGGCCGTAATCCAGCTGGATGGAGGCTCAGCGACGCCTCGGCGCGGTGAAATATTGATTCAGAAAGCTGAAGCAGCCGCAGGCCATGGCTATGCTTGGACAATACATGCAGAACAGTGTAAAAGTTCACTCCCCACAACTGTGCACAGTGTTACACCGCCACAGCATCTGACTGAAAAAAGGTTTGGTTGAATGCCACCTTAAGACTCCATTTACATAGGCCCCCTACCCTTTCATTTCCCATTCTGTCAGGTCAAATTAAGGTATGATTTCTTACTGACATCTTTATTCACATATTATACACAGTATAACATGCACATCTCACTATCAGACATTTTCTCCAGCTTGATACTTACACTAAATGAGCATATACAGGACAAAAGGGAATCAAATTGGGGTAGTTGTTCTGTTTAAACCCCCACAAATGTGACTGTCAAGAAGTGACAAAGACCAAGAACAATGCCCTTTCCACAAGCAAAAACATATTTTTCTACATGGATGCTTCCCCCCTTCAATCTTCATTTTACAAATATGCCTGTCCACACTACAATGCAAAAATGACAACAAACGCTCAGACAAATCATCGTTCCTGCCAGACTTTAGACTGTGAGAATTACTGAACATACCAGACACGGAAGCTTTAGTCTGTCCTCAAGATGTGCAGCAATTTGTGAACATGACCTACCTTACGTCAAGTGTATTCATTATATCAAGCATATTTTAGCTTAACACTGATACACGTGTCCAACTGTCCAAATGGCTGCAACCACAAGCCACTGCAGGTCATACACTGACTTAGACTCTCATGTGACCTATATTTGATGTTTCAGCTGCATGTTCATGATACAAACAAATATAAGTGGTTTTTGTAATATTTTCATTCCTTCCAAATACATCTGTGCATAAAAGAGAACACCTCCAAAGAGGTCTGTCATGAAGTTGAGCAGGAACAACAAGTTTAGATACACTCTGGCTTAATAATACCTGGCTTTTCAAGAATATTCTCATTATTATACCAATTCAACCACAACATTGGTCCATGTCCAAATGTATCCAAACATATCAAAATGTGACTTTAAAAAAAACAAAGACAGTGTAACTGCAGTGCCTATTAAAAGTATTCACTCCCTTACATGTTTTTGGCTTTTGTTACTTTTATTAATTGTATCATGCTCAATATAATTTAGAGGTCTAAAAAGTTAAGGGAAATTTGGTCTCTGCATTTTACATCCTAATATACTGGTACTCAAAACCCAGCATTAGCACATAGCATTCAGAGCAGTGAGCTGCCATTGAAGGCAGTCAGGGACCAACTCCAGATCATCATCTGTACCATGGTCAGGGGCACTAACAGGAGAATTAACTTATGTATAGAGGGTATGCACGTGACTTCACAGCTAGTGGAAGTTACCGCGGTTCCACCCACTGAGTGGCAAAAAGAGAAAGATGAGTGGCAGCGTTAGCTTCAATACCATCTAAACTTCAGAACAATATTTAACAAAAATGGGGAAGAGCTACTGTGCGATTGACTGTACAAACAGGTTTGAAAAGCAGACGGAGCTATCATTTTACAGGCACTGAAAGCCAAAGAAAAGAGAAGCAGATGGATCCACAAATCCAGG
>JAPQRP010000028.1:33490568-33505454 GCA_037367295.1 Apogon hyalosoma
ACTGAAAAACACAAAATTTAATCTTTATGACACTTAAATACAATTTGCATAATAATTTGGAACGCAGTGTATGTGCAGAGACTCTAGAGTTTTCTAGTACATTTAACCTCATTTAACTTCTTTTGGAAGAAGAGGAATCTTACATCATCAAGAGACTCAGCCCGACTGAACTGAACAGCTTCTTACTACAGTCACTCAGTGATGACCCAGAGACTATTTTAGTAGGACAAGCAAAGACCAGTGGCGTGTGTCACAAGGCAAGTTCTACAACCCGGGGCGGTGTGGCTCAGTTGGTAGAGTGGGTCGTCCAATGACTGAAGGGTCGGCGGTTCGAGTCCTGGCTTTGACTGTCCACATGTTGAAGTGTCCTTGGGCAAGACACTGAACAGTGTCCTTGGTTAAGACACTGGGTCCGTCCACTGGTGTATAAGTGTGTGTGAATGGGTGAATGTGAGGCTTTGTTAAGCGCTTTGAGCACTGTGAAGGTGGAAAAGCACTATAGAAGTGCAGTCCATTTGCCATTTAACGCAGGATCCAAGATGGCGCAGTGGATGGCACTGCACTGTCTTGTACTCTGTGTGTTTTTGTGTCTCAGAGCCAACCCATCTGGGCAGAACTTTAGTTTTGTGCAGTGTCTGAGAACTATTGTGTGATTGGTCAGAAATTTGAAGTGGGTGTGGTTAATGCAGAAAAGAAGAGGACCTCCCAGGAGTTTACAAATGTCTCTGTTCTTGTGGACCATGTAGCAAGCTTTAGCCTTTTTATTCACTACCGGAACATCCTTGTTGGTGTTGGAACATCCATCCTCAGTCCAATGTGAGTGAGACTCTACAGCAGCTAGCTGAACAGACTGCATGTTTAGAATGGGAACATAGATAATCTCTGTTTATAGACCTGAACCCACTTTGAAAACTTCTGGAGGGAAGCGGGGGGCGCTGTCGAGTGATGAGTGAGTAGGACGCACTCTCTGGTAACTTCTGCAGATTTTAAGTTTATAACTTCATTCTGGCAAAATCACAAAGCAGAATTTAAAGAAAACGTTGATATAAGTTGCGGGGAGGAGAAAAGTTTTGGAGAATACCTAAAAAACCAAATACCAAACATGACTCGAATGAGGATGCAGGCCAAACAGAAGTCCCAGGTTCAAGTAGGGAAGCAAGTGCCAGAGACATGCTCGCAGAAGTGACTTCCATTCATACCGAGCTGGCCCATGTCAATGCAGAGATCTGCCTCAAAATCGAGACCGAAATTTCAGAAGTTACTACAACCCTGCGAGGGGAGATTACAGTGCTGAAAACCGAAAATAACGCTGTGATTTTGGCGCTAAAAGCTCAGTTGGAAACGCAGAACCAAATGCTGAAAGAACTTGCCAGCTCAGCAAGCAGCACTTCAGACACGATTTCAGGAATTGGAGGAAAAGGTCAGGAAACTCTCTGGACAAGTTGAAACTCTCTCAGAAAAGTGTCTGGACCTGTGTCAGAAAAATAAAATATTATATTAGACTATTCTCTGTAAACATCAGGTGGCCAGAGCACGAGCCATGGATGGGTTGTGACGACCTATTTGGTAAGGATGTCTAGACATATTCATCCAGGATATGTCTACCATTTCTTCTCTATCTGCTTGTTGTCCTTGGGGAAGATCAAACCATAGAGTGGGTGGGAGAGGAGTGTAAAGGCAGTCACTGAACCCATGCATCACTGTGCTTTGAATACCTAAACCAATGGTTAACTTGATTGACATCCTTGTTTGGACACTTGGACCAATGATTGTATTATCCATGTTCTTTTATAATAACTTAGACTTCCTTATGTTAGTCAGTCAACTGCTGCATCTTGCTGTATGTACTTGACTCCTTGTAAGTAAAACCTTCTGATTCTAGAATCCAGTGACTCCGTCTTTTGTCTCAGTTTATATCACAGAATTTTTCTATCAACCTGGAAGGTCAGTCCAAACACCAGAATCTAAGAATAACAGGAATTAAGGAAAGGAGCGAGAACGGACAAAAAAACAAGAGAATTCGCTGCTCAGATGTTGGAGGCTTTGCATCTTGAAGAAACACCCATGACAGACAGAGCCCACAGAGCCCTGTGGAGATGACCAGGCGACAATGAACCTCCTCGGCACCTCATTGTGAGGATACACTACTACCATGTTTATGAGGATATAATGCAGAAAGCAATGTCCACTAAGGATTTAAAATACCAGAGCCAGCAGATCCAGATCTTTAGAGATCTTCCACCTGAAGTGGTTAGACGCCGAGCTGCATTTACCCCAGCCAGGTGGATACTACATGACAAACCCAGTATCAGATTTGGACTTCTGTACCCAGGCAAACTACAAGTGTCATACAATGGGTTGGAGATCTTTACAAGCCCAGATGAAGCCCACCAGTACGCTGTGCGTCACTTCAGAACCATAGCTGATGACTCAAACGGATGATTCAGAACTGAGCATTAAGGACTGTGGACTTTTAATTCCAAGCCATCGGAGAACAACTGGACTCTAAACAGGTGACCATAGAGATGGCTTTCGGCCGAGAACTGTTCTTTATGAAGCTGTTACTCGTGTTATGGACAATGATGTCATGTCTTACATTATGTTCCGACCCACTTTGTTCAAGGGTGCTGAGTTTTCTTTCTTCTTTTAGGGTTAGGGTTAGGGTCCGAAATATGCTGTTAGACCCAAGCTAAAGGCACGTGGTTAATTATATGTGCATTGTTACACTAATCAGATATTAGTTAATAGATTTCAGGTAACTGAATGTAACATATAAATAAATCTAAGGAGGATTGTATCATTTATTGAGCAAAACCCTCTTTCTTAACAGGTTATACATTACAGGATTATGGGTACGTCCGGTTTTGGTTTACCCACATAACTGTAGAGCTACATCCCTGAAGGATAGGATGTTTCAGATCAAGAAAAAGAGCAATTTGTAGATGCCGGGCATCTGGGATGGAGGATTGGTCCCATGCCCAGCTGCCCAGCTCTGGGGGGATAAAGGGAAGTTTGTGATTTGTTTGTTAATTTTTGGGAGGATGGGTGGGATGGGGGAAGTGGGGAGGATGGGAGAGCCACTTGGATTACAGCATATGGGCCTGAAGGACACTGCAACAATTAGAAGTGGAGAATGATATGTTACTATGGCAGCAACAAATAATGAAGCAGGGAGGCACAGAGGGGCAGGAGGAAATTTTACTTTCTGTTCATAGAATGTAAATGGCATTAATGAACCAGTAAAACGGAGTAAAGTACTGTCTCATCTGAGGGAGTTACAGGCAGACGTGATCTTTTAACAAGAGACACATCTGAAAAATGAAGTACATGGCAAAATTTGAGCAAAATGGATAAATCAGGTATATCACTGCATATTTTCAATGAAGGCTAGAGGGGTAGCCATAATAATTCAGAAGAATGTCCCATTTTTACATAAGTCTTCTACTGCAGACAAAGAGGGGAGGTATAATTTGGTTACGGGGGAGATACAGTCCACACCTGTCACACTGCTAAATGTATATGAACCAAACTGGGATGACCCAGAGTTTTTTTTAGAAAAATGTTCAGTTTGATTCCAGACATGTCTGCTACACACCTAATTATTGGAGGCCATTTCAGTCTGATCCTGGATACTTGCTTAGACAAATCATCAACTCAGAGAGCTGCAGCATCCAGTGCTTCAAAATGTCCTAAATCTTACACTGATATTACAAATTTAGTGGATGTGTGGATAATCTTGAATGTAACAGGTAGAGAATACTCATTTCACTCTCGAGTTCATAACGTTTATACTAGAACAGATTTTTTTCTGTTGGATGGCAAACTATTATCTGGAGTAGACAAGGGAAAATACCACAACATTATCATTTCTGACCACTGCCCTGTCTCTGTTACACTGCGGCTGCTCGAAGTGAAAAAGAACTTTAAGTCTTGGAGATTTGACCCCCAACTGCTGACAAGGAAACAGTTTTGTGAATACTTGGAGGCTCAGATAGAGTTGTTTTTTGAGATGAATGATAAAAACATGATATTTCTCCAATTTTCTATGGGAAACATTCAAGGTATACCTGAGAGAGTGTGTTATCTCCTTTCAGTCCTCAGACAAATAACGCAACAGCATCTTAAAAGCACAGTTAGAGGAGTTGATACAAACATTAGATGCAAAAAATGCCACTCATCCATCTGTAGAGTTGTATTATAAAATCTCAGCCTTCAAATACCAGCTTAACACAATACTGTCCCAAAAAAATCTCTCAAGCCTTTATGTATATTAAACAGACTTATGTTGAATTTGGAGACAAACCACACAAACTGCTGGCAAGGCAACTGCAGAAAAGAGAAAGTGATAGGACCATCCACACAGTGAAATCAGACTCAGGCTTTCTATCACATCACATGATAATATTGACACATTTCACCAGTTCTATGAAAAATTATACACTTCTCAAGCCCAAGCACCGAAAACCACGGAATGCTTTTTGAAAGCATGTAACTTACCCACACTACCAAAGAGTGACCAAAAGTCCTTAGAAGCAGAAATCACTGAAGGGGAAATAGAACAAATATTAATTCCATAAAAAATGGTAAGAGCCCAGGGCCTGATGGGATATGCAATGAGTTTTATAAAAAATCCAGCAACATAATAACTCTTTACCTGCAGAGGATGTACAAAAAGGCTTTTGAGGTGGGCACCCTACCACCAACATTAAATGAAGTGACCATAACCCTTACCCCAAAAAAAAGGAAAGGATCCAGAACAGGTAGGGTCATATAGGTCATATCATTGCTAAATATGGATCAGAAAATCCTATCTAAAACTTTAGCCTTCAGACTCAGTCCTTTAATGGCCAAATTGATACACCCTGACCAGACAGGGTTTATCCCAAATAGACAATCGTTCCACAATGTCAGACGCCTCCTTAATATTATGTACTCTCCAAGACAGCCAAAGGGAGATTTGTTCATTCTGAGTCTAGATGCCGAGAAGGTGTTTGACTATGTGGAATGGTCTTATCTATATGAGGTAATGGAGAAATTTGAATTGGGGGCAAAATTTATTGCATGGATTAAAATACTGTATTCAAACCCTAATGCTAAAATCCTCACCAACCAGACACTGTCAAAGGTATTCAACCTGTACAGGTGCACGAGGCAGGGGTGTACACTCAGCCCGTTGCTGTTTGCAACTGCATTAGAACCACTGGCAGAAACGGTGCGTGCAGACAGAGATAGTCAGGGTTATGATACTGAATATACATCAAACAAAATATCACTGTACGCAGACGACATTTTGCTGTACATAACAAGACCACATACTTCTATGCCTGTGTTGTTAGAGACAACTGAATTATTCAGCTCTTTCTCAGGATATAGGATCAATTGGAGGAAAAGTTAATTAATGCCAGTGCGTTGTAAGGACCCAGATAGACTAACACAGGTTCCATTCAAATTAGCGCCAGACAAAGTTACGTATTTAGGGCTGGAGATTACAAAAAAATATAGCTCCTTTTTGAGACTAATTTCATGAGTCTATTGATGAAAATTCATAAACACACTAGAGTTTTGGAAGACACTCCCACTCTCTTTGATTGGTAGAGTAAACAGTTAAAATGGTCTGTTTCCTCAACTGCTATATGTCTTTCAAAATCTACCCATATATCTCACTAAGTCTTTCTTTAAAAAAACTAGACTGTTTTTCTTCTGTTTATTTGGAATTATAAAGCCCATAGGATTAGCAAGGGATATCTATGTAAACATAAAGAAAATGGTGGGCTGGTCCTTCTAGATTTCACACGCGATTACTGGGTGAAAAACATACGCTGCATGTCCTACTGGTTAGATGAGATGATGGTGCTTGCTAGCTGGTTGGACATGGAACAAGAGGATTGCTGGCCCTATTTGACTGGTGCTATCCTGATGTCTCCCATTCCTCTCAAGAAATCATATTACAATAACAACCCAATTATTCACAGCACCATCCAGATCTGGAAACAAATAATAAAGACAGTTAAAGTTAAAACCACTATCCTTTGCATTACCCCTGTCAGCAAATCCCTCTTTTACCCCTTCTGTAATGGATAGAGGCTTTGACAGGTGGAGGGAAAGTGGAATATACGCTATTGGGGATTTATATATCCAAGGTACATTTGCATCAATCCAGCAACTTCAGGAGAAATACAACCTGCCAGGAACAGATTTTTTCAGATTATTTCAGACCAGACATTTTGTAAAGACTCACCTCAACAACTTTGAGAGCGTAACACCAGATAAGTTAGACCAATGTCTCAGAAACTATAGAGTAGAAAAAAATGCTTTTTCATATGTATACAAAGTATTTCAAGAATATGGGCAGGTGAATATGGAGCGTATAAAAAAGGACTGGGAAAAAGAACTGGGAATGGAAATAGCTGAGGATGTCTGGGACAAGTGTTCAACAGTATGTAAATACCTGTTCCCTTAATGCTAGACACCGTCTGATCCAGTTTAAAATCCTGCATAGGCTGCATTTTTTCAAAAGTGAAGCTACATAGGATCTAACAAGAAATATAATTTTCTAATCAAACGGATGCAGATTTACTACATAGCTATGTAATATGCCCAAGATTAGAGGAATACTGGGACGCAATATTGTCATTCTTTTCAAATGTCTTTAGGGTCCAGCTAAGACCATATCCCTTACTGGTTGTACTGGGTACGTCAGAAAGCTCCAGAAATATGCAGAATGCACAGCGCCACCTCCTGTCCTATGACCTTCTCTGTGCAAAGAAGCTTATTCTCCTGTTGTGGAAGTCAAAAGAGACACCAACTTTTAAAGGCTGGGTAACAACAATGATGGACATCCTTCACTTAGAGAGGATTAGATACACACTTAACAACAAACTGAGAGAACTTGAAAACATTTGGTAACCAGTGATGTCATATATGGAAGGGCTGGACAGTTAAGATACATTATATAAGCAGTAGTCCACATCACTACATCAACCTATCTCAGTGGCTCTGGGGATGGGGAGGGGGGTTGGTGAGATGTTAAATTGTGTTTTTATTTTTTAAATTTTTTAAATTTTTTTAATTAATGTTGGTTTTTTTATGTCTGAATATGTGTTTATGTTAATACAAAAAAAGAAAAAAAGAAACAAAATGTACTAATCAAGAGATCTCAAAGCTGTACCAGAATAAGACTTTACAATAAAATATCTGATCATCTCTGTTTATTATTCTAGAGGATTTAAAACAGAGCAAAACTCAACCATGAACTGCCTAAATACAGACAACATGTAAATTGTCTCACTAGGGACTATAACACCCTGGACCACTGATCCACTGTTCTGAAATATGCATATCACTCTTGTCCCTGCACAGCTTTGGGAAACTCTGACCACTGTCTAGTCCACCTTATTCCAGTTGATGGGCAGAAACTAAAATCTGCTAAGCCTATAGTTAGGACAGTTAAGTAGTGGAGCATTGAGGTGAAACGAGCTTGAGGATTGTTTCAACACCACTGACTAGAGTGTTTTTGAAGCCACAGCTACTACCCTTAACAAACAGACACTGTGCTATCTTACATTAGTTTTTATGAGAATGTATGTGTACTTCAAGAGTGGGGACAGAGCCCTGTACAGACAAGCCAGGAACACATTGACAAAGGAGATCCGAGTGACCAAAAAGCATTACTCTGAAAAGCTGAGAAACAACTGTCATCTAATGATCCAGCGACAGTGTGGACAGGCCCTCAAAAAGCCCTGTGTCAGGAGCTCAACACCTTCTATTGCAGATTTGAGAAGGACCACTTCACACCTGTTCCTTGCCTCTTTGCAGTTTTTGTCCTAGCCCTCCCTCATCCACCACCCATCAACACTCAGCCTCCTGCCACAACACCCACCTTACCACTTCCCCCTTCCAGCCCCCCTACACACAGACACTTTGAATCAGCGAAAGGGAAGTGAGCTGTCTATTTCAGAGACAAAAGACCAGGAAAGCTTTAGGTCCAGATGGGAGTGTCTCTCTCCTGTCTGCCAGCCCGTGCAGATCAGCTGGCTCCCTTCTTCACTCAGCTCTTCCAGAGATCTCTGGTGCTCCCCTCCTGCTTCAAGCATTCCACCATCATCCTGGTCCCCAAGACACCCACGATCACAGGACTGACCTGACTTGTCAAACAGACATCTGTAGTTATGAACTCATTTGAATGCCTGGTCATGGCCCACCTCAAGTCCCTCACAAGCAACAGGCTGGACCCCTTGCAGTTTGTCTACCAGGCTAACAGGTCAGTAGAAAATGCTGTTAACATAGGGCTGCATTACATCCTGCATCACGTGGATCATCCTGGGGCTTATGTTTGTGGACTTCAGCTTGGTCTTTAACACTGTCATCCTCCACACCCTCTGCTCCAAACTGTCCCAGATCACTGTGCCTCCTGCTTTGTGTAAGTGGATCTACAGCTTCCTGACTGGCATGAGTCAGTAGGTGAGGATGAGACAGTTCACCTTGGACATCAGCACTGGTGCTCCCCAGGGATGTGTCTTCTCCCCACTGCTGTTCTTGTATACAAGTTTGCAGATGACACCATCATCGCCCTGATACAGCAGGAAGATGAGTTTGCATATTGACAGCAAATGGATCAGCTGGCAATCTGATGCAGACAGAATGACATGGAGTTGAATATGCTCAAGAAAGTGGAGATGATAATGGACTTTAGGAGACAGTGGGTGAGCAGTGAGTACTGTGAGCATGTCATCAGTGCCCCCTGCACACTATCAGGACTTGTACTGCTCCAGGACTCAAATGAGGGTGGGGAACATTATAAAGGACTAACTCAACACCTCAGAGCCCTCTAGACCAGGACCAATAGGCAGCAGACTAACCTCTTGCCAGGAGTAGTCACTATAAGAACAGTTATTGCTTGATATCCACAACTGCACAAAAAATTGCACTAAAACTGTACTGAAGTTGATACTGTGCCCATATGTATGTAGAGCTTATACTGTAAGTATGTAGAGTTCCTTTTTCTTACTTTATTTTTCTTATTTTTGATTATATCTTGTATTTAGAATTTACTAGAGACAACATCATGCAAATAATTCCTTGTATGTGTTTACATGCTTGGTGAATGAAGATGATTCTGATTCCGATCTCTTTCTGTTGACAAAGCCAAGAGTTTGGAGTCACACTGAGTGATATCACAAATGATAAGTCAAATGTATTGGTAATTCTGATTACGACAATCCACAATACTTTGTGTGTTTGTGGTCAAACCTAAACAGTTGACGCAACATTTAGCATATGCAGTAGACAGGCTATTATTTTCAGAAGACAAGTATTAGCAATATGTGAAAAACTGTGTTGTTCACAGTCCTGAACTCTGAAAAACAATGAGAAATCTGAATGATTTTAAATGACATATGAAATGGCAGATTTCATGAGTTTAATGCATTGTTTTTTAAGAAGTGACATTAGACCTTTAGAGCCACAACATTTTGTTGTCCTCTAGTCTTTCCACTGGCTGGTGGAGTTTCCAGAGAACTGTCACACTGCTCAGCACTGAGGTCCTAATGAGTTGAATGACCTATCATCAACTGCAGTTGCTCATTGATGACATAGCAACCGTGTTTAGCAGGTCAAGTATAGGCCAAGTATTCTTAGAAAATCATTTGTCATTTTGGTGGTTCACAACCCTATCTTTCTATTTTGTAAGGAAAAAATAACCTCTCAAATTATGCTAAGTTGTTTACCAGGTCTATCCCAACAATAGCTATTATGTGGAGGAAGTCTTGACCTCCACCCCCTGCATTCTGAAAGTCAACCTATTTTACAATGCTGAAAATAACCCCTCACTATTTCTTTATGAATCTTTAAATGAGGATCCTGTTGTTAGCGGCTGCTGAAACTCCAAGCAATGCAGGCTTTATTTGGCATATCCTGTCCTGTTCCCCATGCAGACTGGGGCTCTCTGTCATCTCCTCTTCCTGAATCGAGATTGCCCTGTGACACCACAGCGTCCTGCCTGCACAGCAAGAATGTAAACAGGCCCTCATGTTATGTCTACCAAACCAGGCAGGATTTCATAATCTCTACTAATATTCAACTCTGAGTATATTATACTGCTTTAAATGTGGTGCAGAAAGTGATTCAGGCCAGTATTTTAAGTGTGGATGAAAGATACACACAGTGAGAACATTGATTTAATTTTCTTTCTCAGGTTTAGATGTTTAAATTTAACATAGAATTTGGACAACATTGTTAAAATTTTACAATTTAGACATTAAGTCAAGGTAGAATGTGTAACTTGGTTGTGTCATTTGGTTACTTGTCTATGGCATCATAACTGCAAAATTCAGGAATGAAATGACACAATGTGAATATATATAGCACTTAACATAATGTGATTAAAATGTATTTCCTCAGCTCATCTAACATGGCAATTGCCTGATTCATTTTAGATACATTTTAAACAGCAATGATGATGAAAACTCCCATGATCCCACACTCCTTTCAGACATCAACTACTACATCTTTTGTTGCTGTTTTGATCAGTAGAAATTCTGAATTTGTAGGGAATCTAAATTTCCACCCAACAAGGATTGATTTTTTTTCCCCCCTTAGATTGATTGTGTATTTATTTATTTATTTATTTGTTTGTTTATTTAAAAAATCATCATTTAAAACCAATAAAACAAGAAAAAACTATATAAAAAAGAAAACATATTCAAAAAGGAGTGGGATGAAGTTCACCTTATATACTCCCACCCCCTTGCCCTATCTTTTCACTGACCATAAATTCCCATGTCATCTCCCATAAGTAAGCTTAACAAATCTTATATAAAAATAAATTCTGACTAAGCCTGCACAAAACACAAAAATGTTATACATATAAAAAATAAACTCTGTCCATTTCATAACAGTATTACACATCAAAATAAACAAAATAAATAAAATGTGTTTTTCTGAAATATTGACATTGATAGAATTTCCTAAATATAAATCAAGAATAATAAAAACTATATTGCTAAAAATGTAAATACACTATAACCTTAGGTCCAAACACAAAATAAGAAGAAAGAAAAAAGTAGTGTTTGCTGTCAGTAACTGGTCACAATAGCAGGACCATCAAATGATTTTACTACACAAATATTTGTTGAACTTTACTGTTCTCCCATGTAAGTAACCTAGTCGTTCCAAAACTTATTAAGCTCAAGACCCAAAAAATAAATGGTGTGTCCTTGGTACACAGACTTAAAAATGAATCTATAAATGCTGTAGTTATTTCTTTATTTATTTATGTATGTGTGTATAATTATTATTATATATAATAAAACATAATAAAAGACAAACAAACTGTGTTCTCACCCACCCTGGCAGTGTTGTGCCTCCTTCAGGCTCGGGTCCTCTACCAAAGGGATATTCTGATATAAAATCAACTACTGGAACAAGACATTCATGGAGCCGGCCAGGTTTATATATATATAAATAAATAAATGTATGTGTGTGTGTGTGTGTGTGTGTGTATATATATATATATATATATATATATTCTAATCTCTGTTTTGCACATAAAAATTTGTTCACATTGGAAGGTTTTGTCAAAAATCTTTGATTTAGTAACTAGAACTTCTAAGCCTTTATATGTGGATCTGAGGTCTAAATATAGGGGAATATCAGTATTAGTGTGAACTGGGCATCAGCATGAACTTATAATTCTAACTGGTTTGGAAATCAGCAGGAGAGGAGGGTTGAAGCACTGAAACCCTTGAATTGTAGCTGAGGCCCACTTCACTAGCTAAGTTATGAATGACAAAAGACAATATAATTGATAAAATGATCTGGTTTTCTAAAATATGGAGCTTTCCCTTTGATAGAATTTAATCACCAGTGGTTCATTCAATATTGTATAGTTCTCATTTGCCCCAGGAGTAATGAACACTTCCCCACACACAAGAAAGTTCTTAGAGACTCAACCTCACTTGGGTATTCCTAAGCTAAATAAAACTCCTTGCCCATGGAGGTAATTATCAGTGTTGTCACGGCATTGTGATTCTTTAATGAAGCTTTCATCCCCATCTTTTCAGTAGCGTCGATGTCCATGTCATCTTTGCCAGTTTAATTAGCACCAGCAGCATTTGCTCACATTAACTTCCCTCAGGAAGGAAAGTGATCTGAGGGGGAAGAAAAAGGGAGCAGACAGGAGGTCAAGTCCCAAATGACTCTGATGGATCCCTTTTCTCCACTCTGAACTGTCCTCACATGCTAATTCTAGTTGACCTAGGATGCAAAAGCAACATTGTGGGTATCTATCAAGTGCTCAGAGTGATGACTGAGGATGAAAGGGAGAAGACCTCTGCTGTAACATGCCAGCTCCACTCAGCTCCACACTACCCTCTCTCCTTGACTGTGGGATAGGAGTGGGAATTTAGGAATTCACCACAAGAGATGTTGACCATTTTCCACACAGATTCATCATTATTCCATTGATACATAATTGATATGCAAGTTAGAGTTTCCAATGTATGTTTGTGTTGCTTCTTGAAGTGCTTTTCTTAGATCTGATAGTTGTGATATTTTATCACAGTGAGTCATCTTGCACATTATGTGATTCTCTGCAGAGAGTTATTACAGTGATATCACTTGGTTTATTGTTGAGTTGAATTTATCCTCAACAGTTTGACATTTTGTAACACATTTACTGACAAAGGATCATTTTGGCAGTAAATGGTCACAAACAAAAATTTGATGCAGGTGTTATGCAAGTGTCCACTCTTACATTTTTTTAAGTTATAAAATTGCAAGTTTTTATCACACCTTTTGTGTTTCTTGAGGTTGTGTAACCACCAGGAAACCTATGGAGTCACTATACAAATAACCCTTAATGATGTTGGACCAAAAGCCAATAAAATGGCAGCATTGTGTAATTCAGAAAAAGTACAGCCTGCCTCAGGTGGAGGAGTTTAAGTATCTCAGGATCATGCTCGCAAGTTAAGGTAGGATGGATTGGGAGGTTGACAGATGGATCCAGGCAGTGTCTGCAGTGATGCAGACGCTAAACTGGTCTGTTGTGATAAAGAGGGAGCTAAGATGAAAGGCAAAACTTTTAATTTACAGGTCAGTCTACGTTGTGACCCTCATATATGGTCATGAGTTCTGGGTAATGACCGAAAGAACGAGGTCGCGATTACAAGCAGCTGAAATGAGTTTCCTTTGCAGGGTAGCCAGGCTCATCCTTAGACATAGGATGAGGAGTTCAGACATCCGAGAAGGACTCAGAGTAGAGCTGCTGCTCCTCCACATAGAGAGGAGTCAGTTGAAGTGGTTCGGGCATCGAGTGAGGATGCCTTCCAGACACCTCCCTGGGAGGTGTTTCAGGCATGTTCAACTGGGAGGAGACATGCTGGACTGATTATATCTCTCAGCTGGCCTGGGAATGCCTCAGGATTTCCCCAGAAGAGCTGGTGGAAGTGGCTGGGGATGCAGCTGTCTGGGCTTCCCTGCTGAGGCTGCTGCCCCTGCGCCTTGGACCCAGCTAAGCAGAAGATGTTGAGTACAAATATGAGTAAGAGTATGAGTACCCATACACATGCATACACACATGTTCCCATTTTATGCACCTTTTGGGTGCATGCAGTGACAGCGGCCAGGCCCAGATGGCAAAATGATATTGCTCTGATTTTTGTGTTTAAATAATGAAATGTTGTGGGCAGGGCATAAAATGAACTTTTTACCTCATCTGCCACTGGCTAGTGGCCTCCAAAAATTTACAAGCCAAAAATATTTTTCACCAGCCAAATAAAAATTACATGCCTTATTTGATTTAAAATAATTACCATAGGTTTTTATTATGAGACTCTAACTTAAGCATCACTGAAAGAATACAGTTATGTATAGATTAAATTAGATTATTACTATTTTATTAGGTTATATTTCATTTCAAGGTGACTGCTACATCATCTTGTAATAAAAATATTCAAAAGTCCAGCCTTTGACATTGACTGAGTGAGTCAAAAGTCTGTCTGACAGCTTTAGCAGGAATGTTCTGTTTAACCTGCAGGAAAAAGGACAAGAATTAAAAAAACATCAACTGGGATTGAGTTTAAATTAAATGAACTTCACAGAGACATTTGTCTTGAATGCTCTATGAATACTAGGGCTGGGTAAAAAAAATTGATTTGATCAATTTTATTTTCATTTTGTGTTATGAGTAATCCTTGGATAAGATAAATTTTTCAGTGCAGGACCATGAGTAACAGAACCAGGTACCACTGATGCTGGGCGCAGAGGAAAGGTAGGGAAAATCCCTCCACTGGAGGCCTCAAACTTGAACCTGCACACAGTGTGGAGGAACTGTCAGCCTGAACAGCAGAGGCTCTCCAAGGTGGGTCGCAGAAGCCAGTCGTTCTGGTAATATTAATGTGGATCCACACTCAGCCATTGGTGTTAGTATCATGGGTCGGGTTGGACTGTGGCTCAGGTAATCACCACATCATCTGAGTCTGATATGTCTGAGTCTGTGTCAGCAACCTGCTTAGAATGATCTGGCAGAAATGGTGGAATCTATGAAAACAAAAACTCACATGCAATTCAAAATTCTCCATTGGCCACTGGTGGATGTGTGTTTTTGTTTTACACGCCAAATGAATTTTTTTTTACCCACCATTGGTGCTTGGCAGGTGTTAATTTTATGCTCTGATCGTGGGCTTGGGGAAGATATGTCATGCCTACGGGAGAGGCTGTGGGTATAAAAGGGGCTGTTTGGCTTTGGAGAGAGTTTTGTGGTGGTTACATATGTGGGAGTAGTGAGTTTTTGAGAGGGTTGTTTGTAAAAAGAGGGTGGGACCTTTCTGTGTGGAGTTTGCATGTTCTCCCTGTGTCTGCGTGGGTTCTCTCCGGGTACTCCGGCTTCCT
>JAPQRP010000028.1:33505554-33522005 GCA_037367295.1 Apogon hyalosoma
GGTTAATTGGTTAATCTAAATTGCCCATAGGTGTGAATGTGAGAGTGATTGTTTGTCTCTATATGTCAGCCCTGCAAGGAACTGGTGACATGTCCAGGGTGAACCCCGCCTTTGCCCATAAGTAGCTGGGATAGGCTCCAAGTGACCCCTGTGACCCTAGTGAGGATAAAGCGGGTTCAGAAAATGAATGAATGAATGCTTGTAAGAAGAGTTGTGATAACATTGTAGTAATTATTTGCATTATTTATTTTGTTTTTTTTGTATTGAATGGACTTAAATATTGTATATATTTGTAAATAGCATTTTACCACCTGTTTTGTTGCACTTTTTTTTAAGCAATTTTTTTTCTTGGACACTTGTTTGCACTGAGAGGCACGTTAATCACTGCAGCTTACAACTACAGCATATTTTTTCCCCCATACATCTTTGCTTAGCTGTAAAGAACCTTAAAACAATGACATTCTTGTATTGTGTTATACCATTTTGTCCTTGGAACACTTTGTTTTTTTTTGTTTTGTCTGATCTAAAATTCCTTCATAACAGAACTAGAACTGCAAGAAGATGACATATCCTCCTAGGCAAAATTAAAAATGGCATTTGTTACTGATGTAATCTTGATTTCATTGTGGTAGCATATTGACAGTAAAGGAGTCACAGTGTACCCCACCTTTGCCTGATAGTAGTTGGGATAGGCTCTGGCACTCTCACATCCCTCATGAGGATTAAGCAGTTTGGAAAATGGATGGATGAATGGAGTCAAGTCTTTTCATTACCACTGTTTCTCTTCTCTGTTTGTGTATAATTGTTGGATAATTTGAAGTCAAATTTTTTTAAAAAATGTGAAAAATCAGAATCAGAATTATCGCTACAGTTGTCTAAAACTGTACATAGTGAGATAATCTAATTCCTGTGAACAAGTGAACTAAAAAAATAAGTTGCTAATAGAGCTTGTGCCTTGCAAATTACACAATCCCTAAAGGATGAGAGCACTGAAACTTGACTGGTGTTAGAACAATTCTGGGCACAGATGGTGTCAATCAAAATGCGTTGCAAATTGTCAGTTAATCAGAAAAATTACGTGTATTTCAGAGTTCATACATCATCCTCATGGTGCAAAACTTTGCCAATTTCTTTTCTTCTGAATTATTATGTTCTGCCACCTGCTTGTGAGTCATCAACCAGTAATCAGGGGATTACTGTAGAATCAATATTCAACACACAGAGAGCCACATAGACTTTAATGTAAGTCCTTAGATGTTGGAAATTGATGACATGGCCCGTGACAGTTTTAAGTTGCAAAAGCCTTAGTAGGGTTCAGGAAGCAGGTTCAGCAAAGTCTGAGTTGAACTTAGTTAAGTATGTAACTGAAAAAAATAATTAGCAGCCATAGAGAATAAGGAGTCAGAGTATAGAGAAAAAAAAAATCAAACTAGGCCTCCTGCACAGATCATTCATTCATTTCCTTAATGGATTATATTTACTGAACTTGAGAACAAAATGGAGGAGGCAACAAAAAGTTACAGGACTCATCAAACACGTGTCAATAAATTTCAATAATTTTTCAGATGAATGGCATCTTATTATCACTGAACATACTGAGAGAATTAGGCTATGTAATGCAAATTTTAACACCAGCAACTTTCACTTTGACATATTCACATCGTCCTTTAGATCTATAGAAATACTTTTCTTAAATGTAAATCTAGACATCATGATATACATGAGTTTTCACTGATCTTATGTACAGTACATGTAAAATGTTCTATCATTTTTATATTAAAGGAGTTTCAAAATGACCACTGAAAATTCCCAAACAAGTTTTCTTATATGCTGTAAACTCAGCCACTGGCTTGTGTTTAATCTAATTACTTTGCTGGACATTTAGTTTCTACTGCAGACTTTGCCCTCTCTTCAAAGATGATAGTATGAAGCTGGGACAAAGTGAAAACCACAGTGTGAACAGCTATAACAAGCCCAGCCTTTATCAAACAGCTTCAGTCACTGTCTTTTAGTGGTGTCGCTTTACAATGCACTGAATTTTGGTTTGCATTGTCTAATCCTCTATGGTCACTTTGACCACAGTCTCAACTAATGATTCACTGTATATGTCAACAGTCAGCGAACAGTAAAGACAACATGGTAAAAAAACTATAAATACCAGCCAGATAATAAGTATCATAAAATAAGCAAGAGTGTAAAACATGTTCTCAAGAATTTAACCCTATAAAGGAAGTTTAATTATTGCAAAGACATTTTTGCCATCCCAAAATATTATCTCAAAATCAATTAAAACTTTAGAATGGGCCCTCAAAATTCTGAAAAGTAAAGGATTTTTTTGAAAGTTTTGTTTCAGGTTGTAAAAAACAAAAAAATGTGCAGGGTGAACTGGTGTCAGTAACAACTGTTGTGATGGGAAGTTCAGTTCTTTTTACAAGATTCTTTCAGTGTGTTCATTTGTTGCGAATTGATTCAGAATCAAACCAAATCAGAATCGCGAACAGGTGACCAATTCGGCAGTGCTGTATTACCAAGTGTATACCTAATCCACTACACCACTTGACAGGACCTCTGTTTTATGGTACTCTATGAATAATGTAATCAGAAAATTACAAAATTTCATGAGGATTTTCCACTAGTATATCAACATAGTACTACTTTGACAATAGTTCATTGTATTTAGTACAGTAGTCTAGATAGATAGATAGATAGATAGATAGATAGATAGATAGATAGATAGATAGATAGATAGCTTCTGTGTCCTTATGGTAGGGGTATCTAGTCTCGTTCAGTGGTTCAATAGACTCAGCGATTCGTGAAGTGATTCAGTGAGTCATCTGCCTCGGTTTGGTCCGTCTGTTGCCAGTAAGTAGTTACACAGCACTTCCAGCCATACATAACAGCAGAATGCAATTACATTGTAAGCATCCGTGTTTATTTGGTTTGGGTCAGAGCAGCCATGGCTCTTGGATAGAATTATAGTTTAGTTTTAGTTAGTTTTGACTTTTTTTTCTCTATTTCAGTTTTAATTAGGTTTTTGGAGCAGGTTTGCTAGTTTTTATTAGTTGTCATTTTTTTCCTGAATGCTTAGTTTTAGTATTAGTTTTAGTTTTTTCATATCTTTTATCTTCCTTGCCATCCTATTCAAAGAAATTAGTGAGGTGCGGATTAGTGGGTTACCTTGGACACTTTATTTGGGGGTGGAGTTGGGGTGGGTCATTGACTAGCAGAGACACAAACATATGAACAGTGTTATGTATAAATTCCCTATAGCAGGTTGGGGTAGATGGGGTGGGTCCATACACAATGTCACTTACAATAGCGTGAAAATGAAAGTGAAACTTTACATATTTTCACCGTTCGCCTCCTGCCTTCTATACCTCTCTTATACTGTTAATATTAGACAAAATCTTCACCAGTTGTATCCCGTATCCACTGGGCCCCCTCCACTGCACTGTAGACCCCCACAAATACTGGACCCCATGAATTTTTTATGTTTACCCCCTTTATCGGTGCTCCAGCAGACTCCCATCACATCCACCTGCTGCCTGCACAGCCTTTTCATTTGGAGGTATAGAGGGTTCTGTTCTGGGGCTGGATCAGTGGACCGCATCACCTACAAGAACCCAGACTTCTACCAACCCACTGCACCAGGTTAGTCTATTTGGTCTAACCCTAACCCTAACCCAGACTTCTACCACCCTTTACCACTGGACTCTACTGCACCAGGTCTGTCTGTTTGGTTTCCTTTCTTTCTGTCTGTTAATAAATCCGTCTCAATGCATTTCAGTCCTATCATTCACACATAATAGGTTCGTACTAGTGATGCATGGATCAGCAGGTTAACTCATGGGGTTACCTGCGGGTCAGGTCAAAAAATGTCACTATTTGCAGGGTGGGTCAAATAATTCCACAAAAGCGGGACCTGGGTTGAAAAAAAAAATATATATATGACCATCACTAAAGTAAATCCCGTACAGGACTCTGCTGCTTTGTACCAGCTTTAGTCTGCATGTTCCAGGTAGAGTGAAGACCAGAAGAGACTCTAAACCACAGGTGACCAGACATGTTGGACTGTGAAGTGCCATTTAGTGCCACCAGCTAAAACTGCTGGAGCGAAATAAATCAATTTTATATCAATCCGACTTTGACAAAAACGAAAACAGAGGGAATTTTATCCATAATTTTTATACATTTTAGTTAGTTTTTTTAAGCACACAGTACAGTTTCAGTTAGTTATCATTTTTTTTCTTTTAATTATAGTTTTTATTTATTTCAGTTAATGAAAATGTTTTTTCAATATTAGTTTTTGTCATTTTGTTAGTTTTCGTTAATGATTATAACCTTGGGCTGGAGATGGCTCTACAGTGCATGCCAGATGGCAGCAATTCAAAAAGGTGATGGCCTGGGTGTGTGGGGTCCCTGCAGATGCTGATTGCTCCCCTGAGACACCTGATGGTGTAGATCTCTTCCAGCGTGGGCAGTTGGGTCCCAGTGACTCTTTGTGCACTAGACATGATGCACTGGACAACCTTTCTGTCCACCGAGGACCAGCTATGATACCACGTTTAGATGCAGCATATTAAAAGGCTCAGGTGTAACCACCTGAACAAACTGTGTTACCTGTGACATCAGGAGCAGGTTAATTGTCATCTTTATATCCATTCTGGAGTCCAGAAAGTGTATGTATCTTAAACAAGGCCAACCCAATGAAAATCATCCAATCATATAAGGATAAGAAAATTTAAATAATTGTGATGGGACACAGGGTACAGAAATTACACCCTGGGGGCCACATTTTCTGAGCCACATACACACTCATTTGTCTAGGACCCCATGGCCAGGAAGTGAACATATTCACACAGAAAATAAATACTAGACACAGTTGAAAACATGACATGAACTACAGGATGAACAATAATTAAAACTTTTTGTCTTCATTTTCTGAGATATTCATTAATTTTTCAAACTGCTCGTTGCAAGTGTGCCAGAGCAGCGTACACCTTGGATGTGCTACCAGTTTATCACACAGCTGACACGTGCAGATGAACAACCATTCACTCTCCTATTTACTTCTACAGCTCGATTGAGCAATGTCTTTGTGCATATCTTTGGATGATGGGAGGAAGCCAGATTACCTGGAGCAACATGGGGAGAACATGCTCCAAAACCTCCAAACAGAAAGGCCCACGTCAGTTGGAATCAAACCCAAGACCTTTATGCTGTGACGTGATAGTGCAGACCACTGCACCACAATTCTACCCTATCTATACTATTAAAGGAAAGTGGACTCTGTGTGTGTCTCGGGCATTACACACATCACAAATACGAAAAGAGCTGACTGCTGCAGTTTGGCATACTTGAATATTTTTGGTCAAGGAACATACTAGTGAAAACAGCAAGTTGATAGGACCAATATTTTGGGAGATATTAGTAATTTTGGAATACAATACCCTTACAGTCAAGTTGCTATTCCCAGAATCATAGAATCATCATTGAAGTGGGTTACCTAGCAACAGATAAACAATAGGGCCACATTCCCATGGTGTCAAATTTCATGTGCATAAACAGACATGCCAGCTGAGAGGTTATTCAACTGAAAATGCCTGTGGAATTTACCAAGAATCTAGAACCTGTGGTTCCCCACGGGTCAACACACTACCGGTAGTTGTAAAATGAGTATGGTAAATAGCCCTGCTAGCTTATTAGCTTAGCTTAGCTTGTTGGACCATAAATAAGTAACAAGTTTGTAATTCAAACAAAATCAACTACAAGGTCAATGTGTCCAGTAAATAATCTTTCTTGACTTGACCATTGACTGCTGTAATGCCAGTTAGTAACACACTCTTACCAACAAAAAAGTGAAATGGTCATTTTAAACACAGGACTAAGAGTTCTGCTGCTGAACAGTGTCAACAAGAGTTTCTCTTGTTTTCACCTTTTTGTGTCCTATATGATATTTGTTGTTTTCACCATTTTTCCTTTATCCTTTTTCCAGTATTTGTCCTCTTGCATCTAACATGTTACATCTTTTACTACAAACACCGCTTCTCTGTATTTCATTTGACTTTGTTGAGGTCAACATCTATCATTTATAAACTCTTCAGAGAACACTATCTGAATTAGGAAAATAAACTCTCATGGTGATCCTACATACTTTATTTTACAACAATTATCAATGCAAAAATCAGCTTGGCAATCCATTTTGTGTCCCTACTCCAGCCACTGATCAGAAAATGCTGTATTTTCTAGTAGTTTCATGTTGTCACTGTTTCCAATATTTGTGTTTTCGCTGTATTCCATCCTTTATACTGCCTTTGTCATATTGCATTGTTATATCCTGCTGCAGAAAAAAAACAGAAAAGTCAGCACTAAGGACAGAGGTCTGAACGATAGTTCTTACTGAAATTATACATTGTCTCTGAACTGCCACATTTTCAGAACATCACAGACCGGAGCTTTGCAAGTAGTTTCAAGTTTTCCGCTGGATCTTGGTTTGACCTGGGTTTGGCTCTTGCAGATGGATGAGTAAGAGTGTGACACAGCAACAGTAACCAGCAGGGCAGGGACATATCAATAGGCCAACTCTCCAGGAACAAAAGTGTAAAGGTAACTACTAAAATAAAACCTGAAGGATGTAGCCATGGTTGTTGTATTCTTATAGAGAAAAGTAGAGGTTGGATGTGTGATTATGATATACAATGTGTGCAGTGTCTAAACATTCCCTTCATAGTTCTACACTTTCCTCTGCCCCCTGACTTCACCTCTGCATTGTCTGCTGCCAGAGGCTGAAACACAACCTGGCTCGTAAAGGGGAGAAATTAATCCCATATTTTCCATTCTATCTGTGTACTGCATATTCGTCTTTCCCCATAGTGTGCCACATTTAGATAAATCTGATGCCCACATGCCAAAAATGTGTTGCCAGAAACAGAACCTGGGTCATTTAAAGCCTGCTGCAGAATCAGCCCTTATCCTGCTTTACAACTGGAAATTTCTATCATATGACACGAGAGGTGAATGAAAAGAGAAAGGCTGGGTGTTACCATAAATTCCTCCAAGATGAATCAAAAAATGGAAGAACCGTATGTGTCTTTGTAACCATCATTTGATACTGAGAAAGATGTGATGAGGACAGAATGTATAAGAGAAGATAGATGGTGAAAAATGGACTGTTGAAGAAATATGTGTGCAGTTAGAGTATTAACCATCACGCAATTAAAGTGATAGTGATGACTAAATTCAATAATTACTTATGTCAAGCTACTTTATATTTTTACAAAGAGCTGTGACAAGTTTAAAACACTTGGTGTTGGGAACAAAAAAGAAAAAAAAAACAGTTTGGTCATGAAATCCATCCAAAACAGATTAAAAATCTGCAAGGGAAAAAACAAAAGTTGCATTTGGAATATGTTTTTTCCTACCCAGCCACCAGAACAAAATGATGTAATTGTAAAACCCTGCAAACCACAGATACATTATCTGTCAATAAGACAGCTGGTTAGGGATGGGTCACCATTCTCAAATATTTCAATAAAAAAAATTGTAATTTCATACAACTTAACTATCTTTATTTTGCCGTGTTTTTCCAGTGTTTGGTTTTCAGATTGATTGGATGCAGCAGGACACTTTGGAATTGGCTTATTTTCTGTTGTTAGACATGTAAACAATGATCAAATACTAATTGACCAGGGTCATACCTGCAACCTCAGTTGATAAAATAGCAGATGGTACTTACTCATCCATCCAAAAATGGAATAACCTGAAACTGATTACCGGTGATTATTAATTAGTATTTTTCCTTGAAATGCTTTCCCTGATCTGTGTCTGTTTAGAAGTTAAATTAACTGGGACTCACCACGATTTCTTTGTTGAACACTGCATCCAAAGGGGTGTCCTCTGGAACAGAGTTTGACAGTCTTACATCCTGAGAACTTCTCTTCTCTATGTGGCTGCAGAGCCAGGTTCAAGAACATCATATATCACAGAGAGCTGTTCTAATGCCGACTTCATGGGAAATCAGGAGGATGAACCTTTCCACTAGTGAATTTGAAATTATGCACAAGTGTTCAAGTGCTTTTGTTGTCATAGCGAAATGAAAAATGGCTGACACACAATTTGTCATGACCTGCTACTTGGTTAAAACAGTTTTGGACATGTTAATTCACCTGTTTCAGCACTGTGTTTTGTAACTTATTTATTTTGCAAATTGTGTATACTATAAATCTGTACAATCATCAGCAGAACACTAATAAAAGGATTATTTATTATTCATGATGAATCCCTCATTGTTCTCTGCCATGTTGAAAGGTTCAAAGGTTAGGCAGCTCATGGATCAAATTTTTTTCCCAGTTCTCCAGTGGAAAATACAAGAGGGGGTGTTCATGTCCAATTTTCGAGTTCATAATTAGTATTTACCATTATTCCTATAGCATGTGAAGGCAGGATTATTTCTGCTGAATAACAAAGGGAAGAGATGGTCGGGAACAAACCTAAACCAGTACCAAAGGAAGATGGGCCACCATCTACCTAGCAAAGAAGTCACAACCCTAAGCAAAGACTCTCTCATGCCCAAGACAACTAAGAAACAGGACAAAATTCCTTCCTTATTTTCTATTTTGCAATAAAAAACAGACTTTCTCAACAGTTCTGTTGAGTTCTTCAAGTCCAATGAACTTGAAAGAGTGTTTTAGATATGAATACAATAATGAGTTCCACAAGTGTTGTAGGACACATTCACCTGAAGCGGTTCACGTTAACAAAGCCTTGTGGTGCCTGCAAGAAGGGCCACCTAACCACTATCCATGACACCATTCCTTCAACTGACAACACTTCCATGAGGCTAAGTGCCCAAACTCAAAGCATCTATCTTGATCATTCTAGCCAGTCCCCTCAAGTCCTTTTGAATGTTGTTCCAGTTGTATTGCATGGAAGAGCTGGAGCAGGTGGCTGGGGAGAAAGAGGATAGGAGATATCTTGTCCAGCTCCTCAGAAATTGGAGAGGTTATTTTTAATTATCTGCTTGTCACTGCAGTCAGGTCTTCTGAAAACCTTCAACAAACATTCAATTTGTAATGTCCTCCCAAAGTAACCAAACCTGAAGTATATCAATTCAAACATGGCTGAAATTCAACCTTAACCTTTACATGGGTCAACTTCAACCTAGTGGATGTTACCATTTAGATAAAACCAATGCATGTTACATTTTTGTTTTAGTTTTTGCAGAATCATTACTTTTATATCTGCATACCCCTTGGAAATGTTTCAATATTAAAATGAAATGCTTGGGAGGTAACAAAGTACAAATATTGTTTTACTGCACTTCAGTAGAGGTTACTATTTTTCTTGCAAGTTTTTATTCTTACTCCCTACATTGTAACATACATATATGTACTTTCTACTTGTATTTGCAAAACAGGCTTGTTGCTTTTAATGCATTTGAGATGAATTACCCTTTATGTTTGCTTTACATCACAACATCAAGACTGATTATAGCTTACATAGGTGGAATAACAACACATAGTACAGACAGATCACACACAAGCAAATATCATGACAAAAATCAAGTACATGACAAAGCTGAGGAACAGGTTAATAGTGTTCAACTCATATTAATATGACAGAAAACAGCTGCTTGAAATATCCATCATGGGCCAACTTTGGAGTTTTAAACTTTAAGAACATTTCAGAACCTGGAAGGATCAGTACTTTTTAATTTCACCTCAGTGTCTTTTAACACATGTATCTGAACTTCTAGAGTAAACAATGTGTGGATTTTTGTTACCTCTGATGAACAGAACCATAGCAGTGAGCTGCCAGAATCTGACAGTGAATGACAAGTACCTTTTCTTTGATCTAAGAAAAGGACACATACAGTGGCTTACTATAAATAACCTGTGAGGACAAGAGGACCAATCTGCACATACTGTTCCTTATCTGATCTGCTTCTATGTACTGTCTCATGCTTCCTTTTTTCTTTCTTTTCTTTTTTTCTTCTAGCATTCTATTGTGAAATAAGGCCCTTGCTGTAACAAAGAGCAGCTGAAACAAAAACACGCCGGCAGGCAGCATTCCCTTTCAACTCTACCAACCTCGGCTCAGAAGGAAACTCGCCTTGTTCTGACATTCCCTCTTACTGCAACATGAGCCCAGCCTCTACCCTCTACACAACTTGGAACCATGAGGAACTATGTAATCAAAACCACACACAAACCCTACTTCATTAAAGCTGCTATGATTAGTCATTTATAGATGTCAATAAATCAGATGACCTCTGTCTGTACCAAAACACAAAAATATTGGACAGAAAAAAGAAACAAGATTTGGATTTATGAGTTTACATTTCCTTCAGTGTAAGCAGCTGCTGTCGCTAAATACAAAACAAAAACATAGCTCCTGGTCATTATGAAACATTCTCATAGTTATCATAAGTATGTAGAGACCTTCTGGGGTGTCTTCATTGGTCTCAACCTAGGCCCTCAAGGATCAGAGTCTGTGTATTAATGTCTGGACTACCACAATTTTTTTGCATTCATTTTCACTTTTATTTTTCAGATGGAAAATCCCAAGAGTATACCAGTAATACAGAAAACATAATTTATGCAAAGTCAGACAATTTACCAGTTATATGGGTTCCCTCTGGGCCCTCCAGTTTACCAAAACACATACACTATGTGAATTCTCCTGTCAGTGTTCTTGACCAAGGTACTGGTACAAGGTACCTGGAAATTGTCTCTGGGTGCTTTCAGTAGCTGTAGTGACATGAATGATATTCTTCAGTCTGACTGAAAACATGATCAGTCATTCCAGTGTAAGTGTTAAAATGGATGCTCATTCAATGAGCTGTATGTTCATAGGACATAATCAGAACTATAAAGAAGGTCATAAGTGAAAGCAGCTCTGACAAATGACTGAAAAATGAGGCAAACACTGAAGTTTCCTAAACTGCAGTTGCTTGAATGTCCACTAGAGGCTGACTCCAAAGGTGAGATAGTCCCCATAAACCTTCAGATTAAACTGTCCAACCTTACAGAAGAAATTATCATATTTAATTGTCTCGCTTGCTAGATGTACAATGCTGGCGCAAGGGTGGACATTTCCATTGAGCAGTTTCAGGTAGGTCATTCACCTTCCTTCTGCCATCTGTGCCTTTTGTCTTTTAAATCTCCCCTGCTATGTAACATTTTGAAAGTTTTGATAAAGACAAGTCTTTTTATGTTCCATGTTCTTTTGTAGAGATTTAGTTATTTTAAGAATACAAAATACTTCCTCATGTACACTTTCCACCAACTAACTCTAACCCACCAACACTGGTGCTATTTTATAAAAGCAGTGTGACCAGAATCCTGTGCTTAGCACCACTGAAGAACTAGTCAAATAACCCACTTATTGTGGAATGACAGTGGAGGAGCCAGACCTGACTGATTGATTGATTGATTGATTGAGATGAAAATGTAAAAGAGCTGAATAAATGGCTCACTAACCAAAAACAGGTAAAAAGAAACACACAAAAAAGTATTTCCTGTTCAGCATACATTAAACCTGTATCCTGGTGGAAGTAAAACAATAGTTCCTTAAAAACAAATAAAAACTATATTTGTAGATTTCAATACCTTTTTTTTTGCATCATGACAGCTCTCAAATCAGTTAGCAGTGAGTAATATAACACTCAGCCACCTCAGCCAAACAGCACAGCAGTATTTTCCCAACACTCACCTGAACACAGTGCATGAAAGCCTGAGCAATGCCATCTTTGTGAATAATGAACAATTATCTGATACTGTTGTGAAGTTTCAAACCACACCCAGCTCCTACTTCAGCAGATTAAGTGAAATGTTAAACATTAGGTTATTTCACCCAGAAGTGTTAGTGGGTGTTTGCACAAGGCACCACACTCCAGTGCTTTTGCAAAATAGTGAGGAAACAGTTGTCTATGGGGCAGTATTGTTCTGAAGGCTGACTCAACATCTGATCTGGCAGGGCACCTTCCTGTTCCAGTTTTTTGGCTCAGTCTCTAGAGACCACATCCGTACAAAACAAGAACAGGCATCAAGTACATCACCTTCATACTACTTTGATTTCCTGATTTGACTACAGCAGTTGGTGTGAGTCTGGGTCAAAACCATCTGTGTTTTACAGATGAGTCTAACAATGTGGGCAATGTGTAGTGGAGGATAGACAGCCCAAATCTGACCAGACTTCACACAGGAGGAGTTGGTTCTCCCTAAGACATCCCGAATCACTGTATGGTTTCCATGGTGTTTCCATCTGCATGGGGCCTTGACGTGCTGTGAGCTGAGTGTCATACCCACACTTTGATGCTGCACATCATGTTTAAAGGTTGTGTAAGATTTGGGGGAATTTAATTGCAGAAACTGAATTTAATATTCATAACAACCTTTCCTTTGGTTCTAAACACCTGAGAATAATGATATGTTGTCATCACCTTAGAATATGTTGGCACTCTATATATCTATAGAGGTTGGAGGTCCTCATCCATGGACTCTGCAGTGTTACTGTAGAAGCTAACAACAGATTTATTTTTCCAGCAGGTGGTATGTGGTATTATGGTGCATTCCCTATCATTACCTACTATATCTGAGTGTGGTCCAGATTAGTCCATACATGACAAAACAAACATTATTCAGGAGTTTGCACTTTATTACAGTCTAGCTAACTTCACCAATGGATGCCTTAAATATTACAAATGGAACTTTTACAGTTGAAATAAGTACGAAATATGCAAGCTCATAAACTTACATTCAATTTCTAAGTCCATTTCTAGGTTAATGGTAGCTTACACTGAACAGTGATAGGAGATCAAGGTAAGAAAAATGTGCAGGACACAATCTGGCTGAGAGCAGATCCATAGATCGATGGCTAAATAGATATAGTATGCTATGTACACAGCCTGTATAAAATAACACTTGCTGTCTGGATTTAACTCAACAAAAAGTTCAGATCCTTCCAGTGGGCAGTTACTGCAGTAATTAATACGTTTCATTTGCAACAAGTTAGTTTACTCTAACTGATGCAGTGAGTAGCTTCTTATTGCTGAAACAACCATCGGGTTGATAAAGAGCATAAAGATTGGACTGTGTTTCAATGGAAAAAAGTCAGGTGGTCTGATGAGTCCAGATTAACCCCTAATAAAAAGGGGCACATCAGGGAGAGAACAGAGGTGGATGAGGTGATTACCCATCATGCCTAGTGTGTACAGTACAAGCCTATGGGGGCGGTGGTATGATTGGGGGTTGCTTCACATGTTCAGGTGTAGGTCCAGCCATGCTAAATGAAATAGCAAAAGTTTCCAAAAGAGCAAGACTTCCTAAGAGACTCTACTGCAACCCTGCAAGCTTTGACGATATTATTAGCTAGATATTAGCATTGGGAAGATTGGTTCTTTTCAGGGTGGTGGCTCTTTTGGCTTCGCTCATTAAAAAGAGCTGGCTCTTTCGGTTCCCAAGTGGTTCCCCAAATGTATTTGTTGCTTAAATTAATATATTACCAAATTATGTGTAATGTAATGTATGCAATGTAATAAGGTACATTAAATCAAATGTTTATTATTTATATGGCTGTATTTATACACTTCAAAACACACTGCACACTACATAAATATATTATGAAATTCAAAATCAAAAGAGCTAAAACAAGTGTACAATGGTACCTTCATTAACAACATATTTTCTAATTGCTCCGATGGATGAACAGTTTGCATATGTTACAGTTTGCTTTGAAGCCATCTCCTCCCTCACTTTCCACACCTCATCAGCTACAAACAGTTTCACCTGTGACTCCCAACTGCCGTCCTCTCTCCCATCACCAATCACCTTCTCCACCTGTTGCTCACAGGTATGCCAAATCAGCTGGCTGGCATATTTGCAGTTCTGGTTCACGTCCTCTTTGCCAGATTGTCCTACCTTCGTGCCTGACTCTTCAGCACTCTGCTCCTGCTTGACTTCTCGGTTCCAGCCCCATCTGATTCAGTTCATGTTCCTTTGTCTCTGCTGTGGTAAGCCAACCAGCCTTGCCTGACTACAAGATCTGCCTTAGTTTTTCCTGTCTCTCTTCTGCCTGTGACAGTGTGGCGCTTGCCGGTCCTGGCTTCCCTGATCCCTTTTTTGTCTATCCCTGTCCGGGTTTTCTACATCGCCTCAGTGAGGGATCTGCCTGCCTTCTCTGCAGTTCCAACTCTTCAAACCCCCGCTGATCCCGAGCACCTGCCCACCGGAGCTCTCCCACAACCTGTTCGTTACCTGTGTAATTTTAGATAAAAACTTTTGGAGCTGTTCATCTGAGTGTGTTGCATTTGGGTCCTTCATCCTGTGCACCACCCCTTCCAACATCTCCCTGTGCAGGTTGTTTGTGGAACCTGCTCAGTATGACATTTTCTACTTTGCACAGTCTACACTCTGCTCTTGAACTATGTGTATTAAAATGCTTCCAAATTTCACTTATTTTTCTTTCACTTATTTTCCTCACTTTTGCAGCGTGCAATCTGTTGCTCACTGTGCTGTGTCTGGGATCCCTCCTCCTTCTGTGCAGCGTGGACACACAAACGCCACCACACATCTTGACCAATCACATGCTGCTTTAACAGAAAATGAGGAAAAAACCAAATCGGTTCCCAATCAAGAGCTGACTCCCATCATTCGCTTTACAGAGCTGGCTCTTGTTGATTGTTCATGACCGACCCATCACTACTAGATATAGCATCTAGTAGCAGCTGGTTTATTAGTTGTACAATCAACTAGGATGTTTTTTCATGATTGGTATGCGTAGTCCATCACAAGGCTTTAACCCTCACATTTACTGTGTAATGTTAGTGGCCTTCATTTTGTCCCTATAAGGCACTGTATAAACAAAGCCACATCACCATAATGTAAGAAACACACACACTTACAGGGACAGTCATGCAGAACAGAACAGTGCTGTTTAGACAGCAGGCCCAGGTGCATCCCAGACTGTGCAGCTGGATAGGGGCTCACAGCCTTCCCCCACCACCACTCCCACCTTTTCTCCCACATACACATACAGCAAACCACTTTCAAACACCCCCATCCCTTAATCAAACAGCTTAACCACTCATACCATCATCATCATGTCTGCCAGCTGCTGGGCAGACTCTCCCTGTCTGTTCACACACACAATCATTCCATGTGTTATGTATGTGTATGTGTACCTTTATGCCAAAGGAATGTTCTCACAAAGAAGTGAAAAATTTATAGTATTGGCCAGTATCATCCAATGATATATCTGGCATATAGGTACAATCATTGTGTAACATGAAATGATCATAGAAATACAAAGTCTGTAGATTAAATGTTGGATAAGAGTTCCTAAATTGTCTTTAGAGTCTACAATAATTTTTTATGTGTCATTTCAGATTGATTCAAGTTGATGGTTGTGCTCTTATAGATCCCACATGGTTCAAGTAAAGCAACATGTCAGCAAATAAGCTGGTCTCCAGAAGTGAACAACCATCAGCCAGCTTATGTGCTCAAATGTTGGTTTAATTAAACTGCGTAAAATCTTTGTTCTGCAGAGTTCATCTGTGCCAAGATCTGCACAGCACATGAGGAACTGTGCATGTTTACTGTTGATGAGGCACTATTTGTTTGTTATTGTTGTTTTTGGATAAAAAACTAAACTAAAAAAAAAAATAAAATAATGATGATAATAATGATTTGTTCTCCTAATGGGTTTTAGTTGACTAGTTATATCACAAATGGTGCTGGTTTTAGAGATTCTTTTTTGACTTTCTGGATTTTGGCATCTTGTTTTTGGAAATAGATGTGACCCCATATGAAACAGACAGTGGAGCTAAGGAAGTTTCAGTGGCGGATCCAGAAAAAATGGAAGGGGGGGCACAGCAGAATAGTGGAGTCAAGCGGCAGAGGCCCGTGGTGGTTTCACCCCCTATAAACTGGAGCAAAACATTATAACTCAGACTCAGCTTTATTGTCATTCAATCAATGGTAAATTATAGAACGAAATATATATAGTTACCCAGGTCTCAGTTTTGTAGCACAGAAGATAAAAGGATAAAATATAAAATAAAATATATAAAAGGTAAATTGGGAAGAGTAAAAACTACCATAAAATATGCAAAATAACTTCTTAATATGTAAACATTTCACAGTATGCAGCAACAGTTGAGTTAAAGTGATGGTGCATGCAGGAGCAGCACTTTAACTGTACTATTGCAGCATACTGTGAAATACTTCAAATCACTTAAAACTATATATATATATATATATATATATACATATATATATATACATTTTCTGAACCCTCTTTATCCTCATTAGGGTCACGGGGGTCACTGGAGCCTATCCCAGCCACTTACGGGTGAAGGCGGACATGTCGCCAGTACATCACAGGGCTGACATATAGAAACAAACAAACACACTCACATTCACACCTATGGGCAATTTAGATTAACCAATTAA
>JAPQRP010000028.1:33531249-33551664 GCA_037367295.1 Apogon hyalosoma
ACTAGGGTCACGGGGGTCGCTGGAGCCTATCCCAGCCACTTAAGGGTGAAGGCGGGGTACACCCTGGACATGTCGCCCAAAAGAATACAATAAAATAAAAATAAATAAATAGATAAAATAAAATATCTGTATAATAAACTTGAAAGGCACCCTTTACACTTCCTTGACATGTTTTCTCTTAAATAAATCATAATCAAACCACAATATAACAAATCTTTATTCCACTCATCCTACTTTGTGGATTCTGTCGTTCACATTTATTTATTATTCACTATTTAAAGGCATGACACCAACTCACATGATCTGAAACATGATAAGGATCTGAACAGTTTACATCATTTCTCATTGTGTATTTATGTCTCTTATATGTATGGTTCACTTACATTCATTCTTTCCCACTGAATGTACTGTCTTAGATAAATCTTGGATTCCTTTATACATCTATTGTACAAACCAGTTCCAGTATTAATTCACAGTCTCAAACATATTACACATTGCAAATCAACATATCAGTGACAGTCAATATTTTGAAGATTTTCATAAGTCAGGCTGAGGGTTTTCAAGTGTGAGCATGTTATGTTGTTATGTTACAGGAGGTGTTGTTAGCTAGTAGCTGCTTTCCCAGATGTGAGTTTCTCAAGGTTGTTTCCAGGAAAGCCTATGAAGAGTTTTCAGAGTTAATGGTGTAGTACAATGTAGTAGTGGTGAATGCTACTCCTTTTTATCTGTTGAAGCATCTATATCAGAGGCTGACACCTTCAGGCTCTGGCAGGTACACAGTCCAGCGTGTTGACAGACAGATAATCATAAAGTCCTGTGGGCTGGAATGCATGTGAACACTTGCACTTACACACATAGTGCACAGACCAGTTTGTGAATGGAGTTCAAGTTCACAGGTAAACAGAGAGGGAGTTGTTAATGCAGTATGTGCCCAGAGCTATGAGCCCTCTCTCCCACCCAAAAGACTGGCTTCCAAACAGGGTCAGCCTGGGGACAGGGGAGGGGTCCACGCATCCGTCACTGCAGTTGAAAACAGGCTTCATACTGAGAGTGCTGAATATTCCACTCACTCCCGCCTCAGTAACAGGCAGAGGATGTCTTTCCACACTTATTCATGAGACTTTTTACTTGCAGCGCTGGCTCACTGCATTCAAAATTTAAATCACACTTACAGAGTCAGCCCTTAAAGGAACAGCACACAATGCAGTTTTACAGTATGGGTTGAATCTTTTAGCTGTGCGTATACTCACTAACCTGTATTTTTTATTAGATGTTATATTTTGAAACATTTTTGTAGCCATTAAACAGCAATGCTGATTTATAGTTCCATGTAGGCACTGTCCATCCCATGGATAGCAAGGGAGCAGGTTTTGAATTATACCTATGGTATTGGGTAGCAAAATCTATCTATCTATCTATCTATCTATCTATCTATCTATCTATCTATCTATCTATCTATCTATCTATATATATATATATATATATACATATAAAAATTGAAGTAATCAACCCCAGATCATAGCACTGCCCCCACAGACTGTATACTGTATACACATTAGGCACGATGGGTAATCACTTCATCCACATTTCTTGATGCATCCATCACTCTGGAACAGGATCAGTCTGGACTCATCAGACCACTTGACCTTTTTCCATTGTAACACAGTCAGACTAATATTTATGTCAGAAATGACAAGCTATTCACGACATCAGTTAGGTTTGAACAACTTGCAGTTACAGTAATTGTATAGAAGGCTCCTTTGTTAAAGTGAGTTGGGGTGTCTTTTCAATGGCCAGACTGTTTATTAATTGTTGTGTATTATAACGTGTGCATTATAAATGAAGAGTGAGTGGTTTATATTTACAAAGGAAGAAGGTCACCTGCTGAGTCCATTATGTTGCACCACCATGTGTCTGCAGTAGCTCAGAATAGACTCATCTCTTCCATTTTCCCCATTTTGTGTAAGTGTGGACCACATTCAATATCCTTTGTATAAAAAAAGAACTTATGCACATTGATATCAACACAGTGCAGCTTTTGCATCACAGGTGCAACTAAAGACACACCTTGGCACCTTAAGTATTGTAAAGCAATTGTTCTGAAGAAACTTCAAAACTATGTGTTAAATATTTAATTTAAAAAAAAAACCTAAATATTAAAAGCAGAGATCAAAGTTTCATTTTATGCAATGAAAGCTATATGATAATGCTGTGCTCAGCAGAAGATGTAGTGACTCAGTAGTGAACTAAAGTTTAAATTTATGCTGTGATGCCGTTAAAAAAATCATCTTAGATTTTCTCTTATGAAAAGACTGCTCAACACATAGTCAGGTATGGGTGCAGTGTATGTATTTGTGTGTTTCAGGGAAATACACAGCGAACCAGCTTATTTATCTCGATGTGAATTCCCCAGACACAAGGTATGCCATCCTACCCAGGGGGGAAGGAATACATACTTTCTTTACTCCAGATATTTCTAGTGGATGTTCATGTGGAAAGTAAACTGAACTTCACGACATTTTAATGTCATGTGAAGACTGTTAACCACAAATCAAAAACAGTTGACTGATAATGATAAATATAATGAAGTGTGAAAATCAGTTTTCAGTGTCAGCAACTCCTGTGGAGGGGCCAGTTTTTGCAGGTGATCTACATACATTATGCAAAATTATGACCACAGACGTAGCTAGTTCATGACAATAATGACCTGTGCTGCTCTACCAAGACTACAGAGCCAGACTGACAGTGCCTGATGAGGACGGAGGGGATTTTAACAACAGGCACACATTGTTATTGTTATATGACAACACAAGTGTAAGTTTATGCATATCTTTCTCTCGCAAATCATCAACACAGACCAAAGAAAGGCAGCAGAAGAAGGAATTTTCTGTAAAACTGGAGGTTTTATTGGATGAATATAACCTAGGCTACAACCATGTTCTAAAATACTTTAAAATCACAATGTCCCACCTTTTCACAAAGGTTTATCATAATCCCCACTGTGAGCAATGTAAATACAGGGGGGTGGATTACCCAGAGCAAATTAAAGAGGATGACATTACAAATGACACAAGATAATTCATAATTCATAACACTCTATCTGAGCTGTCGATACATTTATTCTATATGGTGGATTGATGATTGTTTTTAATATCAGTAAGACAGATAAAACACAGGAAAAACACTTAGAAATCTGAATGTCAAGATTAGAGAAGCTCAATATGTCTTGTATGTCATGTTCATGAAGACATATGTCATGTGTTCAAGTTTCTTAGCACAAAGCCTTGAGACCAACTTCTTGTTGAACCTCCTTGTGAATTGATAAAGTTATATCAGGGAACCTGTTTACATGACAAAAAAAATAAATAAATCAGATAACTGGGAGTAATCAGATAATTGTAATGATCAGATTTGATGCACTTACATGTACTTAAGAAATGCAATATTTGAAAACCCTGGTTTAGATGCGCCAGTCCATTATTGGATTTCTGTCAGAGTATGCATCCGTACATAGTACAGTGTGTACACATGTTACACATGATTCCACTCACATCTGACTATGTAGCGTCCATTTTCTATGATTATTCATGTGTTTACACATGCACAGATGTAAAAGAACAAAATAAATCAGATTAACCTGTATACATGCAGGAAGACAGTGGAGTATTGAAGAGAAATCCAGGTGTGTAAATCTGATTTCTCATAATCAGATTACTGCTGTTATCTGGTAAACCATATCAATAGGGTTTTTGGAGTTTTTCTTTGCCAAGAAGGAGGGTCTAAAGACGGGGGATGCCCGGGACATTAACCCATTTCCTTCATCTGCTGTTTATTTGACTCTTGTTTGTTTATATCCAACTAACTCTGTGAAGCCCTGTAAGACAACCTTGTTGTGATATATAGGGCTCTACACATAAAATTGAAATTGAAATCAAATTATGCTGTTTACATAATCACTTGAATAATCCGATAACTCCAGAAAACAGATAATAATCAGCGTATTAGCGAGCATGTAAACAGGTTCAGTGGTTCTTTCCAAGATCGATCTCAGGACCAGACACAAGTGAAAATGTTTATGTTTGATGTGGTCTAAAACTGTTTCCTGTCATTCAAATAAACTGACAGAAATGGATTAAAAATCTCTCTCCTCTGCCACCTGTTCTGTGATCTCAGCTGTGCCTCATCCTTGTCAGTTATGTCAGGTGCATTACATCAGTTCTCAGTGAATCGACAACCACAAACCTCAGTAAATTATGTTGCATGACTCATTTAAATACTCGAAACCCCTGAAGTTTGCACTCTGAAATGAAAATACTTACAAATACATATGCAGTTAGGTCAGATGCAAAAGGACCCATGTCTTTTCAGAGCCAACTTTGTGCTGAATCTCTTTAGTAAATATTGAAAGTATTTTTTGTTTCCAAATGACTGGTTTGCACTGACACAAAGTATTAGTAAATCAGACCAAAATCAGACACTACACATGTCTTTATCATTTTATGCTATTTATGTTATTTTTGTTATCTTGTACTTTGATCTTACTCAATTTTGCCTTTGACAGTATTTCCATCTTGTTACATCTACATCATTTTCTTATATTCACCACAGGATTTTCCAGTAACTGGACTTTTTAATGTAAGGTGTAAAAACTATAGATAATGTGATAAAAAGTAGCCATTAAAAGGAGGATGCTGGAAAATAAATACTCAAAGAGAGATACTTGAAATCTCTACTGAAGCAAAGTAACACCATATTTGTTCTCTGTATCATTTACCTCTGGTGCTGACTGTACAGTATCTGTAACACAACAGATGTAACCAGAGAATGTGTATTTTGGAGGGGTTTTGGCTGCAAGAAGGGCCTTTCATCGGCACTAATTGTTAATTGTAACACACCTTATACATTCCCTGCAAAGCTAATCTATTGAACAGTTGTTTAAGTTCTCTCTTAGAGAGAGAGAGAGAGAGAGAGAGAGAGAGAGAGAGAGAGATAGAGAGAGAGAGAGAGAGAGAGAGAGAGAGAGAGAGAGAGAGAGAGAGAGAGAGAGAGAGAGAGAGAGAGAGAGAGAGTATGCACAAGCAGTGAGGAATGTTAACAATGGCCAGATGTGGGGAGGTAAGAGAGGGAGGCACGCCACTTAATGGTGACTCAGTGGAATTTGACACAGATCCATCATTTCCATTCACAGTTCTGTTGTCTCCATGCTGTGTTGGAAGTGTCAGTTGCGGCAGAGTGCATCAATGCCTTACTACATCCAACTGCACAACAAAAAAACTCATGAGTATTTGTTATGCTCTTTTCAGGGGTTTGTTCCAGGAATTGAGTGTAGTGAAAACTTTAACTCTGCGATGAGGGACACTCTGAGTTTATACTCCATAAAGAAGGCCACCTAAACCAAGTCATGATGAAAACCAGAGTGCACTGAGAGTAAAAAAAGAAGGGTTTTTTGAAGGGTTGAGACCAAGTCATAACCAAAGTCAGACCAGATACATAACAAGAGCATTATGGTTTGTCTGCCTCATTGCTGTTTTTTTTTTTTTTTTTTTTTATGGGCAAAAATTTAAGTTAGACAGTTTATCAGCATATGTCCTGCTCATTTAGTGTCAAAGAGGGGATCTAGGTAGATCTACTTGCAGTTTCAAAATGATTAAAATATTCGTATATTGCTCACATTCAGATTGCAGCATATTGAGGAAAATATTAAGAGAAGGGTAATGTAAGACTAATAATGAGTTAATATAATGAAATAACAGTAAGATTTGAAACAGGTAATGAGTGCCTGTAATTGTGATTTCGTCTAAAAGCAACATCTAGGAAAGGAGCAAAGATGGGCCAAGGACAACCAGTTTGATAACACATTAACTCATTCAAATGTTTATAATAAAGTTCCTAAAAGACAGACAGGAAGAGTTTTAGATAGTTCAGCCTTCATGTAGCAGAACAGAAAATTACTGAAGGAATTTGGATGTATTTCAGTGTGTAAAGGGCAAGGGTTCAACGCTTAGCTAAACACAGTGACCTCTAGTCCCTCAGAGGACACATCAAGAACCATCATTCATCTAGAGCTGATAGATCCACATGGATCTGGATTACTGTGAAGAACCTTGGCCAGTCTCTAAAATATGGAGCTACAGACACAAATGCTAGTTCAAACTTTACTCAACCAAAAGGAGGCCTTGTGTTAACTGTGTCCAGAAGTGTTGTGGACTTGTGGACTCAGTGGCATCTGAGATTTAGCAGCATTCAGTGGAAATGTAGACTGTGCTCAGATCAATGTGTATCGTGGTAATTTTGGGAAAAAATGGACACCATGAACTCCCGACCAAAGATGAAAAAGACCATCCACACTATTACCAGCAAGTTCAGAACCCAGGACCTGTCAAAGCTCATTTACTGCATTGATGTTGAAAGGTACTTTGAGAGTATGGAGCAACACAACACAAGACAACAACCTTTCCATGGATGTTTATACATATTTCAACAGGACTGTGCAGAACCACTTTGTGCACACATTCCAAAGGTCTGGCTAATGCAAATAAGTCAAAAGTTACATAAAAGACTATAAAACTGTGTAGATGTAGGCAGAGCATGATCACACGCTGACCATACCACCGTCCTGCTGCTGACTCACAGCTGTTTGATGTTCTGTTCAAGCCAAATTCAATTTAACCTTCTGTGGGAGGTTTTGCGGTCCTAGCCCCCTTCAGTGTCTCAGAGGGAAAATGCCTCCTCAGAGGTATTCATGCTAACATAATAGTATTGGAGCATTCTGTCATGACTTATGAGCAGGCAAATATCTGTTACAGAGCTTCAAACAAAACAGAAGAGAACATCTCCAAATACGCAGAAGTGACTGGAGTTGTCACAGTGTCCAGGTTTATTTAACAATATAAGCTTTTTGCAGCTAGTGCATGTCAGTGCTTGATTGATTTAAATTAATTTGAGGCAACAAGACTTTTGCCAAAATAGATATAGATAGAATCGAAAATAGAATCAAATTAGAATAGAATACATATTTGCCAAATGAAGATTTCCCTCTTTGTTTGGGCCTCCCATCCATGAACATACTTTGTTTAGGTTGCTAAAAAATATGTTTTTGGAACAGTGTCTAATCGTATCTTGATACAAAAAGACATGGAACAGCTACTCAGCTATTTACACCCATGCATGGTAACAAAAAATGTGTAATGTATTTTTAAGGCTCCAACACATTTACAATGCCATGGGTGCATGATAAAATGTTTCAGGACTATGGCCTGGAAAAGTGGGGATGACTCTTGACTGTGACTTATTTTGTTTGTTTATTGGATTTTTGACTTAAATCTTTCAGTAATTTTCAACAAAACAAGTGACAAAGTAAGCAGAGCTTACTAATACCACCGCCCGCCCATCCCCCTCCTATTCATTGATAACCCACCTACCCAGGGATTAATTTAGAGTGTAAACTTTCAATCTTTTGAAGAAATGTTCAAAAATTGGGGAAAAAAAATGCAAAAATTAAGAGAGATGCACTTATAAAGAAAATGTGTGTGAAATATGAAAAGAATCAGATGAATAGTGACAGAGAAATCCATTGGACTGATTTTCTAAGTTAAAATTTTCAAATATTTCTTAAAAAAAAAAATCAGCTATCAAACTTTGCACTGCACCTCTCCTAATGGTAAAGAACATGTGTGAAATTTGAAAAGAACTGGGTGAACACTGTCTGAGACGGATGAACGGACAGAAGGTCAGAAGGACAGATGGAGTTCCTGGTATATCTATATACCATCGCCCTCTGGGGCAGGTGGGGGTATAATTACTATTTGTTGATCAAAGTCAAGGTCAGTGTGATTTCAAAGAACAACAAATAAACCTAAACGTAATCATTGTGCTTTTTTATTCTTCTGTATGGCACTGATTTTTAATTGTACAGCTGTATTATGTTTTTAATCTATTCTTGTATTTTATTATTTTTATTTTGCTTTTTATTTATTCTTTTGTACAACACTTTGGTCCACTGTGGTTATTTTAAAGTGCTTTATAGAAGATGTAGAGAGAGAGAGCTTAACTGTTAACTTTCCCCTGTAAGTTGCTTTGGAAAAAAGCGTCTGCCAAATGCATAAATGTAAATGTAAACGAGAATACAAGAATGGCATAATGCCATATCCAAAATTTACATTTTGTGAACATGATATGTCAGGAATGACTTGATGGACTTTTTTCAGTTAGGGTACAAACCTTCATTTGGACTGAAAGATTTTTGATGGTCAGAGGTCAAAGGCCAGTGTTACACTGATTCTGCGAAACATGTTTCAGACCACAACAATTTGTTCACTTTATACCAAAAAAGGTCACAGGGATGCTGTAGCATTAAAATGTTCAGTAAAACCATTTTTACCCCGCCCCCCGAAGGGGAGGCAAAGGGAATTGTTTTTGGTTTGGTTTGTTTGTTTGTTTGTTTACACTCTAGAAGCAAAACTCTTGGTTTAATTCATACCAGATTGGGTATATAGATTGCCAGTAACCCAGAATAGATGTGATTACATTTTGGGAACAGTAGGTCAAAGCTCAAATTTTGTATACATTTTTCAGTGTTGCAGTTTGAAGAGAATAATTTCCAAAAATGGTGTAACTTTTCAAAGAGCAACTGTGTGAGTTTGTTAAAAACTACCAACATACAGTTTATGACAACTACCCTTCTCAATATCAACAGCAGCATCCACATTAGTAAAACCTCCTCTGTTGTTGCCACTTTACTCCTCCACATGGTATTCAGCTAGTATCTTAATAAAGTGCAACAACCTCTGGTGGACTGGTTGACAAATACTCATTCCAATGCAATGGACACATCTAAGTATGACGGCAGTGATGCTTGACACCGTTTGAAATGGATGTACCTATTTACGTACATTAAGTGAGCATAAATGGGCCTTTAAATGGTGTTTAAAAAGTTTTGGCATATGTTAAGTTTAAATATTTCCTGAATAAGGTCTAACTGGTAATAATAAACAGGGCTGTATTTGTTTGATAGCTGGTTTGCCAGCTATTCCTCCTGGTTTCTCCACTGGCTGCCAGGGAATGTTTTCTCAAACAGCCCTCATACATTCTGGCCTGAAACTGTTGTTCCACATGCTAATGTCCCACATGAGTACAAACCGGAGTGGAAACACATTTTTGGCTCCTTGGATTTAGCAGTGGAAGGTGGAAGGACCAGCTAAAAGGGTGGTACTGGAGGAATGCTAATGGACTGTGCAAAATGGAAAAGGGGTCAGAGAACTTTAGCCTGGGTTTAAGGCTAGGCTTGAAAGTATAAAGCGAAAATGCATTTATTTGATTCAATTTAAACAGGAATGTCTTATGTTTTCTGTGTATCACACATGACTGAACTAAAGCCTAAATGTCATCTATTCAAAGGAATACATCCTCATACCATAAAAACAGGAGAGGTTGATTTCCATCTAATCCCAATGACATATATGCATGAAATTTGTAGACACAAATGAAAGGTTTGGAAAACACCATGGAGTGAGTGCTATCATAATCACAGTAACAAACTGACATGTTATGGACCGGTTTTAGGGACTGGGGCCCATTATGTCTGTACTAAGCAAGGGAAGAATCGAAAGAGATTGGCTAATTTGATTGAATCTACCATGACTATAGTATTTAAAAAATAATCTGTAGCGCAAAGAGCTAACCTTACATTGAGAATACATTTATGCCTGTAAAGACATATTAAAGACATTTAACATACAAAACAGGACAAGGATATAATGTACAGATCATAAAAATTGAAAAAACCCATGCAGTGTTGCTGAAGAATGTTGCTCTTGGTCCAGCTGGACATCTGCAGTACCAGTTCTTTACCGGCAAAAGATGAAGCAATAATCCCAGTGACCCACAACGTTGAGGCATGTCACTGATGAAGAACAATTTTTGTGGCCTCAGTCATCAGATTTATGTGTTACAATCTGGGGAGGATTGACTTGCAGACCCACATCTGGAGCTGGTTGTACCTTTACCACCATCCACCCCTCCACCCCCCAACTCTTGCAAGTGGAGTGATGAGAGTCAAATTCCCTTGTTGTTAAACAGCAGCAAACAAGACATCACTTCCAGCCGGCCTGGATTTAGGAGGGGGAGGTTGAATGGATGGAGGATTGGAGGCAAAGGTACAGAAGATGGAATATGTTTTGTATCCAGATGCCAAACTGGTGAACAGGAGTCTTGCGGAAAGATGTGTTTGGCAGTAAACATACAGCCTACTGCTCAAAAATACTGTACTATGTAAATCCTCATCGCACTCATGTAGCTATTTTAAACAAGGTTAATCTACAGGTAAGGGGATTTATTAGAGACATTATTCTGTCAGCTATGGCCCACACATACAGCCATAATTCCGCTGTTTGGAGCTGGTTTATCACCTACTATTGAACAGTCACTGTGGTTCCTCTGTAGTTAAGAATTACAAAAATCTATTGCTTCTATTGAATTTGTACAGAAATAATATGTGGATAAGGATGCAGGTTTTTGGCAAATATCAGCTAAGATAATAAAACAATAATTTAATAATACCACCTACATACTCCCACTATGTATGTTTAATACTATTATTTCTAGAATATTAGTCTATACTTTTGGAAGCAGATTGTTTATTTCTATTTTTCCTTACTAATACTTAGTATGGTGTGACATTAATACACTACATGATCAAGTTAAATACCTGTGTGCACTACTTTTGGTGAATAAAGCAATTCTGATGCTCTTGGTTAGTGTGCAGCGTTAGCTATCATTAATTAAATGCTGTACTGGACCATTTTTGATGTTTGGCAAATGCTTTCCTAATACAACCAAAAAGCACAAAACTCTCTTTTTCAGTATCACATATGTGTACTTAGATACCTCTGCACATATTTGTTCATGCATTGTGGCACAGGAATTACATGTTGCATTGAACATGTACTAGAAAACAGCAGAAATTTATTGTGACAGTTGGATTTCAGGTTGGGGGGTGACATGGTGGTGCAGTGGATAGCACTTGTGCCTCACAGCAAGAATGTCCTGGGTTCGATTCCAACACCAGTCGGTGGGACCTTTCTGTGTGGAGTTTGCATTTTCTCCCTGTGTCTGCGTGGGTACTCCAGCTTCCTCCCACCATCCAAAGACATGCACTGATAGGTTAATTGGTTAATCTAAAATTGCCCATAGGAGTGAAAGTGAGTGTGTTTGTTTGTCTCTATATGTCAGCCCTGCGATGAACTGGCAACACATCCAGGGTGTGTGATGGATTTCAGGTTCACTTTTACACTTTCAGGATTATGAATAAAATCCTGGCTTGTCACTGTCAGTAAAACTTGAAATGAACTATAAGCTACAAACAAACAAACATAAATGAATAAGCTTCAGCCACTCAACCAAGGATGTTTGTGTTGTCCATTTATATCTTGGGTTTGTGACTGAGAATGATTTGACTAAGGTTATCATTATCTTGGTCCTGCCTCCCTGGTGAGGTGTTTCAGCATGTCCAGCATGTCCTGGGTCTGTTTTTGGAGACTATACCTTCCAGGTTGCCTGGGAACACTTCAGTCCACCCCCCAAGGAGCTGGAGAAGGTGGCATAGGAGAAGGAGATATAAGAATCCTGGTTTACACTGCTGCCCCCATGACATGGACAAGGATAAGTGAAGGATGCAAGATGAATGGAAGCTTGTCAGAATCTGTTCAAGATTTCTAAAAGAATTCACTTGCACCCAGTGATGAACTAAATACATTTTGGTTTCTGTTCATTGTTGTGACCACAATATCTCAGAAACACCTTCAAGTAATTTCTTTGGATTTGGTGTAAATGTTGTCAAAGCTCAAGATCACTGCATAAAAACAGTTTGTGGTCCATTATTCAACCTCATATTCCTCTGGAAAATCCTTTGTTAGAAAAGTGTGTTTCTTATCAATTTCTTGTGTTTGAATTTTACAAAGTTGCAAGAAATCATACTGGCATGTTACAACTGCTGAATTCACCTTGTGATGAATTGGCAACACATCCAGGGTGTACACCACCTTTGCCTGCTGGTCACTCAGATAAGTTCCAGCATCCCTGCAAACTGCTAGAAGATTAAACAGTTTGAAAAATGAAAAAAATGAATGCGCTACTGAATTACACAGTTACTATATGTCAGGCATCACTTGCAAAAAATTCCGCTATTAGTTATAGGTTGCTAGTCACATGAACAAGTTGAATCAATATTGTATGTTTATATGTTGCATATGTATTGATAGTTGATACATCAGCTTTAAATGATAGTTCTCATTTTCCCCTTTTCCAAAATGTTAATGGGTTCAACAAACCAATCTCCAGCAGGGGTACACCACTAATAAAGTGTAAATAAAGGTCTCTCTATGCAAGACTACTCTCAACTAGCCCTTTAAATGTTCAAATCAACATGAGGATTGGTCAACATGTCCTCACTTTGTAGGTCAGGTCATCTCTTACAGTTGAACTCAATGTAGTTCTCACAAAGATTGTCATACAAGTACACACACGCCCAGCTTTGACAGACCAGCTTCATGCTCTGCCCAGCACTAATCAATATCAGGTGGCAGAAAGCTTCCAAATTGTTTGTGGTTCATGCCCATGCACTCTTCATGAGGAATTCACTCTGCCTGGATACAGCACAAATTCAGCCTGTTACGACAGTGAACTAGCATGGAAGAAGAGAGTTGTTACACACGGACCTGCATAAATCAATGACAGTTTATTTTGTTAAACATGGCCCTCCAGTGCAGCATGCCTTAAAAAGTGAGGTTTGAAACAGTGAGGAACAAACAAGTGAAAGTAGGCCTTGTGATTTAATAACAGTATCCTTCCTTGTTCAGAACAAATCTATAAAACTGTAGATTCCCAGTCTTCTCAAAAGGGGCGGCAAACTGCTTCCACATGTGCTTTTTCCATATCCCGCTGCTATTCTGGAATTTCGTTTATGTACATTGTCAAACTTCTCACACTGTGAGAATAAAGGCAGAAAACCAATTAGGGGCCAGGGGAAAGCAGAGATGAGGGGAACAAGGGCTGAAGGATATGTGTTGTGCCAGGGCCTGGTGGGGTTTGGGGATGTGGTGATGGTGTGTGTGTGTGTGTGTGTGTGTGTGTGTGTGTGCGTGCGTGTGTGTGTGTGTGTGTGTGGGTGCGCGTGTGTGTGTTCCTGCGTGCGTCTGTTTAAAACGGGGGTTCCCCAGAAACAGAGCTTAGAGCTGTGTTCCTATTCACACGGGAAGAAGGGTGATAGGACCAACAGCTTGAGGTTTGGATCCATCGAACACCCGTATTCCCCAAGCTCCATCTCCAATCACCATGCCCCCAATATCACACAGGGGTCCTGAGAACTAACAAACACTGGAGAAGAAACAGTCTGCCAATGTTTCCCTTGTTTTCACTCCACAGGCTTTTAAAACTCTTGCATTGCTAGCTGAAACTTAATTTAGTATTAATTTGCTTTCACTGAAGCCTATAAATTAAGGTTAGGAGTTTATGTATTGCACTGACTCTTCAGAATTTGGGTGAAACAGGATATCACTTTGAAAAGACTTAGAAATACCCAATCACATGTGCTCGCTCTCACTACATAACATCACAATCTCTCAAATTCCTCAAGATGTTCCTGAGAATGGACAGATGAGTGACAGGGATCTTAGCCTTTAATTTTAGCAACCATTGTTCTTTCAGTTCATCCTTTAAGGGAAGATTCAAGTGAAAATTTGAATCAAAATTTGCAAAATTCTGTCCTTGCAAAATTGTTTTCTTATTGAGTGTGTATGAATACAACCCCAATGGCAAAAAAGTTGGTATTCTGTGTAAAATGTAAATAAAAACAGAATGCTATGGTTTTCAAACAACATAAACCCATGTTTTATTCACTACAAAATATAGAAAACACATCAAATGACATCAACATTTCACCAAAAAGTTGGGATAGGTCCATGTTTACCACTGTGTAGCATTCCCTTTTTGTAAATGTTCAGAACGTAGACCAGCTGCTGGAGTAATGGGAAAGGAATGTTATCCCATTCTTGTCTGATATAGTATTATGGCTACTCAAGAGTTCTGGATCTTTTTTTGGTGTATTTTATATTTTATGAACAAAAACTATTTTACTCAGTAAATGAAAGCTCACAAAACGTGAATAACTCACAACACAAAAACCTTCTTTTCACCCTAAAGTCTTAGTAATGGAGTAATAATACACAAATGGACACAAGAACACTTATTACAAGGATTAAATAAAGTGAATGAGTTCAGAATGACCCTTACTTACTACTTACTTAGTATTTCTAAAGAGAAATTCAGAGGAATTAAATTGAATCTAGGCTTTTTACTGGTCTTACACTTTATATTTCTACACTGCCTTCATCCATTAGACACAGTTGTTCCTAGGTCAGATCATAATTAAACAGGCCCATCAGTTGTACGGTGTATGTACTTGCTCAACAAACATTTTTGGCATTTTCTCTCTCCTAGCAATGACTGATGTGACAATAAATATTGGTGAAATAAACTCCACATAGAAATTGACTACTGCCACTGGCCTCGGGGCTAATGAGCTCCCATATAACATATCTGTAGCCTTTCAGTATGAAGAACCTGGGGGAAGAAGGTCAAGATTAAAAGGGTTAAGAGGAGAAGGTAAGCCCTTCACCTGTTTCACTGTAATAGCCTGAGGCTAAAGAAGCACACCAAGTGTCATGCATATGTATATAAATGTTTCTTCACACGTGTAACATGTTTACATGACGGAGAATTGAAAACCTCCATGTGGCATTACCAGATAGATTCCCTTCGGTGAGTGCAAACCAAATATCAACACTGACAGATGGTGGATTGCAAACTACATACAGGAAGTTGGTATGGCTGATTCACTGTAGCATAATCAATCAAAATATCAACTGTCTGAAATTGTAAAAAATATCATGCTGAATTTTTCTAGTCTAAAAATCCAACAAAGTAATTCATTGATCCTAATGAATTTAAAGATCCAGTTTGTTTCAGAGCTTAGAAATGCAACACAATACTGTCCATTAATCTATAATCACATGCCTTTAGGTATAGCATAGCATAATGAAAAATAGTATTTGCCCCATATTTTGAAAAATATTGCAAACCCTCTGTAACATAACCCATTGCCATGTTGGTTTTACAGAAACAAGTGTCCACAATTGGAGAAGAGCCAGGAATGAACCAGAACTCAATGAAAACACCAACCATATGGATTAACAGTACAATACTAAACCCCATCATACTTAGAAAGATGAACATATACACTTGTGTTTGTGTTAGCTGTAGAATCTATAGAGGGAGTGGTTTGCTTCTATGGAATCCACTATGTTGTATTGCCAGGTCAACATGGACTTCCTGTTCTTTTCTCCATTTATAGCAGGTAGCATCTAGCATTAAAGTGCTTGACTGTCCCCGACAACATCTGCAGAGTTATCATCCCCTTAAGTAAAAGTCTCTGATAGGATGAAACAAACACTGGCTTTAAAGGGGTGTTTTGTGTTTTTAGCAGCCACCATAGGGAGATATTTGCAATCTGAAACTTCACCAACAAATACCACTAAATATCACAATCCACACCTTTAAATGTTTATTTCTGTGTTGATTTAGCTTGGAACATTGTTGGTGGTGGTCTGATGAGTCCAGATTGTCCCTGTTTCAGAGTGATGGGTACATCAGGCTGAGAATTGGTGATCAAGTGATTACCCATCATGTAGAGTGCCAACAGTACAAGCTGTGGGGGTAGTATAGTGATCTGGGGTTGTGTCTGTTGGTCAGGTCTAGGTTCAGTAACATTATGTATCCAAAACACGATGGACATTGCATATGCTTATTGAAACAGTGCCACAGTGAATATTTGCCCCAATCAAAGCCTAAGGCAGTCTAACTGAATTGGAACTTGTTTTTTGGTCATTGACAGTAAAACAATGACTACTTTTTTTTCATGAGATTTGCTGCAAAATATAGTGATCCTTTAAGGCAGGAAAAGGTAATCTCCAGATCTGCTAAATGTTGTTAGTAAAGAAAATATATTTAGCATTTTAAGTACGGAGTCAATCTCTTGGTGTACTATGGGACAAACAGCTGCTGTGCTGCAGAGGAGAATCTGCTATTCAGAGAGGGAAAGAATAACGAAGATAAATAACATCCTCATGCTGGGAAACCAAAAAGAAGGACAATTTAACCAGTGGAAGGAGGCAGAGCTTTGGGGATGGGATTTGAAGAGGTCCAGATGCGAAGAGCATGTGTGCAATGAGCATACATGGTCGAGGAAGAGGCTGGGCCGGATACAGAGAGAAGAAAGCAAGAAAGAAACCGCTGCCCACCTCCCATCAACCCCCCACCAATAGCCTCTTATTCTCTGCTCTTCCCAAAGAGAGATGATGACGAGCAAAAAGGCAAAACTTTCCCCAGGCTATAATTAGCAACCCTCAATTTGACTCATCATAGTCTCAGAGCACTCTGTGTATGTGTGTGTGTGTATGTGTGCGTGTGTGTGCGTGTGTGTGTGCATGTATGCTATGTGTTTAACCCTGACAGAGCTATCAAATCTTTGGGAGTCTTGGGAGGAAGTCAAGTCAAGTTCTGCAAAACAGATGTGACTTGTATGAGCCATGAGGAGTCTGGGTAGGGATATTTGCTAAATTTCTCTCTGAGTTAAAGCAGTGTATGACTTTCATCACTAATTTTTCTTCAAATTTGTAAAACCCGAGTGCTAGCCTAATTATCACTAATCCATTAGTCTTTCCGTGCTTATGCACCAAAATCACTTCCCTTATGGTGAACAACTTTGAAGGTGACTCCATCACAAGTAGTCCATTTGTTTACATACCAAATTCACACAAAATTCGGGCTTTTTAAGAATTTTGTTGCAAAGTGCACTGTGGGAATGGGAGTTCCTCGCAGCTGCAGTGTCCACAACTGGGTCAGAAGAAATGGAAGGATTCACTGTAAATCAATGGTCATCTTATAATACAGGGTGTGTGATCATGAAAATCAATACTTAGACATCAGTTTCATGGCATTTTCAGAATATGTTATCATGTGGGCTTATCATTGATGCCTCACAAGTATACAGGGTATGGCATTCCCCACTCACTCACTCCTTACAGTACGTGTACATCCATTCCCACAATGCATTTTGTGACAAAATTTCCAAAAAGGCCAGAGTGACTTATTGGTTTGGAATGTAAACACACGGACTGCTTCTGATGGAGTCATCTTCGAAGTTGTTCACTGTGAGGGTGGTGATTTAGGTGCGTAAGCATGGAAAGACTAATGGATTAGTGATAATTAGGCTATCACTTGGGTTTTGCAAATTTGAAGAGAAATTAGTGATGAAAGTCATATGCTGCTTTAAAGTGATGAGGGCAGTATTTGAATTACTAAAATGTCTTTTACATATCTGAAATATAGAAAACAATGCAAATAATATCCCTTTTAGAAGGACCTGAACTTTTGTATTTTCAGCCTTAACCTCAAATCCAGTACACTTTAGAGCAGCGATTCCCAAAGTGGGGGTCACGATATGATTTTCAGAAACCTCTTGATGTGATCCCTGAGGCAGTTACGACTGATTAAGGGCAATATTGTTACACCTGTACTCTGAAGGATGAGTATTGATATTGTTAGTTTCAAATTGCATATGAAGTGTTTTCGCTTTGTAAAAGTTTCATTAATAATGGCAAACACAGCATTTTGTTAGTGACAAACAGGTAAGGCATTGTTCATCATACAGGTTTGACTAATGGTGTCACAGTAATAAAAATACAAATAAACATAAAAAGGCCAATAAACGTTGTAAACCAGACACATAAACATAAATAAATATTAACATAGCCCCCCGCAACCCCTGCACATAAAACAGAACACAATGTCTAGTACCCACAATGCAATGTGGCAAATATGCCACAGTATCATTACGTGAGTAATAGTAGGGGTCGCCAGTCTCTGGCACCGTTATTTTGGGGGTCGTGAGTTTAAAACTTTGGGAACCCCTGCTTTAGAGTAAACTGCATGCCCTCCCAAAATCAGTTCATATTTTCATAATGTTTTCCAGCCATTAGGTTTAATTTTATTTTATTTATTAAAAATAACAACCTATAAATTCTTGAAAGGCAATACTTGTATGCAAGATGGACCTACCATTTAGGGTCCATAAAAAAAAATTAAATAAATAAATACGCAAGTTAAAAACCCACAAGACCAAAGTGGTGCAAGACTGAGACCAGGCCAGACTTTAGCAACCAGAGGAAACCTGCATGGTGCTGAGAGGATAGGGAAACTTCACACAGAAAGGCTCAGGTCCAACTCAGAATCACACCTAGAACCTTCTTGCTGTGATGTGGAAGTGCTGTCAACTATGTTCCATTAAGGATTGTCTGTCATCCTGTTTCATGGTTTATTACAAGCAAAGCTGTAATATAGGGATGATAATTTCTCACCACATGCTCTGTCACTTCCATTTCTCACAAAGCTAGCATGGCATTAGCTGCATCCTTCATCTACTTAGATAGCAAGCAACTGATACTTCTGTCCTGACACATTCATTATTTGCACAAGTGGATCATATATAGAACTAACATGTGCTAAATATGTAGACTTAATAAGTGTAGAGAGGTAACTCTGGACCTGCTGCTATGGTCCTGCTTCCCTCCTACCTCCATCATCATTATTCATTTATCCATATAGTTGTGATAGTGTTTATCATATAGTTACATGGATGGTAGAGGTTCAGTCTTCTCTGAAACTACTGGTTGGATTTATTTCCAATTTTTTATGTAACTTCTGTGGGACAATGTCTAAAAACTATGTTCACACTTCAGAAATTTAGATTTTATTTTATTTTATTTATTTTTTTTAATTAATTTGCCTTTACCTATAATGGGCCATATTTTGATGGCTTATAGCATAGAAATGGTTAGAGATATCAACATAGTTACTATCGAGTACTGATAGGAAGTCATATGGGCTTTAATTTTATTTGTTGAGTTATTGTCAAGTGAAAACACCACCCATTTCTATTGGGAGATGGATCTCCTGCATCAAGACCACAGAACTCTCACATAGCAGCAGAACCTGACAACCTTGCAAATTCAATTTGTTATTGATTCTTAATAGAACATGAAACTGAGATATAGGGCCATTGGTCCTATTTTCTTACACAGAGGAATGTGAAAGACATCTGGACAATAGTTATGTTTTGGTTAGGGTAGTTCTGCATCACATAGGTACACCCTGTATCTGACAATAGTGTTATGTGCTCTTGCACTTGAGCGTACTATAGTGGCATCATTTTGAGAAAGTGTTGTAGCTTCCCTTCAAAATCGTAAGGTGTCAGTAATGCTGGTATCCGCTGGTCATAAAGATGAAACTCCACTGGGCAGAGTTGTTTCCATGGGTTCGATATCTTCTGGCAGGCATTTCCTGTTTTAGAACAACAATAGCAGCTGACATGGAGCAGTGTCTCCATAAGATCGTACAAGTCAATGAAGATATCATTGTTCTTTAAAAGTATTACAGCATAAGCAACAGAGAAGGATGCAATGTAGATGGGCCGTGCAACCGTTGAACGAAAATAGGTAAACCGACGGGGAACAGTCATTAATTATACTAATCAAATAAATGCACAATTTTGTTAAATTATGTGGGTTTATTAATGCGCATAACCACACAGGTTTTTCAGGAGCAAAAAGTAACAGAACAAAACTGAAATATGTAATGAACACAAACAAATGAACTATATGGTGGAACCCCACAACATTTGTTGCCGTATAAGTCCTGGCGTCACATGATCATAAATTGGCCAACCAGGAGGGGCAGTCTCTGTGTTGCAATGCTGCGTAGTTACAATCTGGAAGAATTGTAACTGTCACAGAACTGTCCGAAGTGAGGATGTAGGTAGTGATGTGTGATGTCCGCAGGACAATAAATCCAGCTTTACAAGCAACTTTGTTAGGATTATAAAGAGGGTCAGAGAAACAACTAAGCCAAGAGAAAGAGAGAAAACACAAGTTGACAAACTTTGCTGTTCCACCATAACCACCTCATCTGATCCATGTTGTTCATTTCTGACGTCTAAGGACTTAAACTGCCTGTGAGTTGAAAAATTTATGTTATAGTGAACACAGAGAGCAATGTCCAAGCAGCAGAATGTGACAACTTGGATGTGAGAACAGGCCCTCTGTGCAGTTACAGTGGTTTGCAGAAGTATTCATACCCCTTGAACTTTTCCACATTTGGTCATGATACGACCACAAACATAAAAATATTTTATTGGAATATTATGCGAAAAACTAACACAAAGTGGAATACAGTTGTGAAGTAGAAAGAAAATGATACATGATTTTAATATTGTTTTACAAATAAAAAACTGAAAAGTGCAGTGTG
>JAPQRP010000028.1:33564422-33577640 GCA_037367295.1 Apogon hyalosoma
CAGATCAGTGACTAATCCTCCTTCCACTATACATACATATATATATATATATATATATATATATATACACACACACACACACAGATATATATATATATATATATATACTGTCAATGAAACACATACGATTTGCATATTATTTTTTCTTTTCACTTTACAGCTGTCATAGTAAGAAGGGGTCAAGACATGACACTACACTACACAACTCAGCTTGCATTGCAAGCTGAGTTGTTTGCTTGTATGTGTCCTAACAATTCTAGTGTTCATCCAAGAGAAGAAGCCAGCGCAAACTTGGTATGTAATGAACCCAATAATGTTCTAGTCAAGATCTGACTGTTTCTAATACAGTTACCAAACTTAACTATTACCCTTTCAATTAAATCTAAACAACAAAGTGTCCTTTAGCAGTCATGGCCACATTGATGACATATACTACATGTGTCATCAAATGCATGAGAACATTTGCAATGAACATGTGAACATGTAGGTCCAACACAGATGGAGTTGAGCTTCTGTGGTACCACTGAGGGTTAGGGGTATATTCTGACACAACAGCTGGTGTTGGAGCTGTGCCCTCACTTAACAATGGTCCAGGCTGCAACAAAGAGAAAAAGCCTTAACTTGAAGACAGATTTACAGCTCATCTTTGATGGCAACTTGGCCTGATTTCAGCATTTTAACACCTAGGGAAAAATGGAAAAAAGGAGCAATGGACTGTAAAAACAATGAAAGAAACATAGGTGGAATACTATGAGAAATGGAGACAAACCTAAAACATTATTTTCCAATGGCCATGGATGACTAGGAGACCAAAAGATTTTATTTGTCTACAAATAAATTTGTACTCATTACACCCAGAAGAATGTTTTTGCTTGAATTGTCCATATCATCATTCAATTGTACCTGATTCCTTTCAAGCCATTCAGTATATAGGGGGAGTTTAAGCTGATCATATTTACATCCAAATGTGTGGCCAATTTTAACAGATTTTTTTTTTTTAAATCAAATCTGTAAAAATCTGGTTGTCTCGTGAAATTAGCAGGACAGAGAACTTAATGCTAATGGAGTGCTACTACAGTAGCAACCTGTGACAGGGGATATATGGAGAGAATGTGGGAGGAATGGTGGCTTCAAAACCCCACATCACTGACAACTACTAGCTCAGGGTTCAAATATCAGAAGTATGAAGTTGCTATTGTGGCATGAAGGTAGATTTGAGTACTAGACTTAGATTTTGGATGACGGTAACTCATCAACGCCACCTGAAGGAATGGCTCCAGGACCAAACCAATTCAAAACAAGGCCATGCTTGGTGTGGACATGAAGTTTATTTTTGGTATCACAATTTGTTAAAACACTATGGGCCTGTAGGTGGAATAAACAGCAATTATTAATCAACATTAAACGTTAGGTCAGGGGTGTCAAACGTATGACCTGCAGGCCGGATCAGGCCCGCAAACGGGTTTAATCCGGCCCGTGAGGTGATTTTGTAAGGTATAAAAATGAGCTGCAATTTATCAATAAAAGAAACAGCTGTTCCAATTGTGTCACTGGATGGTGCAATAGAAATTGTGTTAAGCCAGCGATATAAGTGTTTATATTGGGGCAGAGCAAGCAGGTCAAGGAAGTGCAGCCAGTCTGGATGAGCTACTTTGTTTTGCCCGTGACATTTATTACAGCTTCTGCTTTTAACATTATGTGCTTTGGCACCCTCATTGCCCCAATATGTCTCTGTCAGAAAAGAGAAAGGTGGACACAGAGTGCAGAGTGTTCCAAGAAAAATGGTCATCCTCCTATTTATTCACGGAAGTGAATGGGAAAGCTGTATGTTTGGTGTGTTACAGCATGTTGCAGTGCTGAAAGAATATAACCTTCATCACCACTATGTGAGTCTTCATGCTGACAAATATAACAACTTTCCAGGACAGTGGAGAAGAGAGAAGGTGAATGAACTGTTGGTGGGTTTGACGAAACAGCAGTCTGTTTACCCACAGCCAAGACATCAGTGACGCTGCAGTGAAAGCTAGCTACCTCATTGCTAATGAAATCAAAGTTGCTTCAAAACCATTTAGCGAGGGTGAATTTGTAAAAACATGCATGATGAAGGCAGCGGAGATTGTGTACCCTGAAAAGCACCAGGCTTTTGCAAATATCAGCTTGACAAGAAACACAGTTGCAGACAGGATTTCTGACCTTTCAGTGGATCTGGACAGCCAGTTGAAGCAAAAAGTAAAGTAATTTATTGCGTTTTCAATTGCAGTTGATGAAAGCACAGACATTAGTGCCAATGACAGATACAACGACAGCAGCTGATATTTTCACCGTACTTGTCGGCGCGCTGGACAGGGTTGGAGTGGACCAGTCCCACGCTGTCAGCCTGGCTACAAATGGTGTGCCCTCAATGATCGGGAAAAAAGCAGGTGTTGTGACAAAGTTCAGAGAGAAAGTGCAATCTGCAAATGGAGGATGTGATTTTTGGACTTTTCACTGTATTTTGCACCAGGAGGCTTTGTGTTGCAAGTCATTAAATATGGATAACGTCATGAAGGTGGTCATCCAAACTGTCAATTTCATCCGATCTAGAAGCATGAATCACCGTCAGTTTGATGGCCTTCTCAGAGTAAAAGACCACATCTATGGCCTGCCATACCACACTGAGGTAACATGGTTAAGCCGAGGTGCTGTGCTGAGGCGTTTCTTTGATTTACGAGAAGAAATTGAACAGTTCATGGAAGAAAAGGGCAAACCAGTGTTAGAATTTCATTCCGCAGAATGGATGCAGGACCTTGCATTTATGGTGGATGTTACAGAGCACCTGAATAGCTTGAATAAACAGCTACAAGGGTGCAACAAAATTGTCACGCAGTGTTATGACAGCATACGTTCTTTCAAGTTGAAGCTGTCATTGTGGGAGACGCAACTCACTGGTGGTGATACGGCTCACTTCCCCTATCTGAAAAATGTGTGTGCGACCCAACATGTGGCAGACATGAAGCGGTTCAAAAATAAAATAATGGGACTGTTACGGGAGTTTGAGCAACGCTTTCAGATTTTTGGTGAACTGAAGAAAGACTTCAAAGTTTTTTGCTCGCCATTCACCGTGAATCCCTCTGATCTGCCCATTAGCATCCAACTTGAAGTAATAGACTTGCAGTGTGACTCGGATTTGAAGGGCAAATTTGCTGCAGCTGGCTTGGACACATTTTATCAGAATCTCTTGCCAGGTTACTCCAACTTGACAGCCCTTGCTGCAAAACTGTTGTGCATGTTTGGAACCACATATCTTTGTGAGGAAGTTTTCTCTGTAATGAGCATAAATAAAACAAAGTTGCGCTCAAGGCTCACGCACAAGCACTTGAATCACATCCTGAAGTTGGCTGCCACTCAGGATGTGACGCCTGATATTGATGCGCTGTGAAAGCTAAAAGATGCCAGGTATCAGGAGTCAAATAAACTATACAACCTCACGTAAAGTGCTTCATGAGACACCCTGATGTAGTTCTGTGATATACTTTTGTGAATCACTGAGGCATTATGTGTTTTTGTGTTCTTTGTCCTCAGAATTTTCAAATAACTTGAGGTGTTTTATGATTAATAGTGATGTTGTGCTTGTACTATTTTGGACACACTGTCCTCAGGCTCCAGCTTTATGTTTTATGTTGATTGTATTAAAACAAAGAAAGCAATCTGAAGTTGTTGTTAAGTTATATATACCATGATTTTACCGGTCCGGCCCACTTGGGAATAGATTTTCCTCCATGTGGCCCCTGAGCTAAAATGAGTTTGACACCCCTGCGTTAGATCATTTCCAGCAATGGCAAGAGGAAAAGAAATGCAATTAATGCTTCAATTCAAGTAAAACAGAATGCAGGACACAGCAAAACATGCAAAATAAATGGCAACATGCAAATCAAAAACATAAACCATGCACAGCAAATATGAGTCACGTGCAAAGCAAATAATAAAATAATCATAGCAAGAATAATAAAGCAAGCAATAAAGCAAATAAATAAAACATACAAAAATGTAACCAAATTCAATAAATGAGCAATCCTACCTTCTCAAAAAACAAGAAAAAAAAAAAAAAAAAAAGCAAAAAGAGCATTAATAGTCCGATTCTTCCCATTATTGTGGGTGGAGAGTGTTTGTGCAATTTTTTCCAAGTGCACCTAAACGCACCACTCTGACACCCAGGGTGGCTCTTGACAGGACTCCCTGCATCCTCCGCAGTGGAGCTGGTACCAAGCAGCGACGCTGGATTACATTAGAGGCAACTATACTGAACAAGATGGGACAAAGCAACGGGTCCTTCCTTGGAGCAGTGCTCCTTTTTGTGGACCGCACCCCGGAATTCTCGGGCCTAAAGTGGAGACAAAAGTCTTAAAACACTGAATGAGGAATAGACTAATCTACAAAAAAAAACATGTCTTGGATCTTACCAACTGGAGAAGACATGCATTTGTGGGCAGCAAGAGGAGGGGGAGAACCAGACAGAGGGAATCAGCAGGTGTCCCTGCTGCAGCTCAGGATCTAAAGTGAAGCGTAATGTGGGTCAGCCTCGGCCTAGGGCCCGAAATACAAGGCGGAGCAACGAGCAACTTACCCTGAGCCTGAAGTCGCAGACCCAAGCCAAACTAGAGCGTCCAGGCACACCAGCATGCCACACTATCATAGTTAGAGACTGATGAGGTGTAACGTACCTCATCCAAGGTACTAAGATGCTATGGCATGGGGAACCCAAGACCATAGGTCAGCTTTGGGGTTATTTCATCATCATCTCCAAAAACTGAAACTGATATTGGGTACCAAGCTTCAAAGCTTAACACAAGAGAGCTGATACACACAGTGGCAACAATAATCCTTGAGATGCTCAGCTACAAAGTGAACATCATAAGCAGGTCCTTCCACTGAAAAGAAGGCCAGAGGCAAAAATCATGGCAGCACTGAGAGAATTTAGCCTCTTAACAACAAATACAACAAGCTGTCAAAAGCCTCACAGCCCTAGCTGCCTGCCGAAAGAGGTACACGAGAAGTAGAGACAAGGAGAATAAACAAGATATTCTCCACAAATCCAGCTAAGTTCTACTCTCAGTAGCAGGGTAACAAGGTGACTACAGACCCATCTTTGACTGAGGAATACTGGAAAAGTATCTGGGACATGGGAGTATCACATAATATCAAACCCAGTTGCTGATAGTCTTACAGACAAACCACAGCCAACTCCCAGAACAAGACCCAGTAGTTCTCACCCTAGCAGATATCCAAACAACAGTGTCCAAAAGGAAGAACGTGAAGCATGAAGAGAATGGACAGCTTAAGAGGTACACTTGCACTCCATGAATATTAAGCAGCACAAATGAACCAGCTGCTAATGTCAGGGACCCAGTCAGAATGGCAAACCCAAGGTAAGACAGTCCTCATCATCAAGGATCCCAAAAAGGGAACAACACCATCCAACTACCAGCCTATAACCTGCCTCAGCATGACATGGAATTTCCTATCAGGCATTGAAGTGGCTAAGAAAAATAGGCACATGGATCAATACATGAGCAGAACAAAGAAAGGAACTGACAATAATACCAGAGGCAGCTCTGAGGTCAGCCAAAGCCAAACACCTACAGAGGGTAAAGCAGGTCCTGAAAAGTCAGCTGAATGGCAAGAATAAAATCCAGACCATCAACACCTATGCCTTATCAGTAATCAGATATCATAATACCCTGGCCATTGGAAGAGATACAGGCAAATATCAAGACAAGGAAGCTCCTTACAATGCATGGAGAGTTTCACCCTGTGCCCAGCATCTTGAGGCTTTGTATGAAGCAAAAGGAGGGAGGCCAAGAAGGAAACAGTAAGCTTCCAGGAATATATCAAGAGGATGGCCCTCAGTGATGAACAGCTAAGTGCATGCCTCAGGCAACAGAAACCCAGTAAGGAGGAGAATCCAGAGGGGCTATCACAGAAGGACAAGCCCCTGCATGGCATGTACCACCAACAAACTGATTGAGAGAGCATACCAGTGGCTGGGAAAAGTTGAAGTAAAGTCAGCATAGGCACTACTCATGGCTGCACAAGGCCAGGCCCTAAGCAAAAGATCAATAGAGGCCGGGGTCTACCACATCAGACAAGATCCCAGGTAAAGGATGTGAAAAGAAGTTCCTGAGACAGTGCTGCACATCACAGCAGGGCGTAAAATGCTGGCAGGTAAGACATATGTGGAATGGCATAACCAGGTAGTAGGGCTAGTGGACAGGAACACAGAGTGCACAGTATGGGTCAAGATCCTGTGGGACTTCCAGATTCAGACTGACAAGATGGTGATGTTTTATAGCCCTACTAATATCTATTCCAAAACATATGTTTGTATCTCAGATCCACATGAACAGGACACCTTATGAGCTATGGCCATGATGTGTCCCATTTTTTTGTCTATATAGTTTCTAAATATAAATATTTCCTTAAAGTTTAATGGGAGAGTTTTGTTCTTTAGCGAGATGTGAAGAAAGTAGATGGTTAGTTGTGGTAAAAAAAAAATTATACATACACTATATATACACAGTCTTTGATTTGCAAAAGCAGGGAGTAAAAATTTGTTATTGTAATTTGTTTGTATTATTATATTATATTATATATTTGTTTATATATATATATATTTGTTTATATATATATATATACACACACACAATTATATGCACTTGTCTTGCTATATATATATATATATATTATCTGCAGTCAGAGTATGAAAAATGTTTTAGAAATTTAGAGGTAGAACATTAAAATCATAGTCATGGATAAAAAAAAAAAATCAATGTTAAGAGAAATTAAATAAAAAAAAACATGTGTGAGGCATTTTGGAAGCAAAGATAACAATTTAAACAAAACTAATCAATGCAATGCAATGCAATGGCATGTATCACAATATAAAACTATATTATGACATTTGTCATTATTGTTTTGTATTCCAGACCCCTGATAGAAAAGAAACACCTGAAGTCAACGCGTCCCAATACTTTTGTCCATATAGTATGCCACCAGATACTTTAACAGTGTCTTCAGTGTCTGTCCACGAAGAGCATGCAGTCCTAGGAACAGCAAAGATCCTGCACATAACCCTCAGTTTCCAGGTTTGGAGTTTTTGACAGAATACCCCTTTACTTGTCTCAGCTTACATCAAACTGCCAAAGTCTGAGACCATGTCAATGAAGCAGTGCATAATGTTTCAAAATAGTAGTGGTTGGAAACACACATAAAGGAGTTTTTTTCTTTTCTGTTGTTTTTCTGAAATTAGTAAATTGTTATGTTAGCTTCGTTTTGTCCATATTTGAATCATAAATGAAGATAGAAAAATAGAGAAACAAAAAAGAAAGAAAAGGGAAAAAAACAGCAAACCTGGCAAACCAAGGAAAGGCTTAAAACTGCGCTACAACAAATAACTTGTCTGCTTAAAGCCTCTTGGTTAAAGCAGCCTTGTGCCACTGTTATCATAATTTCTTTTATGTTTGTATAGAGCTTACAGTGTGTTCAAGGCCGGTGTTGTTTACTGTCTGCCAGACTGCAGGCCATCTGAGCAAGGCCTCTGAGGAGGCATCGGTGCATGCTTCCAGCCCCTCCATGGTAAATAAATGAGATGTACACTTTGGTCCAACTGTCACAGCACCCTTGGGGTTAAAAGAGGAGGTCTGCTCATTGCGGCTGGGCCCCCTCGCCTCCTTGTCTTTCCCTGCCTCCTCCCACAATGGGCCATATTATCAAACCCCATGCCGAGGTGGAGTGGTGATGGTGGTGGTGGGCTGGGGGTGCGGTTGCTCCTGTCACTGGCCAGTCAAGCAGGTGTGTTCTTGCACTTGTCTTGCTCTGCCTTGATCTATATTCCTCCTGCCACAACCCCCTCCCCATTCTTATGCATAACCACTGCTGAATACACACAGAAGTCCTATTAATCCCATTATGCAAATGGAGGTTATAAATCGCACAGGGTTTTCTCTTTTTTCTCCCCCTCCTCTCCCTCTGTCTTCCTTCATTCCTCCACATTTCTCACCATGCCTCCAATGTTTGGGGCTTTTCCTGCTTCTTAAGTATGAGCAGCAGGGTCCTCTGCAGCAGGCGCTGGAAGAATCCATGCCAAAATGGGTTTTGAGAGGGGAGAAAGAGCCATGGGGTAGGGGCGTTTCAGCTGGCAGTGACAGATTGGCATCCAACATGGTTGTGACCTGCACAAGGACAATTGGCAAAGATGCTGTGAGGCCACATATTCCCTGAAAAGCTTGAGGAGATGGATGGATGGAAAGATTTGGACAAGGTTCAAAGATGGCTTTATTGTAGTCATCTATACATTAGTCACACCTTTTTTTATTAAAGAAGTTTGGCTTCTGTTGCAAATTACTCTTTGGCATAAAGGTATCATAGGTTATTTGTATATCATTGATATACAAAAAGAAAATATTTGCATATTTGTAAGGTTAATAAATATCTGTCTTTTATCCATTATAAAATTACAAATAAACAAATTACAATAACAAATTTTTACTCCCTGCTTTTGCAAATCAAAGACTGCTATCATACCCACATCTATTTTATGCCACCTACAAAGCACTGAACATCTTTCAGAGAATAACGTGAAGATAATAAAAAAATCTAATGCATGTTTCCACTATGTGATACTGGCTCGACATGACTTTTTTGTGTTTCCATTACTTAAAAAAACCTGGAATCTGGTACATGGTACTAGTTTTTCAGTATCCGCTTGGCTGAGGTTCCAAAACAGGTGAAAATATACTAAAATGTGATGTGTAAACATTGCAGACCATTGATTGATCAGCAAGTTGTCTCTGCATAATTGCATCATCAATGTGCGACTCACTATTTAAAAAAAAAAAAAAACAGATTTGGAAGTTTACAGTAAATATACCGGTAGGTTAAGCCACATGATGGCAGCCCCCAAAACTATACTGTAGTTGGTCGAGGAGGTTCAGACATTTCTGTCCTTGGTGGCTGATGAAAAAATTCAGCGAGCTTGACAGGGCAACACACAACGCAGCAACTCTAGCAGCAACTCTCTAAGCAGATGTCACAGAAGTTACGCACCACATCACTATGACGTCCAGGTACTCTAAAGTCAATAGTATCCTGTAATGGAAATGGTCTCCAGAAATAGTATCTGGTACCCAAGCTGAGTCGAGTCGAGTTGTTCCACGTAGTGGAAATGCAGCATTAAACTACTATTAATACAAAAATGGATTACAAAATTCAAAACAAAAATGCTTTGGTGCTGAATTCCAAAGGGTTATAAACGTACTATCTTTGAAAGTAGCCAAAATTGAAAATAAAAATATCTAATACTGTGCAAACAGATAAGTCTTGTATTACACAAACAATTAAAGCACATTTCAAAAATATGCAGCACCATGCAAACACAAGTCATAGTACATGGCATGATAAATTTGAAATACTGAGGAAAACCATTTTTTTCCCAAATATTCTGCATGGTGCCCTCAAGGTCCATGCCCACTTTTTTTTTTTTTTTTTAGAAAAAAGATTATAAACTCTCCTGTGATGAAACAAATGCAGGTCTTTAACAGCAAGAATTAAATAAATAAATAAATACAGTTTGCAAGTCAAATATATGTAGTAACTGTGCAAGCAATAGCACACAACATGACAAATATCAAAACATTGAGGGAAAACCAATTTTTATTTAGTGAACACTTTGAAATATCTGCCTTGACAGATACAATGCTCATTCATAGTCTGCTTTGAATGCTTGGGCTTTCTTGGAAAGAATGGTGCTCTCCAGCCTCATGGTAATTTTTTGAAGCGATGTGTAAGTCAAGCCAAACATGGCAACAGCTCATGGAAAGTTGTCCAGCTCCTGCAAGACCACCTGGCCTTCTATCACTGTGCCCATGTCATCTTGTTTTGAGTTGCAGTCTACTTTTGGACCGTAAATGCCAAGAGTGGTCTCCTTGATGGCTATCTCATTGGTTCCGTCAGCAACCTTAGGAATGCATGTTGGCAAAAATCTGATTCAAAATATCCCTGGACAATCCTCACAAAAATTTGGCAAAACCAATCACAGTACTTGATAGTTTACATCATGTTCTTATATCACCGCCCGGTTGCACAACACTTCACCCCTCCTCCTCACTCATACCCTGCCTACCCAGGGATTCATTTTGAGTCGTATCTTTCAGTCTTTTTAAAACTTTTTCAAAAATGTATATATAAAAAAAGAAATTGCAGAAAATGAGACAAAGGCATATGTAAAAAACATGTGTGAAATATGAAAAGAATCGGATGAATAGTGTCCAAGAAATGAGATGGACACATTTTCTAAGTTCCATCCATCCATTACCTGCCACTTATCCAGGGCCGGGTCGCAGGGGCAACAGTCTAAGCAGGGATGCCCAGACTTCCCTCTCCCCAGACTCCTCCTCCAGCTCTTCCGGGGTATCCTGAGGCGTTCCCAGGCCACCCGCGAGGCATAGTCTCTCCAGTGTGTCCTAGGTCTTCCCCGAGGCCTCCTCCCGGTGGGACATGCCCGGAACACCTCCCCAGGGAGGCATCCGGGAGCCATCCAAAATAGATGCCCGAGCCACCTCAGCTGGCCCCTCTCGATGTGGAGGAGCAGTGGCTGTACTCCAGCTCCTCCCTGGTGACTGAGCTCCTCACTCTATCCCTAAGGGTGCGCCCAGCCACTCTATTTTCTAAGTTAATTTAGCCATCAAACTATGCACTGCACCTCTCCTGGAGGTAAAGACCATTTGTGTAAAATTAGAAAAGAATTGGGTGACCAGTGTCTGAGAAATGGAATGGACAAAAATCTCAGACAGAATTCCTGGTATACAGTATTCCTGGTATTTATATTTTACTCCTGCCCCAGAGGGGTATAATAAAATTTTCCTCACTACACTTAGTACTTGTAACAGCCATTTATTTGTTTTGGGGTTTATTTGTTTTTTTGGCATGCACCTCAGACCAGCAGGTGGCCTATTTTGGTTTGGCATTCAATTGATTGACTGTAAGACAAGTAAAGGTGAACAGGTGCTGCTGATGAAGTGTATGTCCATGGTGTTTGAACTACCACTTCTTATTCTTAATTCTGTCTTGGTTTAGCAAGAATAAACTGTCTGACCTCAATGGTACAGTGAACCCTTTGACATTTTCCAGTTTTTAGCATGAATTGGTCATAAAATGTGATCCGATCTGCATCTAAGTCACAAGTATAGACCAAACACAATGTGCTTAATCTAATAACACACAAAGAATTCATGTCATTATTGAACACAGTTATGGATTCCCAAGTCCATCAACATATCCTACAGCACAGTGTTAGGGTGGCTGTCCATCAGAAGAAGCTCAGTAGAAGATGGATGATACATGAAATGCTCTAATTGTTGGTGTGGTATCAGATTAAGCACATTGTGGTTATCTGCACTTGTGGATAAGATGAAGATCAGATCACATTTTATAACCAATTCATGCAGTAATTTGGACAATTTCAAAGGGTTCACATACATTTTCTTGCCACTGTATGTTTGGAGGAAACTAGGCACTGTTCATCACCAATACCATCCCAACAATGAAACCTGGTGATGGTGGCAGCATCATGCTATGGGGGCCAGAATGATCTTTGGGTTCCCTCCAAAAATGTGTAAAAGTCAAATGACCAAATCATGTTTGCTCCTCAAACATAAAACAATCCTACAGAGTGTAAAAACTCTGTTTATGGAAATTCAACAACCCCCATGAGGCCGTTTTTTCCTGTGTTGATATAGTTGAGATCACATTCTATGGGGGCAGCCGTGGCTCAGGAGGTATAGTGGGTCGTTCAATAACCGAAGGGTTGACAGTTTGAATTCCACTGTTGTGTCCTTGGGCAAGACACTTCACCCTCCTTGCCTCCAGTGCTGCTACTCACACTGGTGTATGAATGCGTATGAATGTTCGGTGGAGGTCGGAGGGGCTGTAGGTGTGAATTGGCAACCATACTTTTGTCAGCCTGCCCCAGGGCAGCTGTGGATACAGATGTAGTTTACCACCACCATAGTGAGAATGTGAGGGTGAATGAATAATGGATCCACTGTACAGGCTTTGAGAGTGTTATAGAAATCTAATTCATCATTATTATTATTATTATAATACTAACAAATTGTGTTTCTTGAGCAACATGGATTGTTAAAATATAAATGGTGTGAACATAGTAAGAGAAACCATTTAAATTGTATCCATTTACTACTGCAAATATCAAGTTGATTCATCATCAACACGGTTTCAACCTCTGTCAGTGTGATGAAGTATTTCATTCAATAACATGCAACTGGAGCTGTTGATTGAGGAGCTGGAAGATGAAAGTGTTATTCAGTCTAAAACCCTGAAGCAGGTTTTAGCTTTTGTCCATGACCTGAACCTCTGGTTCACATCCTCCAACATTGTTTCAGACAGACTCCTCCATTCCTCTTTTCTCAAAGCCTAACATTTGTTGCTATACCTCAATTGTTGTTTTCTTCATTGTTTTAACTGAGTGAACATTGTTTTGTTCACTCAAATTGGTTCACCCATGTAATTGCACATAATTATTTGCTAAATATGTCCCTACTGTAATTATTCATATTTATGTTTTATGATAAGATAAATGTGAATGAGTTGGTGTATTGATAAAACCTTTATTGAGAGAAACCAGATCATTGATTGTATGTGTTCTCCAGTGGTCTGCTATAGCAATGTATTCATGATCTGCTTTAGTGTTTTTGTACCCAGATATAATTATCTTATTGGTTTCAAATATTGATTATTGGCGTCTATATTTTGGACATGAGGAATTTTTGCTGATGGTGTATCTGAAGTGGTATGAGTTTTTTCCCTTTGCATCCTCTTGTGCAGTTTAATACAAGCAATCAAATTTTATTTAAATAGCACCAAATCATTAAAAAAAAGTTATCTCATGACGCTTAACATATAAAATTAGTCTAAACTAGACTCTTAAACCAATTTATACACACCCAGCAGAATCCTCCAGGAGCAAATACTTGGTGACAGTGGTGAGTAAAATCCTCCTTTTAACAGGCAAAAACCTGGAGCAGACCCTGACTCCTGGAAGATGGTAGCCTGCCTTGACCAGTTGGGGTTAAAGATGGTATAGGAAGAGAGAGAGAGAGAGAGAGAGAGAGAGAGAGAGAGAGAGAGAGAGAGAGAGAGAGAGAGTGGTGGGTGTGGGGTGGGGGG
>JAPQRP010000028.1:33577740-33598945 GCA_037367295.1 Apogon hyalosoma
GGAGGAGCTGGTGGAAGTGGCTGGGGAGAGGGAAGTCTGGGCTTCACTGCTGAGGCTGCTGCCCCCGCGACCCAGACCTGGATAAGAGAATGAAGATGAGTACGAGTTTGAGTTCCCTCATTGTTGTGGTTGCTTACAACAGCTGCTGGACTAATTTATATGTTGAGGATTTATTGAATGCTTTTTGTATCTGATATTTCATAATAACATGTTATTTGGCACACTAAAGCAGTATGTGAGACTTAATATAACTGGAGTACAACTACTTCTACTACTATTATGCAGTTACTGGACATGAGGCTGGCATAAAGTCCAACATGGCCAGCAAGCTACCTGTCAACAACACCCATCAAACAGAAATCAGCACCTCCTTTCAGCCTTAAAGTCTTATTAACAGAGCAACCATTTACACAAGGACAACCACACTACTTAGTAGAGGGTTCAAGTAAACCAAAAAAGACCAGAAAAAAAGTACTGACTTCACGTGACTTTTTTTCTAGCTGCTATCTGTCGATATTTCACCTCAAAATACTCCAATATTAGCTTCAGTTTCAAGCCTTTAACTCTCGGTAAAGCCCTGTGAGGCAACCTTGTTGTGATATAGGGCTCTGCAATTAAAATTTAATTGAACTGAATTGAATTGGCCACTGCCACATCTTCCATAGAGGAAGCTGAGGCTGAGGTCTCAGAGGTGGACTTACCCATCACCCAAGCTGAAGTCACTGAGGTAGTTGGCAAGCTCCTCAGTGGCAGGGCACTGGGGGTGGATGAGATTCACCCTGAGTACCTTAAGTCTCTGGAAAGTCTATTCCAGGGTACTGGAGAGGAGGATCTGACCGATAGTCAAACCTTGGATCCAGGAGGAACAATGTGGTTTTCGTCCCGGTCATGGGAGGTCACCCAACCAGTCCACATGTGTTTTGTGGATTTGGAGAAGGCATTTGACCGTGTCCCTTGTGGTATCCTGTGGTGGGTGCTTTGGGAGTATGGGGTCCGGGGCCCTCTGCTAAGGACAGTCTGGTCCCTGTATGACTGAAGCAGGAGTTTGGTTCGTATTGTTGGCAGTAAGTCTGACCTGTTCCAGGTACATGTTGGACTCCAACAGGGCTGCCCTTTGTCACTGGTTCTGTTCAGAATTTTTATGGACAGAATTTCTAGGCGCAGCCGGGGGCTGGAGGGGGTCCGGTTTGGGGACCACAGGATTTCATCTCTGCTTTTTGCAGATGATTTTGTTCTGCTGGCCTCATCAAACCTGGACCTTCAGCGTGCACTACGGACCTCGACCGGTAAAAGGTGGTTTGCCCTCTCTGGGTCTGTGAGGAGTCCTTGCCCCAAGTGGAGGAGTTTAGGTATCTCAGGGTCTTGTTCACAAGTGAAGGAAAGATGGAGTGTGAGATTGACAGGCGGATTGGTGCAGCAGCTGCAGTGATGTAGACATTGTATCAGTCTGTTGTGGTGAAGAAGGAGCTGAGCCAAAAGGCGAAGCTCTCGATTTACTGGTCAGTCTATGTTCCTACCCTCACCTATGGTCATGAGCTTTGGGTCATGATCGAAAGGACAAGATCCCAGATACAAGAGGCCGAAATGAGTTTCCTCCGTGGGGTGGGTGGGTACACCCTTAGGGATAGGGTAAGGAGCTCAGTCACCAGGGAGGAGCTCGGAGTACAGCTGTTGCTACCTCCACATCGAGAGGGGCCAGCTGAGGTGGCTCAGGCATTTGTTTCGGATGCCTCCCGGATGCCTTCCTGGGAAGGTGTTCTGGGCATGTCCCGCTGGGAGGAGGCCCCGGGGAAGACCTAGGACATGCTGGCGAGACTATGTCTCTCGGCTGGCCTGGGAATGCCTTGGAGTCCCCCCAGAAGAGTTGGAGCAGGTGTCTGGGGAGAGGGAAGTTTGGGCATCCCTGCTTAGACTGTTGCCTCTGCAACCTGGCCCCGGATAAGCAGAAGAAAATGGATGGATGGATGGATGGATGGATGGATGGATGGATGGATGGATGGATGGATGGATGGATGGATGGATGACTTGGTATCTGGAGTATCCAACCATAGACAGAAAGAAAGAATACCGCCATACATAAAAATAGTAGTAATATCCTATCTCACTGGAATGATCTATCAAGAATCAATAACAAATTGAAATTGTGATCTTATCAGGTTCTGCCGCTATGTTAGAGTTATGTGGTCTTGATGCAGGAGATCAATCTTCTAATAGAAGTGGGTGGAACTTTCACAAACAACAAATTAAATTAAAGTCCATATATGACTTCCTATCAGTGCTCAATAGTAACCATATTAATATCTCTAACCATTTCCAATTCATAAGCCATCAAAATATTTCCCATTATAAGGAAAAGGAAGGAAATTTCAAAGAATCTGTCAAAAATTCAAAAACCTAAATATCTCAAAACTATGAACAAACCTTGTAGATATTGTCCCAAGGAGGCTACATTAAAAAATTTGAAACGAATCCAACCGTTGTATTAGTTTCATCAGAACATGTTTGAATGATGGCCATAGGTGGCGCTAACAGGCTAGTGGAAGCTTAGCTTCCCCCAAAATTGTCACTAAAAAAAGGCTGTAGCCTATATATATTTATTTTATTTTATTCTGTTTTATTTTTATGTGAAGTTGGACATCAAGACCTTAGAACACACACTCTTTGAGGTATTATTTTTTATATTGATATATGTCAGAAATTCAACAGGCTACCTGCATCATTTCCTTACAGTGCTATTTCCAAACAGCATGCAAAACAGAAGCTAATGTTATAACCTACCTACGTCGCCATACTGCAAAATGAAAAGAAGATAGCCAACTTCAAACAAGGCCAGCCAGCCCACAGAGGTTCCGACCTAACAGAGAGTCCAATGAATGTGGTGAACTACAGCAGTACTCATGCCGATCAAGATGCTTCCGCCACTTGCCGACCTCCAGATACTGACTCCCACCCACCAGACACAAGACGAATTTCACACACCTGTTATTCGTCAGATTTGGAGACTAAGGATAACAGTATTATTCCACTCTCTCCATCAATGCTGATCTTGCTCATGCAAAAATGGTCATGGTAAAAATGAGTGTGATGTGTGATGTCACTTTGGTAAAGTTTGGGTAAAATCCGGTCAAGGCTCTGAGATTTTCTAAAGTGCTTAAATTGGCACTCTCACTTCCCATCAGGACAGCGACATGTGAACAATCCTTCTCAGCAATGCGCCGGGTCTGGAACTGGATGAGAACAACAATGGGCCAGGAGAAACTTTCCTCTCTTTCATGACTGTACATAGAGAGCAACATAACTAAGAGGATTAAACCTGAGGAGATTGTTGTTGCATTTGACTCAAAGGTCCCATGACAGATACTGCTCCATTAAGACATGAAATAAATAAATTAGTTCACTAGACAAAACTAGCCGTCAGAAGCAAAGGCTAGGGGTATATCCCTGAATGCCCCCAATCCTTATCCAGACAGCTATGATGTCATGACGTGAGACATCCCCAGGTCATGACCTTTCATTTGCACTTGATTTGAAGTCAGACAAATCGTTCCAGAGATGTGAACAAAAGAGTGTTTAGTGATTTTAAACTTTTGAGCAGCCCCTTGTGGCCAATCTAGAAATGGTAAATCGTCCAAAATCAAATCAGTTCTTCCTCTTCATGACATTGATATGAAAAATTTGGAATTTCTAAACCCAGTATTTTTCAAATTATTGTGTTAACACAAAGGATATCTGGCGGCGGCGGAGCTGGTGCAGCTGGTGGGGCTGGCGGCGGCTTTCAGACCAAAAACATAATATCCCCGAAACTGTGGTCAGGGATATAATTGAAACGGGCAACATTATGAGTATTAATCTGTGTAAAGAATGAATAAAATATTCTGCTGCGCCATCTCAGTTTGACAACATTAGCAATAATATCAGTCAATAGGAAATATTATTGTAATTTTGAGTGTAATGATCAGTAATAGGGTTCATTGGGTCATGATACCAAGATGAAGCCTTTATTATGATAAGCGTCAGTCTGCTGCTGCTGCTGCTGGCTAAATGCTTTTTTTTTTGTCCAATGAAATTTTGCTTCCCCATTCCCAGTGTCCTAGTGCCGCCTATGACGATGGCGATGACAATGAAAATGATGATGATGATGAAGACTATACCAACAGACATAGTGCCTTCACAATAGCTCATGGCCTATTGGCCGGTGAGCTAAGAACAGCCACTGTCACCACAGAAAAAGAAAGAAAGAAACTATATGTGAAATTAATGTACAGAAGCTTTAGATGGATTAAAGAATACACTATCTTTGTCAAACCAGGGCTGTGATCATCTCTTTCTGATCATCCATTCCTTCAAAGTGCGATTAGTCATTGGGAGCTGATAATGCATCACTCAAACTGGTCAGGGAAAAGGCTACCTGCTGGACTGTGAGTCATGTCAATCTGGACTGCAACGAGACTCTGAGAGCAGAATGAGGATCCAGACTGCAGGATGACAGAATATCCCGTCATGCAGAGAAAGCCACAGCCGGTACGCCAGGCATGTCTGGCTGAATCACACGCTGCCAGCCTGCATGCAGACGCACAATCATGCTGGACTCCCATCAGTGACTTGAATCATTTCTTCTTATATTCATGTGACCATATCCATGTCAGAGTAAATGTACAAAATAATGTCAATAAAACTCTCATTTTTTTGCTGAAAACCGTGTGAAACTAACACAAATGTGTAATATTTTCATGAATTGAATTATGGTCACCCTTGACATGCAAAGTTCATTAATTCAGTCAACGTCTGAACCCACTTTATCCTCACTACGGTCGCAAGGGGTGCTAGAGCCCATCCAAGCTACCTATGGAGAAAGGCAGGGTACACCCTGGATGAGTTGCCAGTTCATCGCAGGGCTGACATATACAGACAACCAATCACTCTTTAAAAAAAAAAACAATTAAAAAAAACAACAAATCATTTTTCAAAACATAAAACAGATAAGTTACTCTTCTTCATTCAAAAAGGATAACGCTACTGTATGTAGTTAGAATGAAGAGAAGTTGCAAGTTAACCCATATAGACCCAGTGCTACTTTTGCGGCAATTACAAAAGTAACAATTTCTTTCTATTTAACCATTTATTATATTATCCTCTGCATTTTTTAAAGTGAAAATAAGTTATTTTCCTATATTTACTTTACTGATCATGTAGATGTTTATAAAAGCTCAAATCAAAGTGGGGGGTTATGTCAGAAATAAAGAAAATTGAAGAAAAAGTGACTTTATTCAAATCTATCATTAACTGAACACAAAACAAGTGTCTCTATCCACTGTCTAGTATCAAACTGCGGGGATTTTACTGGGGAATTAATGTAGTAGATGACAGTGTTTCCAAGTTCACTACAGAGCCTCTCAATGTCCAAATGGGTCATATCTGATGACCATGAAAATATGACAAACTACATTTTACACCAATTGTTTACATTAGAGATAGGAAGATTATCTGGTACGTACTGATATGCCCACACGTGCGTGCATGATCCGAGCGCACTGGTAGAGAAGCTGTGAATAAAAAGTTTGGAATGATATCGCAATGCATCAGTTATTGAATGTTTGTATCAATAAAATTTGATCTGCTCAATAGAATATATTTTTACTTGGATTTAAGTGTTACTCTTTGAGTAAAGTTTTTCTATTTGTAAACCCACCTTAATGTGTACTGCAGATTTGTGGATGTGTACACTGCACACGACAGCTCCGTGGATGCACTGTGGCATAAGCTCCGTGGATGAATACTGTAACGTCTGTATCTGAATCTGACAGACACAGGAGGCTACCACATGTGATTTCTGAATGTTTACTTTTTAATATATCAGCTGTATTGAATACAACCTAACCCTACATACCAGAGATACTTCCTTAAACAGTGACATACATATCCAACAGCAGAACCTTTTTCTGTGTTAAATACATTATAAATACATGAAATTACAAATTGATTCGGCGAGGTAGCAAGAAGTTGAGTGTTAGAAACATGCAGAAAAATGACTTTGGTAACAAAGTCCTAACTTTTTCACTTGACTATATGAGACACATGTTCTGAAATTACGCAAAAGCCACTTTGTAAAAAGTTATGGTCTTATTTGATAATTTAATAATCAAGCTCATTGAATTGCACTTTTTTTTTTTTTTTTTCACCAGAATGAATGTGTTGAATGAGAATGTGCTTAATCGCTCTGTATTGTGATTTGGGTGTCAATCGTATCGCATCGTGCAATGCCACACACGTATCTTTAATATATCGGATCAGAGATGCCATATCGAGATGCGTATCGTATCGGCCTTACAACTAAGATTCCCAAGCCTAGTTTACATGCATTGATAGATCAGTAGGTGATTTTGGTTGCCAGTGGCTGTTTGTCTTTATGGGTTAATAAATCCTCTTAGAGAAACTATGTATGTAATGTGTTCTCAGATTTATGTCACCTGCTAACCACTCTCCTTTTGTCACTGCTGACTGTTATGATAAAACTGCAACGCCAAATGAATTGAACTTGACTCTGACATAAAACCAGAGTCAGTGTTTCAGACAGCAGTGGCAGAACCTTTCTTTCAGTGAAACATTGAAAAGGCAGGTGGCGATTCAGCCTCATCAGGTCCCAGGTCCTCATTGGAATATTGAGGTATTGTGAACCTGCTTTGGGATGGCTGCCACTGCTTCCCTCTGCCGTCTGTCTTCCTCTGAGGACAGTGGGATGATGAGTTATTTTTCTGCAGCATGGCACAGCATGACACATTCAGTTCCCCAGATGGTCCTCACTGTGATTCAGTTAGTCGGCTTGTCTGTTGCTGGGCAGCATGCGTGGGCCAATCAAACATCACACACACTTCAGAGCTTAGTTTCATGTGGTGAAAACCAGCAGCCACCAACACAGGACCTGATTTTTTTTTTTCTCCCTAAGGATTCTCATGAATTAGTTTTTAGGCCTATAGAGTCTGCCATTCAGCACAGTGGCGCCACAGAGGTTTGGGCGGGGGCACAGAATTAATGATTAACTGAAATATTTTCCTCCTATTACTGTCATTTTGAGTCTCAGAGTATTATTAATGCCAACATCTACACTGCAAAAGGCCTGACATGTGGCTCATCAGCCCATGTACTATGGCTCCATGTGGCTTTATAAAAAAGTTAAATAAATAAAAATAACAATAATAATAAAAATAAAAATACAGTGGTGCCAGGCACAACAAACCCTGCCCCTCGCACATATTTTGCCCATTATAAGCAAATGGGAAGATTTTCAAAAAATCATCACAAATTTGAACTTTGACCTACCTTTCCCAAAATGTAATGACATCTATTCTGGGTCTATCTCTGGGTTCATCTATAAACTCAATTTAATATGAATTGAACCAATAGTTTTGCTAAAGTGTTAACAAAAAAGCCCCAAAACAATCGCCCTTGCCTCCCCCTTCTGGGGGTGGGGTAATAATAATAATATTAATAATAATAATAATGATAATAATAATAATAATAATAATAATAATAATAATAATAATAATAATAATAATAAAATTGATGTAGGGGGGAAATTATTTTTTTTACCTTATTCAGTTGTAAGAATGTGCAATTTCATGGCATTTGTGCTATTCATTAAAACTGCATAAGAAAATAAAATGAATTACTGGATAAGATCAACATAAATGCATTTTGTTGTTATAGGTGTATGATGTATAAATACCCTGAAACATTTAATTTTTCTACAAATATGAGGGAAATGCAAAGTTAATGTACCTGATAATCATAAATAACCAACCACAGAATACCCACCTTGTTTTATAGCCTACCAGTCGATCTACGTTCCAACCCTCACCTATGGTCATGGGCATGACCAAAAGAATGAGGTAGCGAGTACAAGCGGCCGAAATGAGTTTCCTTCGCAGGATGGCCAGGCTCAGCCTTAGAGATAGGGTGAGGAGCTCAGACATCCAGGAGGGACTCGGAGTAGAGCTGCTGCTCCTCCACATCGAGAGGAGCCAGTTGAGGTGGTTCGGGCATGTCCATCTGGTAGGAGACCTCGAGGCCAACCTAGGATACTGGGATAACAACCTAGGATAACCCTAACCCTACGCTGGAGGATTATGTATCTCAGCTGGCCTGGGAATGCCTTGGGATTCCCCCGGAAGAGCTGGTGGAAGTGACTGGGGAGAGGCTCCTGAGAGGCTGCTGAGGCTTCTGCCCCTGGGACCCGGATAAGTGGATGAAGACAACGATGATTAATCTGTACATCATTTTAATAACTAATTATTTCATTGGATAAACACAAAATACTGAATTGTCAAAGATCAGTATTTAACCCAAAACAATGGGCTGCAGACAAGTTACTAATTATTACATCCCCGCAATGGCTTTGGGTATAGTTAACAAGCACTAGCCCACTACCTAGACTTTGTCATGGCTAGAGACTAGCAAGCTATAGCCTTCAACCAGCCCAGTAGGTAACGTTATTCATGTGGCCTGATAAACAGAGATGGATGAAAACATTACAATTATGACGATGGTGTCTAACTAGCTAGTGGGCTAAAGTAATCATGACACGTAGGCTAGGTTTATGTACCCGGTGGCCACGACAGACCTGTGTGCCTGAAATGTAGTGCACTGTGGGATTTTGGTCTTATTTTTCTCCATATTCAAGTTTTGTTACATTAATGATGCTCTATGTTTTGGGTATATGGGGCTGCCGTAGCAACCTGGAACCAAACGTAAACCTAGCTTTAAAAATCTTGCCCAGCATTCGAAACCTCAGCCATGCTGCTCTGTGTTTTCCTCTGTTACACTACACAACGTGCAGGTATGCCTCAATACTAATATGCTCAAGACCCAAATAACTGACTGCCAAATTCATTGCCAACTCTTTTAAGAATCAATTTGGATCGATTTAATCAATTCATTTTTTCAGCACTACAATGTGTTTATGTGCACGGGGATGTTCGCGAATTGCAAGACTGTTTGGCTCAGTTGAAAGTTAGTGCCAGCAATGTAGGCTATACATGTAAGAAAACTCAGTCACAACTTGCCTGTTATTTCAGTTGGTTTTTAATCATTGAGGATGAAATTCATTCAGCAGAAGTAGGGATAAAAAAACCAGCAGGGAGGTTGCCCCCCCCAACAGATCGCACCCTGTATGTATAAGCATAGAAACAAATTGGCAGAAAAACTCATGCTAAAGCAGGTTAGCTGCTTTTTATTTATTTTTTTAAGGACTCAACAGAATTTACATTTGCAGAGACAATAGTGAAGTATTCCACAGTCTGGGGACCAAAAAAAAAAAAAAAAAAAAAAGGGTAAAGTAAAAATATGGGCCCCACATTGCAAAAGACAACATTCAACATTTGTGCTGTGATTACACCAAACTAATGGACCTATGCATTCTTTGATTTATTTCAAATAATTGAAATATACCTGTATAAAACAGCCACTCAACAGTCCCTGCTGCTTTGAATTTCTATTTCAACACATCGTCTCAAGCTTTAACAAGCTGCCACTCCTGCATGTTTTTGTGATTAACACATGTGCTGTCACTGTAGAGATGCTATAAACTGTGGCTGGGCTGGATAATATTCCACATGGTTAGAGTAGTTTCAAATAAATCTAAGGTCTGTGAAATGGGTACTAGTTATGTCTAAGCACTGAATACAGAATTGCTGTATAGTAAAATCTAAACAAAACAACGACAACAAACTATGGACACTGAAGGAGTAATCATACCTCAACTAGTATTGTCACACAAACCATGCTGCTTTTACTGTTGTTCATACCAGGGACATTGGACTAAGTAAGGACACAATGCCACTGTTCTTCTTCAGGCATGTAAATTGTACTAGTAACAGGCTATCTGTTTATAGCGGCATCGATGACTGCTGATGACGTAACAGGTCACGAAGGCTTGTCCCATTTCATACGGAAATGTTTCAACCCTTACCCCTTGCAGCTCCCTTTCAAGGGGTAGTGTCAAGTGCAAGGGGTAGGGGTAAGAAGGAGGGCTAAGGGGTGAATTGGAATTGGGCCATAGAGGAATTAGTTAAGCATCTTAAGTTTCAGTTTCACACAGTTGACGCAAACACATCCATTTGTATTGTTTTATTACCTCACCAAATAAGAATCGATAAGGAATCAGATCAAGAAGCAAAATTGCTAACAGAATTGGAATTGTTAAATTCTTGATTCCCATCCCTACTCATAAGCTGAAACAGTATGTTTGAGAATGTGCCCCAATGTCTGTCTAGTGTGTGTTGAAGAGGGTGCTCATCATTGTCCATGATGGATATCAGTCTCTTTAGCATCCTCCTCTCCACTACAGTCTCAAAATGGTCCAGCCTGAGACCTATTACAGAGCCAGCCTTCTTGATAATTTGTGAAGTCTGTTGGTGTCACTGGCTTTAATACTGCTGCCCCACCACATAGCAGCAAAGAAGACTGTGCTGGCCACAACAGACTGGTAAAAGATCTCCAACATCTTGTTGCATACACCAAAGGATCTAAGCTTCCTCAGAAGATCTCTGCTTCTTGTACACAGCCTTTGTGTTAGATGTCCAGTTCAGTCTGTTGCTGATCACCACACCCAGGTATTTGTAGTCCTCCACCTCCTCCATAGCCTCTGCCCTGATCCATAGTGGCTGTGAATACATCCTCTTCTTTCTGAAATCAACCACCAGCTCTCTGGTCTTGTTGACATCAGGCCTTAGGTAGTTCTGTTCAGTCCACTCCACAAAGTTTTTTTATCAGTGTCCTGTACTCCCCCTCCTCCCCCTCTCTAATACATCCCACAACAGCTGAGTCATCAGAAAACTTCTGCAGATGACATGACATGACAGAGGAAAGCACAGTTCCCTTTGGAGCTCCTGTACCACTGACCACTATATCAGACACATATGAGTCTGAGCAGACATGATTGTAAACTGATAGTTTTACAAATACAAACTAATCAAAATAATAAGGTATTAATCTTTGTCTCATCGTAACTTCAGCTATAAACTTCTTACTTTTCCCAGCATTAAGACAGGAAGAAATTATTTTCTCCACACCGCATCCTGTGAAATGTTTCGCCTCCTTCCTGCAGGCTGATTCATCATTTTCTCTGATCAGTCCTACAGCTGTGGCGTCACAAGCATGCATTGCCAACACATGAGGTGTGCTTAGCCATCCATTCATTCACAAGTGGAGAGAAAGTGGAGCTGAATACAGGGAATGCTGAACTTTGAGGGACTGTGCTCTTGGAGTGGCATATGTGAGCTTTCCGACTCTCACTACCTGGGGTCTGTCCCCCACAATATCACAAGTGATACACAGTAATATGGTGATTCAGTTAATATTATTTAATTTTGTAATGCTTTTTAGGTATGAATCTTCATGTTCAAAGTGAGTATACATTATGAATACATCAATATATCAATACATTTTCCAGGAATCATTCTGGAATCACTCACAGATTTGTCACTGGTTCTGGCAGTCTGTTTAAGAGATTATAGGATTTTTTGTCTGTTGCTTCAGGCTTTGATTGACAGGTGAGAAGGACAATATCCTTGCTTGCAGAGTAGGATGTTCAGGCATTTTGCTGATTGAATATGATGTATTTTTTCACCCTGATACTCTTATTTAGATGTGACAAGTGATTATAGCATTTTGATCATGGCAATGGAAATTTGTTGCGTTACTGTACAGTGTTTATTCACCCATCACTCCTTGGGCCTCTCCAGCTCCACCCTTTTGTCCAAATATGGGCTCTTTCACAATGGTAAGGACCCTTCCTTGACATCCTTGAGTCTTTCCTTCCGATAAATTTCCTCATGAATGAAACAGTTTAATAAGAGCAGAAAGGATCTGGCCCTCAAAACAGTGTATCAGACACACAAAAGTAAGATTTAGTAGAAAACTAAGAAATACATCTTGAAATGCAATATTAAACAAACCACATTTACAATTATCATAAAGATATATTTTTTAAATCCAAGAAAAACATTTCACTCTTTGTGTCTGTGATTGAAGTCTTCATTAATTCTTATTTCACTGTATTACTTACTGTTAGGAAATTCAAGATTATTCCTTCCATTGATAATACCAAACATTTTTTAACTCTATTACTGTCTTTACGATGACTTCATACATTCTTTTCTTTCAATTTTCAATATATCTGTCTATTTTTTTCTGTGGATGTTTCATTTATTTGTCAGCACAGTGTACTGTCTAATTGTATGAGTTTCTCTGTATAATGTTAATAAACTTGTCTCATCTTGCTAAGTAAGAGCCTATTATAATTATATTTAAATATATTTTACACTGGCAAAGCAATCAGCTCTTTATTCCTCTTCTTTGAGGATTTAATACTATTTGTTGTTTTCATTTAGCGGCATTTTTAAGACTCACACTCAGGATTGCAGGGATTTTAACAGTGCTGACCACATGAATTAGCCACAGATGCATCCTTCAAATTTCTCCAAAAGAATGATTCTGGGCATTGGAACAGTCCTCCAAGTAATCCTGATGATGAAACTTTAATGTAAACAAATCTTTGAAGTATCCTTCCTTATGATTGAGAAACAGCAATGACTTGTCGTTCCAAAAAGTCAAGATGGCAATAATCAAAATACACACTTGGGACATCACCCGCAAAACAGTTGTTGACATCACAGTGGCTCCGTCCACTTACTCTATACAGTCCTCTTACTGGCATGAGTAAAATACACATATAAAACCTGCTGCCCATCTCATTACTATTGGTGTTCTAATAAAATCGCACACCTGTGGTTCAGATAATTCCTACTCCATGCAAATGTAACTGCTAATCTCACTGTGGAAAATGAGAACATATTAAAAAAAATAGCAGGTGAAAACACAAAGCCAAGACCAGATTGTTTATTGTTTGGATAACATATGACCAGATAGAGATGTGTTTTTAATAGCAGGTATACATGGGGTCTTAGGTACAACGTAAGTACATTTACAATACCTACATATGTATAAAAACTGTCAGAGGTAAGAGAAGCAAATACACCACATATTACCCATTTAATTCTTCTTTTCAGAAAAATATAACCTGACAAGACCTCACACCCTGACCCTGACACAGTGCTTCAGATCTAGTTACAGGTTTTCCAAACCAGACTAGGAGCAGAAGAGGGCTTCAAATATTGATATTAAGTCAAAAAACAGCATTTCTTACATCTAGCCTTTTTCCTATTGAGACGGCACCTTCTCTAGATCTCCTAAGGCACTACCAATTTGACATGGATCAAGTGTGTTGTACTAAGTGTGGATATAGGTCAGAGCACTTTGACCTGACAGGAGTGAGAACTACAGGGAAGCTACAGAGATAATGGTGGCAATCATCTGACAGGTGGGGACTACAGCCTGAACTGAGAACATGCTGAATCTGCCTGAGCAGACATCTGCCAGTTGACTTGAATGTTTGGAGTACAAGCCCAGGGACACTCTCAGGGGCTGCAGCTTTTTTGCAGTTACTCCAGCTAGAGTTTCTCAATCTAACTTAGCAACCAGCTATAGTGGATGCCATCATCAGTAAAACAAGCATAAAATTTACAAACTCTATTTCCAGAAAAGTTGGGGCATTTGCTCTATAAAATGTAAAATTACCTGACAAGCATACAAAGATTTTCCATGTCTTTTAGAAATTAAAACCTGCAAAACTTCAAGTGACAGAGGCAGATTACCACTGTAGTACATCTTACACTTTTTAATCATTTAATGATTGAAAAGACTAAGGTCCAATCCCAATTCACCCCTTGGCCCTCCCCCTTACCCCTACCCCTCCATTTTGCGCATTAATGTGAAGGAGTAGGGGTGCCCTGATACTAGATGAGTCAGAGGGGAAGGGCCTCAAAATGCAAATTTTTCAGGACCACACTATGAACGGATGACAAATCTCCCATAATTCTGTTGGAATCATCAGCAAGATGGAGGTAAACACAGCAGAAAAGTGCTGCAGTGTGATGAAAGAAACACACAAACATACGTATTTTCTTCATGAACACCTTAATCATTTGATCAACAGTTTAATGCCGTGTCAGTGTGTTATAGATTGCATTTCTGTGGTTTGCAGTTGATAGCCCATGCAACAGTTACAGTTGCTGATGGTATGGTGAATTCTTTCAGAAACAAAGTTGTCGCATCTGTTTATAGCAGCATCGATGACTGCTGATGATTAACAGGTCTTGAAGGGTTCTCTCATTTCAAAGGGGAATGTTTCAACCCCTACCCCTTGCAACTCACAAGGCTTTACAGAAATTGTTGAATTGATTTAAAAAAATTTTAAAAAATCCAACACAATGACAATAAGCAAACGGTCAAGTAATCAGTTGATAAACAGTCGATGAAGCAAATGGATCAATGTCCCAGGCATCCCCTGTCCTTAGACCCTCCTCAGCAAAGAAAAACTCCAAAAAACCCAGTGGGAAAAAGAGAAACCTCAGGGAGAACCACAGTGAAGGAGAGATCCACTTCCATGGGCAAACAGGCTGTTGATGAACCAGGACTGACGGACATCCATTTGCTTATGTAATTCCAGTCTGTAAGGATGCAGTAGGGTGGGGGGACATGCAGACTGCTGAGGGGGTACATCTAGTCAGAAAAGGGTATGGATGTGCAGGGTCACAGGTCTGGACAGGACACAGATGGGTCACCTCAGGTCCTGTTGTCATTGGGCCTTAAGCAGCCACATCTGAAACAGTAGCCATTCTCCCAGAGGGGAGTGAGGAAAAGGGACACAGGGTGAATAGTGGTTAACAGACTAAGTAAGCTAAATACTGTAGATTATTAGTAGTAAAACAGGTGATAGGACTCAGTGCCTGTACTTCCCCAGCATTACTGCTCCTAGGGCAGCTTAGACTGAACTGTGGGTTCAGTCTGTTTTTAACTAGCCTGATCATAAGCTGTTTCACAGAGGAACGTTTTCAGTCTAATCTTAAATGTACAGACTGTGTCGGCCTCTTTAATATTAGCTGGAAGCTGATTCCATAAGACAGGAGCTTGGTAACTAAAGGCTCTAGCTCCTACTGTACTTTTAGAGACCTTGGGTACTACTAGTAGACCTGCATTCTGAGAGTGAAGGGTTCTGTTGGGATGGTACGGCACTAGAACATCTGTGAGATAAGAAGGGCCCATACCATTAATGGTCTTGTATGTAAGAAGGAGGATTTTAAATGTAATGCTAAACTCAACTGGAAGCCAGTGAAGGGCTTGTAGCACAGGGCTGATGTGCTCTCTTCTATTAGTTCCTGTTAATAGTCTTGCCGTTGCATTTTGAACCAGTTGAAGACTTTTTAGAGAACTTTTGGACATGCTGTGAGTAGGGAGTTACAGTAATCTAATCTAGATGTAACGAATGCATGAATCAATTTTTCAGCATGATTTTTAGACAGAATATTTATTTTTGGCTACATCATGCAGGTGGAAGAAAGCTGATCTGCAGGCTTGGTTAATATGATCTTTAAATGATAAATGTGGGTCAAATAAAACTCTGGTTCAGGGAGAATGAGACGTTGTTTTCACACATGGATTAGCCACCATAAAGTCCAGACTCTAATTTTGGATGATGTCGCAGACTTGATGCAGTGGTCCAATTCTCCATCATCATTTATCAAAAATTAATGCAACTATGGATGCAAAAAATATTATGAACTTATTGTGACACTACACAAGCATTATGTGACAAAAAAAGATGACATGGTGAATGTCTCCTGTAATCAAAACCAATGGTGGCACAATGTCATGGTGCAATTCTGTGTTGCCACAGACCCCTCCCTCAAACTGATTAATGACTATTACCTGCCAGCACCACACCTGGGGCAGATCTCAGTCAGAACCCCATGCAGGATCCCCTGCTTCAGGGTAATGCTGGAACATTCTGTTCACCACAGACTACCACAGCCATCCATTGACTCTCTTGGACTCAGAACCCATCAAACACCTATTCCCATCATGCTGCGGACTCTGTTTCACCCCTGAGGTTTCTTTTATTATTCATGTTTTGTTTAATTTTTACGTTAAATCACTTTATTCCCTTCAGCTTGAGTCTGTCCTTTTACTCTGTCTTAACATGCAGTGAAACATTGCCTGTGCAACTTTCTGTTTTGGCCAGGCAGTGGAATATACAATATTACTTTGGGTTATTGAACTTTTTTTTTTTTTTTTTTTTAGAGACATAGTATATAATTAAATTGTAGCAGGTGCAGTACGAACCCAGTTGCAGACCGCAGACAGAAAAACTTAATTTTAAGCAGTCTTTATTAAGTTCAATGCACACAGGGTTAATTAGTTCAAAGAGTTCTTTCAGTTCTTTTGTCCTTAAGGCAAGACACTACAGGTGAATAGGGTAAAATTTTAAAATAATAGATCAACATGAAACTTCCTCAGTTGATTACTTACACAAATATGAAAAAAAAAATATTACAAGTTTTTTTTTTAATTTGTATGTTTAATTATGCAAATTAGGCATAATTTCATTAAATATGCACAATTTTGCATACATTTTTGGTAGATAAATCTGAAGATATGACAAAGCCAAGAGCAAAATTCTTTTCTCCTTTTGTTCACACACGAGATGAAAATAAAATTAGAGGGATTTCAGGATATCTGCTTTCATTACCTAGGAAATCAAAATATACTGCCCATAGCCTTAAAAAAAAATAAATAAATTTTCACCATATTTTTTAATTAAAATTTCACATAAAATCAGGCCAGAAATGATTTATTAAATCCCTCTGTAAATATCTTCAGAATACTGCTAAGTGTTGAACTGGAAAGTTTGGGGTATATAGGTGCTACATAGGCTGAAATGTTTCTACCAGAGTGGCAAAAAAGTCATTTTGAGAGAGAGATATTTAAAGATTTACATAGGATAATTTAATGCATTTCTATAGGAAACAATTACTCAAAATCAGAATAAATGCTCAGGCCTGTAGTAATAATAATAATAATAATAATAATAATAATAATACAGAATATTTGAAGCTCATAAAAAGGGATTATTTAATCACCTGGCAGGCATAGAAGGCCTACAAGTGTAGTAACTCAGTGAATTAACACTGATGTGTCATGCACCAAGTTAGGGCCAAAATCCAGGATAGACAGTTGGATGGACCCAGAACCAGACCAGGAGTATATGTCACAACTTTATTATAACAACAACAACCCAGAACCAGGCCAACAGTAGATGTCACATCATTCTAAAGTTTTTCTAAAGGATCAGTGTTTAGCTATAGACATTACACAGCACAATTAGGGAATAAGAAATCGCATATCTGTTCACTGAAACGTGCAACATTAATTATCTGCCCTCCCGGTTTCCCAATGGTAGCTTACAGTCAGATGTGCTGCTTCCTGGTTCTTTTTCAGCTCATCCAATAGAGTGATTTCCCTTTTCACATTTTGCAAGGCATAATTGCTGCTTTGTTTTCCCTGAATGTCGCAGAGTTAAATGCATTTTCAGATGTCCCACAGTAAGCTAACACAAAAGTGTGTCATGTGATGCATCTGTACGAGTCACGTTAGCTGAATCCAGCAGTAGCCAATAAGGTTTCATCACTAGCATTAAATCTCCCCATTGGACATTCACGATTGGTTCCTGATAGAAAGGAAATGTCCTTATTTGGTTTACATAGTGTTGTGCATGAGACTCAGACCTTTCCAACAATACCAGCCATGTCAAGGTTCAGTGAACAGACAAGACAGCACACCAGTTTGGAATGCTAACTTTTTGGTAAATTTGGGAGAAATGTACTGCCACAAGTGAACAAACTGTAATAAAATAAATTTCTTAATGTATATTTTCAACATTTTCTTTATAGCAGCTTGAAAGCACACATACTGAAAGAGTGAATTAGCCCAAAATCTTAAAATTGACCACTTCATGAAAAATCGATATTTTTGCCTGCAGTGTCTTGCCTTGAAGCACTGAAGAAGCTCACTGGAGCGAGGGGAAACACGGGAGCAGACTGTGTAAAGGTTAGTGGACCAGGCTAACCAAAATCCAACAAGGAGCATGCAGAGGGTGAGTCAAGAACAGGCGAGGGTCGAAGCCAGGAGAGCCAGGTACATCAGAGGCGAAGGCAGAGCATGTGGTCGGGGACAGAGGGCAGGTGGATAGCCGGGGAGCAGATGATGGGACAGGGCCAGGCACAGGCAGATAGTTATCAGGGGCAGACGAGGCAAACATAGTCAGGCAGGCGAAGGTTCCAGGCAGAAAGGGTAAGGGTTACAGCAGAACAGGTCAGGATCAGAGTATCAGGCAGGTAAACACTGGAAAGTCTCACACTTTGTAGAAGAACAATCTGGTGAAGAACACAGACCAGAGTGGTGAATAAATAGTCCTCACCTGATGAGCAGCAGCTGTGCTCACAGGTGAGGAGGGTTGACTGATTAGGAGAGTGGAGAGAGAACCAGGTCAGAGGTCAGGGAGAGAGAGAGAAAACCCAGACCCCAGATAGAGATGACGGAGACAAAAATATTTAAAAACATCTTAAACAACCTAGGTGGTGTCTCCACTGGGACTGAAAATAAAGCCAATCTGGAGGTGCCATGCCCTTCACCTAGCTCTAAATGCAAGTCATTTCCCATAGTTGCAATTCACAACTTATGTCAGAAATAAACATATTTACATTACAAAGCAGTTTTGGTCTCTATGGCTGATTCACTGTTGAGGAAACTACAGTTGTGTATACATCACATGTTGAAAGACTATCCATGTCTCCTGTATGGGCTGGACTTGAATGCTTGTTTGATTGCAATGTTGGACTTTGATTGAACAGGACAAATTTTATATAAAACATATGATTACAAAACCTTTCCTTTTAGCATAACTTATCAACATTAGGTAATGTTAGCATTCATTTTTCATTCGTTTGTATGAACTGTCAGTCACTTTACTGCTGTCACTTTGATCTTTGATGTACCATGTGCCTTATGTTGTAACTTTATTCTGATAGGTGTCTTATGTAAAGTTTTGTTTCATCAGTTCTTTGAGTTTATAGTTCTATTGTTCTTTTTTTCCCCTTTTTATTCATTTTCCTTGCTGCACCATGGGCACGTGTGGAATAACACTAGTGGTGGGCGTATCAGTTCTGTGATATCGATATATTGATACTCACACACTACTCAAATGAGGATCAGTTACTCAAATTAAGTATTGATATTAATAAATCTGAAATCAAAACACTCGTGTTACATCTGAATCTTATAGGGTAACTTACTACAAAGTTTTACTGACCCCCCTCCCCCGGCAGCATAAAACTGAAGTAGTCCATGTCATGTAACCAGACATGTGGTGATGCCAGTTAGCTGTTTTTAGCCCGCTAGCAACAGTTCAGTCAGCGGCTGCACAGGGCTGGGGGGGATGCATAACTAACGTAACTTTCACTTTCATTTTAAGTCAGTGTAACTTCACATGCTTTCAATGTCTGACTCCAGATTCTATGCCTCTATTATTCAGTGGACCTTACACAAAATTTTCACTAACCTGTATCCACTGGACCCCCTCCACTGCCCTATGGACCACCACAAATGCTGGGTCCCATGTGTTTGTCATGACCCCCCTACCCCCACCCCCCTTAACGGCACCCCAGATGTCATGCCAGTTCTTATGGCATTTTGCATGCTATACGTATGCACCTTCCATGTGTTATTCAGTGGCATTTGATCACATGCCAATTTACACCAAGATCTCCAATTCACATAACCCTAACCGTAACCCTAAATCTAACCCTAATCCTCAGTGTGTGGTATTTGATGCAACATGAACCTACACGTGGAAAGCTTACAGATAATAAACCAATTAAAAGTGGCATGTATATTTACATAATTTCATGATATCAAGTTGCAATTTGTGTCCTCTGTATGGGCTGCACATATGGTAAAACTGACAGTAAAATATGACTTTAACTGCTTATTGTTATTTTTATTAGGGCAGCTAGCACTAATTCATACATTTACATATTATATAAAGTAGGAATGGAAAGTATGATGTTGATCTGAGGTTTCTGATTTAGATCGTAAGTGTTTTGCAGCACCATTTGTGCATTTGCCAACACAACCAGAGATATTTATTCATTATCAGCAGAATGACTTAACTGACCCAGTGCCCCTGTATTAAAAGAAAAGGATGTGGTTTGCTGGCTGACAAGAGCAGTGATGCTGTGAGAGTGAAGTACAGACTGGTGTAGTAGACCCACCCCTCACAGCTGTGACTCCATCCCTGCCCATAGCCCCCCTTGCATATTCTCCATGCCCAGCTCATGCCCAGCCTCCTCTTGGCTCTCAGAGCGGCTGTCTAGGACAGATTATGCTGGCAGGCACCCAGGCTGATGCCAGGCCCTCATCAACAGAGCAGCCTTTGTGCTGAAACGACAAACCACAAAGTCATGGCAACATCTGCGGGATAAAGGGTTGGCGGGGTGGGAAGGTCAGCTGAGGGGAGGAAAGGCCAGAGTGGAACAGAAGGGCAGAAGACAAGAAGGAAGACAAACACTGTAAACCAGAGCTGGATGTGCTCTGTAGCTCCCCCACGTGGAAATGGCTCAGTAATGTGAAACCACAGGTAATACAAAATATACTTTTAATTACTGCACCATTAATACGATTTTAGGACAACACAAACGTTGATGTTAGGTTTTGACTGACAGGCCACTCACCTATGGAGTGTCTGTTTATTGAACTAATCTTTTTTTTGTCTTGACAGACTGCTCAACTGTAGTTGTGGTTAATGTAGAAAAAGATGGGGTAAGGGGGTGGGAGTCCTTAAGTTGCCCTTCAGATTTTTTAATAGGCTTTTTTCTTTGTCTTCCTTTGTTGTTTTTGGTTTTAAATGTTGATATTCAAAAAAAAAAAAAAAAAAAAAAAAAAAGCAAACAAAAAAATTTGACTAACAAGACTGTTAAATGATTTTGTTACTCAAACATTTTGTGAAGTTTCCTAGACACTTCTTGTTTGGGCTGTCTGTACCTCTGAGTCATCATTCTATGACTTCATGTTCTTTGACACCTAAGTTGGCTGCTGGAACCAGTTAGTTCAAACCATTATACATAAGTCCAGAAGTTAAAAAATACTTACCCCCAAAAATCCTCTGAGTAAGAAGTTAGCAGACAGACAGAGAGAGAGAGAGAGAGAGAGAGAGAGAGAGAGAGAGAGAGAGAGAGAGAGAGAGAGAGAGAGAGAG
>JAPQRP010000028.1:33628191-33641723 GCA_037367295.1 Apogon hyalosoma
TCTCTCTCTCTCTTTCTCTCTCACACACACACACACACACACACACAGAGTAGGGTTTTTCAAAATAAAAGCCTTAGTAAAAATGCCAAAACATATATATAAAACTGCAAAAAAAAAGAACAATGGGTGGAGGGAGGCATGACAGGTAACGGGTGGCATGGGAGGCGGAACCTCCTCAGAGTGTGAGGTCCTGCCCAATGCTGCTTGCAGCTTTTATTATTATTATTATTAATTATTATTATTATTATTATTATTATTATTATTATTATTATTATGACTAAATGTTATTATTTATAATTATTACTTCTTACCTTGTGTCTCTAATGTTGATTGTCTGTGGGGTTGTCTGCTGGGATGGGTCAGTGTGTTTTTTTTTCTTTTTTTTTTCTTTTTGTTACCACTTGTAACCAAATAATTTCCTGCAAAGGATCAGTAATAAAGTATCTATCTCTATCTCTTATTATCCATGACAACAACAACAACAACAATAATAATAATAATAATAATAATAATAATAATAATAAGAAGAAGAAGAAGAAGAAGAAGAAGAAGAAAAAACAAAGCAAAATCTTAGAATAAAATACTAAGTGTAAAACCAACTGCTCAAAACATGGGGAGCTGTGAAAAGCCTGTCTAAACAAGAATGTCTTGAGTCCCTTCTTTTAGGAATCCAATGACTGTGGGGTCCTATAGGGTGGCAGAACAGAAGGCCCAGTCTCCCATAGTCTGTTGGTTACTCACTTCCTGATATCATTCCTCTGAAGCACCAGGATTTACTACATATCAGACAGATGGAAAACTTCCCCTCCTCCATCCTCTTCCTCTACATTCGTCTCATTTCACTTTACTTATTCTTACTCTACAAACATGTGTGCACCCTTTGAACTAATGTTTGCAAGTGCTCTCTCTCTCACACACACACACACACACACACACACACACACACACACACACACTGTACTTCGAGTACACTCACACATGCTTAGGCAGTGCTGGAGGACCCTCATACTCACTCCACAAGCCTATACAAAACCCCCTTTTTTGGGACTGCAAGTGTCCTTACAAAGCTATACAGTCTTCTCCATATGTTTGCATGCAAACCTAGACCAAATGTATCTCGCACACACACACGCGCACACACGCACACACACACACGCACACACACACACACACACACACGCACACACACATATATATATACATACACGAATAACCCCATTACATCATGGTGGAGGTATTCCAGTTGGACCTATGGGGATTAGGTTGTGGGGAGAGCTGAAACTTCTCCTGTAAAAATCTTTGCACATCCCGGCCTCATATCTAACTACTTGAACTCCTCCCTTTGTCATCCCTGCACCTGCTTCTAGTTATTACATCCAATCCTATCCCATCCTCCCTGCTACCACCCCCTCCGTCATTTTGCCCCTAGAAAGAAGAGTCTGAGCTTTTCAAACCTCCAAGACCTATTCAGTACGTAGGGCAGTGGAAGTAAACCCAAACAGAAAAAAAAAAAAAAATCCACAGTTCTCCATCTCTGCAGCAGTGTGAGGTGCTTAGCTATCTCATTCATGCCATTGTGTACTTTTATTTTTGTCTTGTTCAGGGTTTTGTGTGTTTGTGTGTTTTACCTCATGGCTCACATACAGTAATATTGCCATAATTTCAATTGAGGCCACATTAGGAGGCTAAAGACTTCTAAGATTGAAAAGGAGTAGTTTTTCCACCTTTGGTTATACTTTAGTTGCTGTCAGATTCATCATGTTTACAGGGTCCTCTGTTTCTAAAATGATGGCTACATTAGTCCTAGATGTATAATTCGTTTACACTTTGGACAGCATAATATCACCAAAAGTCTCACTGTAGCTTTTAAAGTTTCCAAATTTCGACCAGATTGCAGATAACTAATTTTAAAGTTAGGGTTAAATCTGAGCCCTGTTTAAAACAGAAGATGTTCCCTTTGAAATGAAAAATGAATTCTAATGCATAGTAACTGAAGTTCCCGAAGACAACCAACTGTATATACCCCACTGTTCCCTATGGTAGCAGCTAAAAACATGAAAGCACATTGTTAGAGCCAGTGTTAACTTTTCATTCTAACAGTAATGTAGCTTACCACTTCGTGCCACCTTCCTTCAAAAGGTTGACTCCCTGGAGGTGACCCACTCCTTCTGAAATTCTAAATGGCTATATAAATGGATAATTCTATGATAATGAAAACACAACATGGAAAATATAATATTATATCCCATCTCTGCAGTTAATCTCCCTTAAATTTAAGTGTTCCTTACACACTGGAGCCTACAAATAGCAGCTTATCTACCACATGAGTGTTGCATATGCATTGACATCAGTGGGCTGGGTGTTCTCCAATGAAGTGGTAGGTATAAAGTGTGAGTGTAAAAAGTGTAAAATCCCTGGGATTTTGAACTTGAATAAGCCTAGGTCATACCAAATATCCACAATAAGATTAAACTGTTTAAGACCACTGCAGGTAAAGGTTGTAGCAGTGTGAACTGACCAGTCTCAGCTTGCCTGAAGCCATCTGATGACATCGCCTCGGACTCAGATTGTCAAATCTGCTGTGGCTGGTTGTAGAATGCAGTGCTGTAAAATGTGTGATATTGCAGTATTTGTGGCCTGCAGCTCACCTGTTACCATTAAATGCACTATTATCAGCTTTTCTGCTTATAATAAGATGCAGTTTGTATTCAGGATCTAGGACCAGGACTAGGACCAGATCCTAGTTAGCATCATATTCTAAGGCGAAGTCAAGGGAAGGTTAACATCTGGTCAAAAAAATTTAATTACAATAATCTACACAAAACTTATATTTTTAGGTAGGTAATTACTTATATTTTCAGAAAAAAATTTATTTTGAAACAAGAAATAATTTGTGAAAAAAAATTGAGGAGTTTTATGAGTGTGAATATTTGGAAATTGATAAAGTTCTTTGCCATCATTCTGGGTTCATTTTCTAAACTCTCATAAATAATCAAAATTTATTACAAACACAATGATATTTGACTATTATATTATGTCATATTCTAAACACACAGTGTTTAAAATTATTAAATGCATACATCTATGCAAAATACATTTGAATATAATGTTAATATTATTTGTATGTTGTAAATATTGTTAAAAAAATTTATATGATATTGATAATTGAAATAAAACATGTTTAATTTGATATTTACTTTTGTTGTCCATCTGTGACATTTTGGAAAGCACTATATAAATATAATCCATTATTATTATTTTTTGATAGACAACTTACTTCCCTGAAGAGCTAGATTTAGCTTCTTTTTATTAATTTATTTTTTCTTAACATACAGCTCCACTGCAATTGTGGTTAGCAACTATAGTAGAGCAAATAAGACCCTCAAGTATTCTGTGCCGAGGTAATGGCCATGTTGGTGCTGGTGATGCGTATCACACAACAATGATGGCTGCAGTCCATGAAGCTTTTTCCAACAAAGCTAGATGTTTATTTACTATCTTTGCCAATCTGTAGAAGGAACACTTTCCTTCTACAGATTATTCATTGCATATTAGTTATATATGCCACTCTTAACAAATAAATAAATAAATAAATAAATAAATAAATAAATAAGAAAACTGTATCAGAGTTAGAGTATCAAAAAATATCCTAATGGTATCCATCCCTACTCATCTTGACATTCCTTGACGCAAAGGGTGAGAAATGCATATGTGCTGTCATGCATTTCAGGAAAAGAAATCTGAATATTGTACAAGTCATATGGGATCATCTGGTCAGTAGTGGTCGGCAATACTGCAAGATTTTGTACTGATCTGATACCAAGTAAATACAGTGCCAGAATAGTATCGCAGATACTGATACGATACTGATACCTTTTAATAATTAAGATGGATGCATCGTCACATTGCTAAATCTGAAGGAATTTTCATGACCTTTAAGTGCTTTTGTGATTTTTCATCTGGATTATTAGCTAGTTAAAACCCAAGACAGAATTTGGGCAAAGTTTACAGTAAAATAGAAAAAAAACAAAAAACAAAAAACTTGCAGTGCAATAGAACAGTAGCAACTGTAACAACAAATATAAGATTTTAAACTTTTTCCTCTTCAGTGCAAGAGTAATTATATTCAATCAAATCTGAGCCAGATTTTCTTCAGTTTTGTTTGAATTTGTTTCTGTTCCAGTAAATGTATTCATTTAAACAAAGGGATAATTATTATTTTGAGGTCTTACCAGAATTAATACTTGTTGAGTTGATTTAAGTAACAAATGACCAGTTGCACTGAATGTGACTAAATTATGACTTTGACCACATTCTGCCAGTGCCAAACTGACAGGTCTCTGCTACCACAAACTTGTGCTTCTGGGTGGGTCCATCGTGGCCAGGGAGGCAGGACATATATCTCCTCTCTCCATCTCTAAAGTGCCCTGTTTTATTTGCCATGGCCCCTCATGTGCTTGTATGGTGTTGCTGCTGTATTTGACAAGCTTATTATAATTACTATTATTTATTATAAATAGTGCAGGTAGCACTGTTGTCATTTTCTGGCTGAAAATATAGCCAAATGGCACTTCTCATTTTCTCTGCTATTTCTGCATCTCTGTGTAAAGAATACTGGCTGAGTAGCTGTAGGCTTGTGGCCAGACTCTGCTGGTTACACGCTTGTTTGCCTTCCTGAGACCGCTGAGTCACGTGATAATACAACATTAAATCACAAAGACGAGAGGAGGAGCCAGGTGTGGCTGCCTGGCAGGAACGTATACTGTTAAACTGGTTGCATGCGGCACTTACACACATAGACACAGACAGCCGCCTCGTTGATTAAACCGCAACAGCATCAGAGAAACTGAAACTAAAGTACGGATCTCATTGCACTGGTATCAATCAATTTCAATACCAACGTTGATATTGAGACTATTAATAATTGATCGATCTGCCCACCACTACTGGACAGAGGAAAGCATAAAAGACTATGAAAGCCTCAGGGACATTCTGAACACAAGATTATTTAAGAAAACATCTAGACAGTCAACTCAAGAATCCAAAATATAGGTTACACTAAATACTGATTTTACCTGCAGAATCTTTTTTTTTTTTTTTGGTGTGTGTGTGGGGGGGATGTCTGTGTTTCAATACTGTGCAGCTATAATCTGCATATTTCTTGTTAGAAATAAAGACGTGTGTCCATTACAACTCTGTAAAAACAACTAAGCTAAAGGCTGTTTAAGAGTTTTGCAGAGTACGGTGCACAGTACCATAGAAAACAGAAGTTACGTAGTCAAATGTGAATGGGAGACAATAACAGGAAGTTTGAGTCTACCATCACTATGTATGTGTGTACTCTGAAAGAAATGCGATAATGGACTGGAGCGTCTAAACTAGGCTTTCTGATTATCATATTTTCAAGCGCATGCAAATGTGTCAGATCTGATTATTACAATTATCTGATTACTCCCAGTTACCAGATTTTTATGGTCAAGTAAATGGGCTCACAATTTCCAAGCAACATAAGTCAATCAGAGCTGTGGTTGTGGCCACGCTGAGTGAGTTAAAGTCTGCACCTCCTTGAAGACCTCACACCGATAGGCCTCTCTCCTTTTTTCCTGCCCTCTATTCTTCATTATCTGATTCAAGTGTCACTTTTCAGCCCGGCGCCTGCGTTGACCCTTTGTTCTGCCATTGTCTCTGCTCAGTGGGGTGGGATGCCTCCCACTTAATCGTTGATCCAATTAATTTGGGAAACCTTTTTCTACTTCTTCACAAGAATGAAGGCTACTGAATGAAAGTGTGCGAGAAAAGAAGTAAGTTAACACAGGGGCAGTGTCATTGATTGACACTGGTGCCAAAATGCCCATGTGTAGCTATTATGTCTGATCGAGTTATGGAACCTCTGCAGAGGAAGGTGTCCTTTATGAAAGAGATGAACTTGTCTAATTAACTTGTGTCAAATAAAAGTTTCCAGCTCTACACAAGTGACTCACCCACCCCACAGCTTTTATGGTTTTGCCTCCTAGTAGGCCTTTTTACATGGCAGGAGCTTATTAAAGTGATGCCATTTCAGCTTTTTTTTTTTTTCTGCAGTGCACACCTGGCATCTCTATGCACCATTCTTTAGTGGGAACCATGAGCTCTGCTACAGTACACTACAAAAAAAGGAATCTCAAAAAAAGTACAAGCTTTGTTTCACAATTGAGTCCAAAAAGAAAAATAAAGTTGCCAAGCAGGGCTTTCATTGGAAACCTCATTTATAAAATGGTAAGATATATCGTCATCTCAGTAAGATATTTTAGCCAATATGGAGCCAGGTTTAACAGCAGAGGAGCAAGATTGTTTTTGGTATTGCACTTACAGTCTTACAGGCTTACGCTCTTAAAACACACAATAGCCTTGTAATAACTATGCATCTCCATTAAAGTAAATATACAGTATTAGAAATTAGTTTCAGTGCAAGTTTTGAATAGTCATTTAAGTGATTTTGGTTTTGAATTGGGCACAGTTGCACTGGAGTAAATTCCACAAATCAATCAATCAAATCAATCAAATCAATCAAATCAGTCAGTCTATATGCAGACTGTGAGAAACAGTCTACAGAAACAGCAGAATGAGCTTTTTTTTTTTTTCCCTTTTTTAAATAATCTTAGGTATAGTGTTTATTTGCACTCAAATATTTCAAGCCATCTTCCAGAGGCTTACAAAAACTCTTTGTTTGTTTCTTGTAATAAGCACAACTGGACTTTTTTCTTCATTTTCATTCCAAATATGGTCTTTCAGGGGCTAGAGTTTAATTCTACACACACACACACACACACACACACACACACACACACACACACGCACACGCACACACACACAAATACAGCCAACAGGAATTCATTATTTGACTTGAATATGATATTTCTGGTCTGTTTTTGCATTAATTTCTACTCACAGTAGTTTAACACACAGATGTACCACAGTGTCTCAGCTCATGTACCATGTCCAGGATTACAAAGAAAACTTTTGAACACAAGATCTAAACTTAACAGGTATTTTTTAATATTTCTATCCAAATTTCTGCCAATTTCAGGTACTGTTTTCATTGTTTAAGTAAGCACAGTATGTTTAAATTTGAGCTGTTTTAAATACAGAGTTCCCACGGGTCAGGGAATTTCTGGAATATCAGGGAATTTCAATAAAGGCTGTTCCAGACAGGGAAAGTCAGGGAATTTCATCATTTTGTATGTTAAGTCAGGGAATATCAGGGAATTTGTATACTGCAGCCCCAAACCAAATGTGTAGCGTATATCTCTATGTGTTGTTTCTTGGTGTTTTTATCTTGCAAAAACTCCCGCTCTAAAAATCCCCAACATTCTAGAATGCAACCTTTGCATGAGCTGCATCCCATTTCTTTGCTAACTGAGACGAACATGCCAGGACAGTGCAAATTTAAAGACAATTGGCTAGAAAATAATGGCTTTAAAGACTGGTTATTGCAAGTGGATGACAATAAAGCAAAATGCACCGTGTGCAAAACAGTGATGGCTCTCTCAAATATGGGAGAGCGTGCATTGTGGAGCCATGCAACTGGGAGAAAACATGTTGCACGGCTGAAGGCCCCTGAGAAAAGCAACTGCATCCCAACTTCCCATCATAGCACTGATTCAGACTGCATGACAACTCCAGCCTGAAGCGACTCCCAGTCCAAGCACCAGCAGCCGTGATGACAGCATGCGACATGGAGAACACCTTGGCCTGATACCAGCCAAAACTCTGGAGGCTGAAATTCTGGGATGCCTGAAGCTCACGGAGTCCCACTGGTCCTATAGGTTGTCAGAAAAAGTGGTATGTAACAAAAATTAACAAACACAACATAGTCTGTAACACCACACCGTATTAGTGTGTTTGGTGGTGGAACCATTACAATGTCTACAATGTCTACTACACCTCTCAGCCAGTTTTTAATACATTTGGACGAGACCTTTAGGTGGAAACACGTCCAGGTTGCTATTGAGATTTCTGAGGTATTTTGATGCAACATTTTTACCATGCTGTCAGATAGAAGACTAGTCTAGTACAGCAGGTCTATTTAGATGAGAGGACATTGCAAAAGAAATATCACGTCATGGTGATCATGATGGTCAGATTAACACAAGAATATGACTAAATAAGAAGTGAAAACATTGAAAAGTTTGTCTAGCGTCCTCTTGTTCCTCAATGTTGTCACTGGTATCACTGAAACGTGGTTTAGTTAGTGCCAGCAGCCTCTTGCACAAATGGTTAAGACAGGAAAGTCTGTAGCTGTATTGTAATCATTGTAACTTTCTGTTGATTCCCTGTGAAATTGTCTAAAATATCATTGGGATTTTTTTTTTCTTCAAGTGCCCAGTGAAGCTAGCATATCAGTTTAAGGTCAAATCAGTCATGATCAGGGGTCTGCAACCCTGGTCCTAGAGAGCCACTATCTTGCATGTTTTAGATGTTTCCCCTCTTCCAGTCCACTTGACGGTCGTTAACAGACTTCTGCTGAGCTTGATGATAGGCTGATCATTTGAATCAGGTGTGTTAGAAGAGGGATACATCTAAAACATGCAGGATGGTGGCTCTCTAGGACCAGGGTTGCAGACCCCTGGTCATGATGATCAGCCGTGTGTGTGCACTCGGTCCTCATTGCATAAAGTTTAGCTGAAGAGCAAACTCGAACGGGGTAAACTTCTTTGGTCTCAAAAGCCAGATGTTTTACCAGTTGCCATTTCTTGTTAACCGTGTGAACAAAAATTAGATCGCAGTTTTGCTTTTGGCCTTTTGCCACATTGACTGGGGCATCAAGTTAGGTTACTAGTTGATGCTTATCATGCTGCATTCAACATTAAACTGCTCAAATAATGGTGTATACCAAAGATCTTGCAAGAGGATCTAGGTAGATAAGGTAGGCATACTTTATGTTGGTCAGTCAAGTTAAAGCATGTTTGTGTTTTAATCCCTGAGTATTACTGCACTGACTGAATTCTTTGACAGATAAACCATGCCATTGCATTGTGGTTTGGACCTGTAAAAACACTTTAGTACTTGGATGCAGAAATAGAACATTTTGAACAGACAGATTATTATTACAGTTTATATTGTTGTTGTATTGTTATTATTAAAAACAACAATAACAAACAGTTGAAGAAGATGTTTATTGACACAATGTGATTGAAGAAGTTACTGTTGAACAATTATGATAAGGTTCGAGTTGACAAAGATGTAGGTCTGTTCTTAAGTAAGCACCAGTCATCTAGTAATCAGTAAGCACAAGTCATGAAAAATATTTTCAGAGCCAAAGCTGCAAACCAGTTCCAAACACCAACAGGTGTTAAATATTAAAATTATGAGGTTAAGTATGTGGAGGGGAGACTTTGAGTGTGTGAACCATAAGGGAATAGGTGTTTTGACGACAATTAGAATTCAATTAATTCATGTTAAAAATAACATTTAGAGAATTACAAAATTACAGCCTGGTTTATCTTTTTTTTTTTTTTTTTTTTTTTGCAGGATGTCTATTCTAGAGAATGTTCCCTGACAGTACCATTGCCAGCAGCTTTCAATGTGGAGAGACAAAATCTTCCTATTTGACTGTTTTTGGCTTTGCGCCATACTGTAAGTCACTGGTAATGGAAAGGATAAAATCAGCACAGGATGAATAGGTTTTCTCTTTGATGAGAGCCTAAATCAGAAAACACGAAGTAAGCAAATGGACATACATGTTTGATTTTGGGAAAGTGATGTTGTGGTCACTCGAAGTTTCAGTTCTGAATTTTTGGGGCATTCCACAGCTGAAGACATGGTAGAGGTCTTCCACAGGTCAACAGAAGGTTTCAATTCAAAAGACTTTGTATAACTGTCAATGGATGGACCCAATGTAAATATAAAATTCCATAAACTCATAGCAACTGAAATTGAGAGAGAGATGTAAACACAGTGTTACTGAATGTGGGAAGCTGTGGGTTGCATATTTTGCATGGGGCTTTTAAAAAGGGTGCAGATGCTGCCCAATGGAACATAGACCAGTTTCTAAGTAGTGCATATTGGCTATTAAAAGATTCTCCTGCATGAAGACAGGACTATAGTCATGCAGTAGGACAAACTTCTCCATTAATGCCACTAAAGTTCTGTAAAATTAGATGGGTAGAAAACATGCCTGTCACTGAAAGAATGATTAAGATTCTCCCTGACTTGACAAACTATGTCCATGCAGTTGAGACAGGCCAGTTCCCCAAAACATATTTCATACATTAGTTGTCAAGAAGTTCTACCGTTTATACAGTCAACGTACTAGAAGTGTTGGAAGATGCTGACAATGCTTCATGCATTTTCTCTACATGTGAGAAACTGTTTTATTACTCACCACCCAGATCTACTTTAGTCTTTCATTCAGTTTTGTACTTTGTCCAAATAGGGAAAGGTATGGTATTTTGTTTGTCATGTAAGATAAAAATAGGTATGAGGATCTGGTGGAAAATAAATTGTTTTCAGACTTTTATACTTGTAATGCTTTCTTTTATAAAAATGTGATGTTGCCAAAAAATTAACCAATGTGTGAGGGGGAGGACCAGAAAGTACATGAGTACTCTTGTACACTGGGTTACTTTGATATATCTCTGCTATTCATAAAGCATTCCATAGACCATTGTGTCAAGACAAAAAGGGTTATTTTTATGAGCCTTTTCCTCTCCTGGGTGTTAATATTTACCAAGTAATAGACACTGGATATCAGAACCCCATTACTGAATGTCTGAGGTGTCTACTAGGTGTGAACTACAGAGCTTCCTCTAAAGATGTAATACAGTGGGAAAGTCCAAGGCCTAATGCAGTACTTCTCACTATAGCCTTGCTGGGTACAGATCATAATTGGCACAATGCATGCAGCTGTACGTATGCCGTAGACCTTTATGTAGTTGGACATACAATAGTGTATTATTTTAAATCAGTGTACCCGTTATTAAAACAAATCATAGTGAAGAGTAACTCTGGGTATCTCATGTATAAACTAAAACCATGTAGTAAAAGAATTAACTGTCATAAATTTATGCTGCTATTGGCTGATTCATGCATGTTAGGAGGTAGGCTCAAGGGGAGGACATTGGGATTGGTTTGACCTGTTAAAATGTCCTTTGTTGGTCAGGGAAAAGTCAGGGAATTTTATGTCTGACTTGGAGTGGGAACCTTGTAAATACATTTTTATCCCTATATGGTCTTTCTGGAGCACTTTAATTGTAGTCTAAAAGCAAATTTGCGCACCATTTTGGCAGATTTTTGTCCCCCTTAATACAAGATAATTTGGTTAATCAAAAATATTGATCTTACTTCTAGGAACAAGTTTTTGTATTGTGGGTGGGCTTCAAAATGTGGCACACTCACAGCAACAACAAATGCTGCAAAAAATAAAATAAAATAAAATAAAAACCTCTAGACTTCTTTCCTATACTTGTGTTGAATTCACCTTTTTGCCTAACTGGTCATACTCCCAATGGCTCACAAAATCTGTTCCGAGAGTAGTTGTGGTGAAAAGACAAAAACCCATAATAATTAGGATAAGTCCATAATTAGCAGGCTACAAAGTTCAAGGGCTGTAACACACAGAACAGTGGAGTGGAGAATCACAGACAGAGCATTCTCTCTGTAATTCCCAGCTTCATTATTTCATCGAACTGGCTAATTGGGCACCGGGTTGAGTTCCTCACAGGGAGCGAAGCACATACAAGCAGACTAGACTGTATCAATGAAAGGCCATGTCTTTCATTTCTTCTAAAGGATTAACAAATGGTGTGTGTTTTAATAAATCATACGTCTGGACATGAATAAATCATCTGGTGTTCAATCTCAGGGGACAAGCCTTCAAATCTGTCAAAAAGGAAGCAGGACTGAGATGACATGGCTTTCCCATGGATGCAGCTGGTACTGATGGGAGCCAAGGAGTGCATAGGTATATGATGAAGTGACAGGAAATAATATTTGATAGTAATCCTCTGTTCTTTGCACATATAGGCTTACATTCACAGGAACAATTGGGACCAGCATTCCTTCCCCTGTTGTGCATGATTAAAACATCCGGGTGGGTTTGTGAATAAATTCCTATGTGTATTTACAACTGTTGTAGAAGTAAAAGCTAAGGTTATGGTAGCTTACGCATGGTGTTTTATTCCACTACAATATTAACTGTGAGGGACTACTGTAATTGGCTAAAACAAACCATGGTCATGTAGACTTGTATATATTTGTCAGTGTTAATGGGATGTGTTGACTAAAAGAAAATTAGATGAAAAGAAATTATGTGGAATGTCACAAGTTTTAGATCAGGGCTATAAGGTGAATACAGTCAGGAGCTGTGGGGCAGTATTTATTATGTTTTGGTAAAAAAAAAAAATCAGGTCATTCAGGTCTTCATCAATCATTCGTCATTCACAGCCCTTGGGCACATATTAAGCAAACTGGGTTTCCAATACAGAGGTACAGATAGGACGATGACCTTCTAATAACTGCTCTTGTCCATCCTTAAGTTTTTGCTCCATTAATACAATTTTGATGCAAAGAGAAGCTTTATTGTCTGTTGTGTCTAGCGTTGAGTGACAGCTGTGATTGACAGGTCATTCCCCTGCCAGTCAGACTCTCAGACATTCTGTGCATTGAATTAAATGTATTTTCTCCCAACAGATAGCTGTATTACAGTAGTTTTAAATGAGTTACCCTTGCAACTCTGTAAAATCACTTTATCACCCAAATGCGCAATGAAATTTTTAGCAGGTCAGTGAGCTAGCATTTAGCATGAATTCACCTATGATCCTTTGCAGATCGAACCCTTTATGCCCCCATAACTCTGCCTCTTTGACCAAAAACACCAAATTACTGGCTTCAAAGTGACAGTTCATAAACAAGTAGGAGACATCATAGTTATTTCATCCAGTGATCATATACAGACCAGTCTTTCCTCTGCAGTTTTTTAGCAGCACACTAAGCTTGTAATATTGCAAAAATTATGCAGATTTATCTATGAAATGTCCACATTGAAATAAAAGAAAAAATATAGGAAAACGAGTACCATCAAATAACAAACCAAAACAGTATGCTGTAATAATGTAATATGGATGCTTTCATTTTCAATGAGCTCTTAACCTTTTATGATTTTGAACAGGAATGGGGATTTTCTAACTGAATTCACCTTTTCATTCCCAAATTTGATCTGGCTCACTAGGCTTCTTTGAGAAATGAGAAATTAATAAAACATGACATTCAACCACTAAAGCAGTGTTTTTCAACCTTGGGGTCGAGACCCCATGTGGGGTCACCTGGAATTCAAATGGGTCGCCTGAAATTTCTAGTAATTGATAAAATTAAAAAACTTACTAATAAAAAATATATGGTGAGTTGAGCGAGACAGTCACAATACATAAAAGACATGACAAACTGTGAAGCTGAAACTGAAGCACTGTGGTACTGTTAATCTGTTAAATGTTCAAACTGAAGCACTGTGGTACTGTTTATCTGTCAAATGTTCCTTGTGGTGGGTTTCAGATGCT
>JAPQRP010000028.1:33655409-33678747 GCA_037367295.1 Apogon hyalosoma
CCTCGCACCTTTCCTGGAAATTTCATGGAAATTGGTCCAGTAGTTTTTGCATAAAGTTGCTGACAAACAAACAAACAGACCAAAAACCAAACCAAAAACAATACCCTTGCCCTCCCCCTCCCCCTCCAGGGGGCAGGGTAATAAAATGTGTGGACAACCGACTCCTCCCACATTCTCTGACATCCAACTCCTCCCATTATCCTTCTGTAGGTGGTGACTGACATCTGTCCCCTCCCAATATCAGTCCCCACCCCATTCTACAGTTTGCAGCCAGGGCTATTTGCATCTGTGGGGCCAATAGACCTTTTTCTCGTCAGACATTTTGGCTTGTAAAAGTAGGCAAAATGCAGGTGTTACTCTAACATTAATGACTGTTCTGTTCCATAGATGCTCTGGGAGGTTAATCCAGTGGTCCAGCATACACATTTATGAATCCTGAAACTAATTAATATTATAATGATACAACTCACAATTTGAATTGCTTTGAATTGACTAGTATTGACCATTTGCAAAATATAAACAGTTTACAAGGGAAAAGAAAAAACATCTCAGTTCCATAGTAATACAAAAATAGAGGGTGATCTAATTTAGTCAACTGTTCACTACGAGTGTGACTAAAGGGCTTGTTGCCATATGCACTGCTATCTCCCCTCAGTGTTCAGGTAGCTGGAGGAGGCAGCTCCTCCGCCCCCGAGCGCCGGGCTGTCTGATCAGCTTCCAGACTCCCACTCTCCCTCCAGGAGCGACAAGTCAGCTTCCACCTCCAAGCCCAATTTAGCCGCCGCTAATGCTAACGTGGTGGGGGAGAAAGCTGCCTGTCCTCTGGAGCTTTCAAAGGCTCTTTCCATCAAAGAGTGGATGACAAGCTGAAAGGCAGCAAGTGATGGCAGAGAGTGAGCGTGTGCGTGGAGATAGAGGGAGAAATGGAAATCTGGAGGAAAAGCCAGTGGATAGAAGTGGGAGAAAGAGAATGCACCTCATATGAAAAGAAAGGTTGGACTGAATTAAGTGTGATGTTAATAGAGCTAAAGCAACACATTTCATGCTTTGAATGTTTCTGACACACAAATGCTTTGCATCTTTACCACCACATGATCGTTATGTGGGTTGTTACCAAACCTGACCATCACCCGAACAGCCTGTACAGTTTAACATAAATGAGAGAGACTTCATTGTTCCCTGTGGGGGAAAAAGTGTTTCTGCTCCCTATCTTTCAAAACTGGCTTGTTCCTTTACCTGTAGAAGCCTTTGAGGGGAATTATAGATTTGTATCATTCTGTCCCTCCCCTACACAGTAAGTGGTATCATACTTTATAAACAGTTCCAGTTAATATTAGAGAAAATACAGTACAAAGAAGGTGCAAGCATGTGAAAACTAAAAACCAAAAATTATGCAATGACATAAAAATTACAAGAGTGAAAAGTAAATATAATATATATAAGAAAATGAAAAAGATGCAAGACACAACAAAACAAAAATAGGACCAAGGCTCCAGTAGTCCAACAGCATATTTAAAGACATTAATTGACATTCATTTGACCATTCAAGGTCACTCAAGGTCAAAGGTCATGGCACAAAATTAAAGCCCATATGTGACTTCCTAGCTATTGCCAATAGTACTTATATCAAAATCTTCAACTGTTTTCAAATTATACCACTTTGAAATTTGTCCCATCATAAACAAATGGGGATTTTTAAAATTTCAAAAATTCAGAAAAAATTCAAAAATCAATATTTCTAATTTCTTTGAAACTTGGTAGACCTTTCCCCAAAAATGTTCTGCAAAAAATATCAAGTCATTCTGACAAATGGTTTTGGAGAATAAGATTCTTGAAAAATTGGTTAAGGACAACGGACGAACAACCGATACCAATAGTCCACTGGACTAAAAATGTTGGACTAGTTGGACTAAAAATGACATTGTCAAGCAGAGCATGCAGTGGTGGAGATTTGACAAAGTCACGATTCAGTGTCAACTTTACACTATAACAGACATGTTTAATAAAGCATAACAATTCGGTGTGGCTCTCATGTGTGACCATCACTGAGTCTCAAAACAGAACAACGTACACTCTGTACATCAGCGACATCATATCCTCTGGATATTTTGCCCCCATAGAACACAATGAGCAAGGACACAAATAACAGTAGTTTAACACTCGCACTTGAACTTGGCTAATTGTGGTTAGCTTAGACAAATAAAATTACATTCATCTTTAATGCTCAAAAAATGAAAAATACATCGGCATAAATACATCCTTTTACATGTTATATACCAAACATGTACTCTGCAAACTTTTTCAGTGTTAACTTAGTGGCTGGTTTTGTCATCACATCAGCAATCATTTCTTCTGTAGGACAATAACCCAAAATTATCCTTCCACTGTTGACAGTTTCTCTCACATAAAATATATATTCACAGGGTTGCTGTGGATTAATTTAAATTAATCATGATTAAATATTCATTTTTAACCTATATTAATTTTGTTTCATTGTGCATGAGCAAACAGACTCAAGAAAGAAGAGAATATATGCACTAAACATGATTATTAAACACCTTCAACAGTTTCAACAAAACAACTTGAACCAACTGTTCCAACTTGTTTTTTTGTACTCAAATTTTCCATCCAGAGGGCCAACGTGCTGTTTAGCATCTTCCATCTTTTGGCTGGATCTACTAAGATCCCAATTTACGTGCGCAGTCCAGAATTTTGTGTGTGGGGTTGAACCGTGGTTTCCAGGTGATTTATTAACAGTGAATGCGTAAATGACAACAGGTGCAAATGTGTTGGAGACATGTCTATTTATATGAGTGTTTTGCATGTTTTTTGTTGGTTTGGAGCATAGATAGATAGATAGATTTACTTTATTTATCCCAAACTGGGAAACTACAGCATGGTGAGTTTAGAGAGACGAAAGCACAAAGCTAAATTTGACCCTATAGAATTAGAGGTGTTGGTAGATGAAGCAAATAAATACTTAAATGAACTACAGCAAAGAAGCCTTGTTTGGTCTCATTCAAGGAGTCCCGAGTGTGTGGAAACCTAATAAACCTGGCCAGTGCGACACGGCATTTAGGAGTTCAAACAGCACATCTGAAAAACAGGATTGGGAGATTCCGGCTGTAATAGCTACCGTACACTGGAATGACCCAGATGCAAAAAAAATGTAAACTTGCCAGGAGTTTTATCATTGCAGGTATTGCGTGACTCCTTCTCGTGGTTGGCTCCAAATCTGCGCCGACTTCCTCCAACAGCTCCAAAATGACAAGGCTGGATAGGCGATATGTTTTAATGAGTGTTTTCTCATTCCTACCAAAAATGTTCACACGAGGGTGAAAACTGCATTCTTTGCATCTTGTTCCATCATTTCAGTGTCTCCTTCTTGCGACAATAACCGCACCCATGTGTGCGCAATTACACATAAAAAATGTTTGCACATCCCTTTGAGATATGTTAAAAATAGATGCAGTTTCTATCAGCAAAATTGCTTTTGGGTTTGATAAATCACTTTGCATGTGCTAAAGTAATATATTTACATTTTCTCCTCACGGCACATGCACAATTGTGTGTAAATGCACCATACTGCATATGTTTAGCAGCAAACGTACTAACTGGATGCAGAGGTGCTATTTTGCACCTTTGAAATATGCAGCCCTTAGTCTGTACATTTTTTTGCATGTGGAATGAGTTTGCACATGTTTTTATACACGCAAACCTTTAGTAGATCTGGCACTGTATGGGTTGGTTCTGCTGCCTGTCACTACTGGATCAACTGCCCATTTGCGCTTGCGCGACTAACTCTACTTGGACAAACTGCCCCAGATGCTTTACCAGAGACATTCAGAGTTATTCTGCACTGCAGATGGGTTAATTGCATTAAAATTTTTATTCAGATTAATCATGATGATGGATTAATCTGTGTTAATGCATTAATTTTGACAGCCCTAATATATATATATATATATGATCCTTACACCTTTGCCTGTAAACTGAGTTCCTTGCTAATGCGATATGACCCCTTGGCTGCCATTATACATTATACACTTTGGTCTGTGCATATTAATATTTATCAAGTCCTCTGAGTAGCTGTTCTAAGCACATATATTCTTGTATGGCTGATGCTAAGGCCATACATTCAGCCTCACAGGTGGATAGTGCAAAAGACGGTTGTTTTCTCGTCTTCCATGAGATGAGAGAGCTTCTCTCACTTAGACTGCCACAGTAACCTGTGGTGCTACACCTGTTTGCAACTTTTGATGCCCAGTCAGCATCGATGTGAACTATTAGACCAAGTTAACCTGTTTCATCTTTCCTGAAACATAGTTCATGGTCTGTTGTGCCTTTAAGATACCTTAACATATGTTTTACAGTGTTCCAGTGCTCTTCACTTGGTTCAGCAAAGTGCTGGGATAGTCTACTGACCACAAAACTTAAATCTGGTCAAGTGGAAATGGCCAAATCAATTAAACTTCCCACTGTCTCTCTGTATTTACGTGGATATTTCTGTGTTGTTAAGTTTTGACTTACATGGGGTCTCTCTAGATCTGCAATCTTAAATGTCAAACCTGGAGAGGATTTTATTCATATATCTCTTCAGTGACATCATGACTTGACCTTCTGACTGGTCAAAATCTTTCCCTAGAAAATATTTTAATTTTCTCTGGTCTTTCATTTTAAACTTCTAAGTAAGTATGACTTTGACACTTTTTTTGGGGGGTATTTCCTCATTACTAGCAGCTATGATCAAATCATCAGTCCTTATAATAATCACTTTTTCAGTTTGCTTCTCCTTTGTACACACACAATGATCAGCAGGGTTTTGTTCAACATCCTTTTCAGTGAGATAAACATGTATCAAAGTATTTCAGTTTCTGCCTGACTGCTTTAGACCATATAGGGACTTCTGTAACTTCCATACCAGCTTTTTGCCAGTCTTTGACTTTTTCTCATACCCCTCAGGTTGTTCCAAGTACATTTCAGTTAACTGGTGCATGCAAATATGCAGTTTTAACACCCATTTGGTGTAAAACTAGATTTTCTTGTGCTGCCTTCTGCATGACGACTCTTACATTAATGTCATGTCAGCTGTAGATGAGAATGTCTCCTCATAGTCGATACCTGGTTTTTGACCGTTTGCCACAGATCTTGCTATGTATTTGTCTAACCCAGCAGTATCACTTTTGAGTGCATAGACCCACCTACCTGCCACTGTCATTTTGCCTGGTGGCAACTGGGTGAGTTTAAATGTTTCGTTCTTTTCAAGTGAACAGATTTCGCCTTTCATTGTGCTTATCCACTGCCCTGACTTGGCTGAGACAATAGCATCCTGGCAAGTCTGTGGAATGTCACATACTGCTCTATAACAAAAATTAACAAGTGTTATCACTTTGTCTGCTGTATCCTCTGTGTCATAATCCTTTAAAGCAGTGAATAACTTTCATCACAAATTTTTTTTCAACTTTGTAAAACCTGAGTGATAGCCTAGTTATCACTAATCCAATAATCTTTCCGTACTTATGCACCTGAATCACTTCCCTCTCAGTGAACAACTTCAAAGATGACTCCATCATAAACACAGTTCGCTTGTTTACATAACAAACCGAAATGTCACTCAGGCCTTTTCAGAACTTTTGTTGAAGTGCATTGTGGGAATGGGAATTCCACGGAGCAGCAATTTCGTTGTCTCTTGGTGAGTGCTGAACCAAAATATCGCCTTTACCTCCATCCACCAACTGCACTCATTCTTTAAAATAATGCTGGTGGGCTGTATAATTTTACGTTTTAACTCATTGTTTTGCCGAATCTGTACAAAACTGCTTTCACTTCCCACAATGCACTTAGCGACAAAACTTCTGAAAAGGACCGAGTGATGTTTCAGTTTGTTATGTAAACAAGCAGACTGAATTTATGATGGAGTCATCTTCGAAGTTGTTCACCATGAGGGAAGTGATTCAGGTGCATAAGCATGGAAACACCAACTGATTAGTGATAATTAGACTACTGCTTGGGTTTTACAAATTTGAAGAAAAAAACTGTGATGAAAGTCATAAGCTGCTTTAAGTGTACTGGCTTTTTCCTTGTTCTTTGTGGGTTCTTCTTGACCATGCTCCCAGTGCTTGGCTGGATGCCTTCAGTCTTAGAATCATCACCTTGAACAGTTTCACATGAAATAATCTCCATCCCATCTTTAACATTGTCAGGGTTCCTGGAGTGTACCTGTCGGTCATGACATTCAATGTATGGTCTAGGTGTCTGTCTCTTTCTTTGGTTGTGAACTTCACCAACCTGTGTTTTTGGACTCTCTGTGTGTCTGGACAGTACACAAGGTAAGCCAGACTGTTTTTGTCATAGCCAATAAAAACACCCTGCTCACAGCTGGAATCTAGCCTCCCTTTCTATTGCTTATATGCAAAACACTCACATCCAAATTTCTGAAGTTTGGAAATGTTTGGTTCTCTGCCTGTAAGCATCTCAGCTGGTGTTTTCCTTGTCCGTCTACTGTAACACCTGTTCCTCACATATGCTGCTGTCTGTACAGCATAATTCCACAGCTTGTCTGGCAGCTTACTGTCACACAACATACATCTACCCTATACAGGGTTCGCCATCCTCTCACTGCTGTGCCATTTTGGTGGGGTGAACAGGGTGCAGATGTCTCATGTTTAATCCTATTTTTTGTTAACAGTGCTTGGAATTCTCTGCTTGTAAACTCAGTTCTGTTATCTGAACGGATACGCTTTACATCTCCATAAGGCGCTACATCTGCTATGCACCTTTCTGTGGCTTGAACTGCATCACTTTTGGATTTTAAAAAATACACAGACATTTCACCTGAATAGTCATCTGTAAAAGACTGCATATTTGTACCCTTCTGTCCTCTGAGTTTTCATGGGACCAGCTAAGTCAGTATGGACCGGCTGTGAATGTGTTGTAGTCTTCCTGTCTGGTTCTGTATTCCTTGTCTGGGTGAATTTTCCCGTGTGCAAACCTCACATATCTGAGCTGGTCTAATTGCACTTCCTTTTATCTCCATACCTTTTATTGCACCTTGTAGCTTTTACACATCATCAAAATTGCAATGACCCAAAATGTCATGCCAAGTTTGCAAGTCATGACATGTATTGCATTTATCAACATTCTGTTGGACAGTTGGCAAATAAAACAGATTACTACTTTCATAAAAGTCAAAACTGTCACCTCTCCTGGTGGTCATGTGACTGTCCTCTTTCTTGAAAGTAACTGTTGCTCCACCATTTATTGCTCTTGCTACTGAGAAAATGTCACGTGGGTATGTAGGCATAAACACTGCATCACGTCGCTTGTGCACAGTGTCTATCATTGTCTGGGAGGTAGATCATCACTGGCCCTCTGTGCTTTGCCATCCAACTGTACTTGGTCCCATTCGCCAACTCAATTAAATGGATTTCAGGTTGGATCATGTTGTCAAAGCTTTTGAACTTGTCAGTGTCATTCACCAAATCACAAGATCGCAAATTATGGGCGCAAATGTGCTTGGTCGCGCTAAAAAATGTGCTGCTATTGATTTGGATGTCACGGGTGATCAACTAAGATTGCCTGCGCAAATTACAACAGGCACAAAATCTTGGAGACCACCCTATTTAAATGAGGATTTTGCGTGCACTATTGGTTGTCATCATGGAGACAGTATGCTATAAACTGCTCTTGGATACACCAGTACTCATGAATATGAAGTTGCTGTTTTTTCACACGGAAGGGTGGATAGGTATTTCTCTTCCGTTGTTTATCAGTGGTGAAGTGTGTTATTAGTGAAATAAACAGTTTCTCTCTGTATGTTGCTCGGGCTGTATGTTGTGTTATCTCGTGGTCTCGTTCATGAGTGGGGGAAGGATGGAGCATGAGATTGACAGGTGGATTGGTGCAGCGGCTGCAGCGATGCAGACGTTGTATCGGTCTGTCGTAGCAAAGAAGGAGTTGAGCCGAAAGGCAAAGCTCTCAATTTACCGGTCAATCTACGTTCCTACTCTCACCTGTGGTCATGAGCTTTGGTCATGACCGAAAGGACAAAATCCTAGGCACAAGCAGCTGAAATGAGTTTCCTCCATAGGGTGGCTGGGCGCGCACCCTTAGGGATAGGGTGAGGAGCTCAGTCACCAGGGAGGAGCTCGGAGTACAGCCGCTGCTCCTCCACATCGAGAAGGGCCAGCTGAGGTGGCTCGGGCATCTGTTTCGGATGCCTCCTGGATGCCTCCCTGGGGAGGTGTTCTGGGCATGTCCCACCGGGAGGAGGCCTCGGGGAAGACCTAGGACACTCTAGAGAGACTATGTCTCTCGGCTGGCCTGGGAATGCCCTGGGGTCCCCCCGGAAGAGCTGGAGGAGGAGTCTGGGGAGAGGGAAGTTTGGGCATCCCTGCTTAGACTGTTGCCTCTGCTAAGGCCCCGGATAAGCAGTAGAAAATGAATGAATGTATGTTACTCTGTATGGTGAATGAAAACGTTTAAACCCAATAGGCATGAGAGAAAACCCTCTGCATCAGTGCTTATATAGCTGGTTCAGGAGTCCAGTCACAACACCAGCGCTGTGTGTGTGTGCGTGTGCATTTGTGTGTGTGTGTGCAGCGTTAAAACCCATCTTGTTCGGTCTTCCCTGCACGTGCGCGTGTGAGAGAGAGACGCCTCTCAGAAGTCAGGTCCTGGCTTAATAGTGATGTGCCACTGGTGGAACCGGGCATGGGGGGCAGGCCCATAAAGTGGGGGGTCATATGTCTCAATTTTTTTTCTTCCGTCATTTCAAAAATGTTGATGCAAGCAGTACAGATTGGTTCTGTGCGTTGCCTTTGGTTGGGCCTATACTGCATCCTCGCCATAAGAACTGCAGCCAGTTTTGTGTGAAGCTGCACCAGTTAAAACCTACCTTTCAGACACGCTAAATATAGACGCAAAATCAGCCACTGCAAACAGTTTTAGGTTTGGTAAATCACATTGCGTACTCTAAATAAATATTTGCATCTACTCCTCCCAATAACTTTGTGCATTCTGGAAGAAACGCCCATAATTGCATATTCATCAAGGCAAACAAACACACTAAATGGGTTGTGTGAGCTATTTTGCCCATTTGAGAGACACAACCCTCAGTGTGTCCAGTTAGTAGATAAGCTTCAATGTGTTTTTGAGTGCGCAAACCTTTAGTAAATCAGGCCCTAATGCTTCACATACTTGGCCATAAAGAGATGCTCTTGTTTGTTGTTCTCCTCTGTAACATTCTTCTCCTTTGTCTTATTTTCCCTTTTTTCTGCACAGGGACTCTTTGTGTGTGTTGCTCCTGCAATGACTACACCACACTTTCCGGGTGCACTTGCTCCTAATGTGTCCATTTATTCCACAATTGTAACACATCAGAGTAACTTTTCCCTCTTTCTTGTATGTACTGGAGTATTGTTTGCTATGTTTTGTACTAGTTTTCATCACATTGTCTGTAGATTCAGTTGTTCTCCTTTTCTCTGACTCTTCATAGACTTATAATCCTCTTTTAAAGCCTGTAAATGTAACATTGTCTTCATTCTGTTACATGGACTGGCTTGAATTAATCTGACAGTCCAGTTAATATTATGGCTATAAGAAGTCCATCACTCATATTCTCGCCCGCATCACATAGAGCTGTAACAATATTCTCGGCCCGTATCATGTAATCAGCGACAGTCTCATTGTCTTTCATGCGTAGGGTGGTCAACGATGTGTACAGATTCAGTATCCATGGTTTGTTCTTTCCACAGTAATGCTCTCTCAATATTTTCAGGGTTTTTCCTTCCATCATTATTGGCTTCATGCCTTATCAATGACAAGCTCTTGTCATCCAGCACAAATGACTAACTGAGCATAACAGTCAGCATTTTTATTTCTGTCTTTAGCTAGTTGCTCTTCATTACCCCCAGTAGTGTTCATACAAAATAGTGTCTTTTAGCTTCAGAGTGTGTAAGCAGCTGAGGAATCTTGTCTCCCACAGATCATACTTATTTTCTTTTCCATCAAACATAGACTGCGGTATTATTCCCATTCCGGTCATATTTGCAGCAAAATCCATGACAATTATGTAACTCCTTTTTATCCTTTTTACCTTCTGCGTCCACGTCAACACTTCACGGCACAACCTCTCTTCTAAGGTCACTTATTTACAAACTCTGTGCTGCGGCTTGTAGAAACTCCATGTCTGAGCTTATTGTGGCAGTTTCTCGACACCGTCTTCATTCAGCTCCCAGCTAGTAGTTTTTCCTTGCTAACAGTCTTTTCTTCTATCTCCTCATTGCTCCAGTCTGGCATTCCTGGGCCTATAACCTGTTGAGCCGAGTGTGCAACGGTGGGGATTTGACAAACTCACGATTCAGTGTCAACTTTGGTCTATAACAGAAAAGTTTAATGGGTCTGGGCAAAACAATGCGGTACAGCTCTGACGTGTTACTGCCACTGAGTCTCAAAACAAAACAATGTACACTCTGTACATTAGTGACATCATTTCCTCTAGATATTTTGCCCCCACTGGACACAATCAACAAGGATGCAAATAACAGTACTTTAACAAATACAAAACACAAGAAGAAAATTACATAAAAAATGCAACAAGATGCAACAACGCTGTACAAAGCATAACACAATAAAACACGAATGATCAAATACAGCAAAAATGCTGAGTAAATTTAAGGAAATTAACCAGAAAATAATACACAGTGAAGAATCTGGAATCAGAGCATTTTTGCCTTTTTCTTGAATAATCGATTAAAGTGAATATTGATTATGTTGTTGCTGTACTTGTAGTTGTTGATTGTTGTAGTAGTTGAAAATGAATAGATCAATTTGTCATTACAGTTCTAAAAAGACAAAAACATAATAAAAGACACAAAATGAAGTGGGTATGAAAGGTAGACTGGACCAACTATTCAGTCAGATGGGATGGGATTCATCACCCTGGTAACAAGAGAAATGCTGGAAAAGTTTGTTCTGGCTGTGTCCTTCTATCTGGAACACAGGAATGATCAGAGCAGAGAATGAAAAGCCCAATTTTGGATTAGATCTATTTGTCTATTTGTTTTTGTACCTAAACCTATATTCAAGAACTACATTGTGTTCTGTTGTTAACAAATTCTCTAAATATTGGAGGCCCGTGGACCATAACATTCCAGGTTCGGTGATAGGTTTAGGTGACACAGGTTCCAAGCAAGGCTTTGATATGATGAACTTTCTATTGGCAAAGTGCTATTATCTACACACTCATAACTACATTGTGTACATAACCACATTTTTTAAATGTAAATCTTGCTCAGTCTCTCTCGCCAACTTGACAAGAGAGACAGACAAAACCATTTTAGTCCAAGTACATCCTGCTCTGTGAAATGTCTTGCAAACAGAATGGGGGCAAAAGCAGGATTACAGTCCGCCATTTATACAGCAGTAATGTCTGAACAGCTAGAAGAAGATGGCATTACAGACATACTGGCATGAGGGTAAAAGGAATACTGTCACTGCATTTTAGTCACCAACAAACATGACTAGAGCGTGGGAGCACACCAGTTGGCAGACAATCAAATCAGGGTCCATTCTCTCCTGACATACATTTGTTCACCTCCTCTCAGGGATTTAGAGGCATTGAATCAGTGTGAGTGTGGGCAAGAAGGAATGCAGCAAACCAATGATTTTTAAATCCACAACAGTTGCAATGAAAGGATTTTGCCCACCATCCAATTCAGATGGTGCTGTCATTTTGGCGTGCACATCCAAGGCTGGCAGGGGTTGGCATCACCTACGAGGGTGTCTGGATGGTTTCTTTGATGTCCTTGGCTCTCTTCTGCTGGCGGGTAGACCATGATACTAGAGAGGCATCAGGTGGTCAGATGCCAGCTGATATCTGCACAACCCTGCTGTTTTCACCTGAGTAAATCCAGACTAATTCAAAGTGAACATGTAAGTATATTACTCAAAGGACTGTGGAATATTTAAATTCTTGACAGTTTACCTAGCTTTTATTTTCTGCTTTAGTATTTATTTTTCAAATAACTTCCTAATTATCACACATTTTCCCAACTTTCTTTTTCCACCATTTTAGTTTCAAACTAATCACAATCACAATATTAACCCGGTTCAGGTTTAGTAGGATTTAGGGTGACCTAATTGCAGAAAAGGATTAAATAAATAAATAACCTCTATTATTATTTTGTGACTCTGACTAGAGACAGATACTCTGTAAAATATAAAAAATTAAAGTCTTGTATTTTTAAATTTATATGGCTGACTTGAAATTACCATATAAATAATCTGCATTTTCTTTGATAGCCAAGCTAGTGGACAAAAATCAGTAGCAAATAGTATCAGAAATGTTTGGATTGGATCTCATTTCGGGGGGGGGGGGCACACAAACAGTCAGCGGTGAAAGACAAGTAATTTTTGGATCCTCATTGAATTGTGCAAAATTTACACATTTGTAGGTTTAAAAGATAATTTTACAAGTCATAAAGATCACAGTTTTTTTTTTTTTAAACTAATATAAAGGCGGGGTGCAAGATGTTTTCCTGGAGTATTTTTTACTATATTGCTTAAAATCCCCTTGACACCCTGATTACAACCAATTAATTAAATGTAAATGTAAATCTAACACTACAATTTAAAAAAAATAAATAAATAAGGAATTTACAGGACTGAAAAAAAAACACCATCCAATCATTTTGAGCACCCACTCCAAATGACTGAACAGTGATAGCTCTATCAAACTTAACTGCCATTTCAGGCTGTCCACTGTGGTGACATCCCAGATTTTAAAATCCATCTTTTGGCTGTTTACTTAATTTAAACCAACCAAGCAATCCAACCCTTTTCAGCTGTAGGCGCCCTGTCAGTAGTTTTACAGATGTCTCTTTTGTGGTCAATGGGGAAATTAGATGTTTTGAGCCAGATGCAATATTGTAATATTTATTTATTTATTGCTGCAGTACCAAATGTGTCCACTGGGGAAATTGGTGGCAGTTCTGAGCAGAAGTGCCATAATCAGTACTGGTAATGTGTCCATTCTGTGATTCTTATAGGCAAGGCAGACTGACTGTAAGGTGTAATTACTGATAACATAAAATGGACCCCAACACAAAATTCATATAAGAGCAGGAGAAGTTGCAAATCTTTTGTATTGAACATTTAAACCCACAAAATCAAATGTATTTTATCTATTTTTTATTGCTACTATTGCACTTTGTCCCTGTTGCACTTTATATCTGGACCCTTCAGCTGTCCTGTTCATTGACAGATCTGAGTGTATAGTATTGTGGAATGTGTGTCTAATGTCCTGTCCTGCTGTAACCCATGTCTGCAAACTGAATTACCCTAGGGCAGTGGTTCCCAACCCTGGTCCTCGAGGACCCCTATCCTGCATGTTATAGATGTTTCCCTCTTCCAACACACTTGGCGGTCATTATCAGTCTTCTGCAGAGCTTGATGATAGGCTGAGCCTTTGAATCAGGTGTGTTGGGAGAGGGATACATCTAAAACATGCAGGATAGGGGTCTTCAAGGACCAGGGTTGGGAACCACTGCCCTAGGGGATAAAAAAAGTTATCTGAATCTGTATAATTCTCACAGTATTATGGGATCAAGGTGTTAGTACTTTAAGAAGTTAAGGAGTTAAACTGTGATGATCTGATGATGGTGCAGGGTGGCCATGGCTCAGGAGGTAGAGCGGGTCATCCAATAACTGTTGGCAGTTCAAATGCCACTCTGTCCTAGTCATGTGCCGTTGTGTCCTTGGCAAGACCCACATTGCTGTCAGTGTCACTCACACTGGTGTATGAATGTTCAGTGGTGGTCAGAGGGGCCACTTGGTGTAAATTGGCCACAGTCTGCCCCAGGGCAGTTGAAGCTACAAATGTAGTTTACCACCACCATGTGAGATTAATAATGTAAAGCACTTTGGGTGCCTCGAAAAGTGCTATAGAAAATGAATCCATTATTAATATTACCCCGCCCCCAAAGGTTTGTTTGTTAACACGTTGCAGCAAAACTATTAGTTGAATTCACACCAAATTGGGTTTATAGATTGCCAGTGATCCAGAATAGATGTGATTACGTTTTGGGAAAAGTAGGTCAAAGTTTAAATTTTTATTAATTTTTAAAATCTTTTGTCTCCTGATTTACTTATAATGGCTGAAATTTGTCTTATATTGTCTATGTCAGGGCCAGGGCTTGTTGTGCCTGCCCCCACTTGTTATTATCACATTGGCAAAAGTAACAACTGTAATAAGACCTAACATCACAAGAGCAAACAAGTGGTTCCGGGCACAACAAACTCCACCCCTCACATGTATTGTAGTTTATTTTGGCATCGATCCAGCTGATGTCATCATGTCTATGCAATGGTGATGTCAGTATATGAATTGCCTCTATATATGTGCCAAGTTTGAAGTAAATTGAAAGAAAATTGATGTTTTTATAGACATTTGAAATTTCACCCATTATAGGTAAATGGGAGGAGAAAAACACTTTGAAAAATTCCTAAAACATTTTAACTTTGATCTACTTTTCCCAAAATGTAATCACATCTATTCTGGGTCACTGGCAATCTATAAACCTAGTTTGGTATGAATTCAACCAATAGTTTTGCTGCTACAGACATTTTAAATTTTGCCCATTATAAGTAAATAGAATATATATGTTTTTTTTTAAATTCCTAAACAATTTTTTACTTTGACCTGCTTTTCCCAAAATTTAATCAGAATTTTACTGGAAATCTGTACACCCAATTTGGTATGAATTCAACCAATAGTTAACAAATAAACAAACAAACCAAACCAAAAACAATACCCCTTGCATCCCCTTCGTGGGGCAGGGTAAATAAACACCTGTTTTAAGGAACCAACCAGTGGCAGCTTGTCAATAAAGGATGCTAGGGTGCTGACCCACCTGTCTCACATAAAGATGATAGGAATCACTTTAAATAATTTTCCAAAAACATTAATATTTAAATAAATGAGCTATACATGATACAGCCTGTGAGTATTGTGTATAATCTGCATTCAAGTGTAGTTTAAAAATGTTTTTTGGTCAGTTTAGTGAGCAGTCAAGTCACCTGTTTCCTGCGCCCAAGGCTCTCCGTTTACCATGATACACATGCACAGTAGACCCCCCTCAATACAAGAGATAGGAGAGCACAAAAGAATTACACCCAAGCCCCACCCACAGGAGTAAACGTCACATCCCCAAAAGAATCAAGACCTTCCTCAGAAATGGAATCAGCAAATAGGTCCATATGTAATATTACTGAGCTTTGACTTAGTGGCTCGATAGCTCAGTGGTAAACACAACTGGATACAATGTGGAATGCAGGGGTTCAATTCCTGGCATTAGTGCCGGGTTTCCCCCAGAAATCTGGCTAAGCCTGGTGGTAGAGCCGCTAGGGAAGCCCCACGGCGGCCTACCGTGTTTTTGTAGAAATGGACAAGGAAATATGAAATTATGACATGTTATTTTAAGACATTTATTAACAATACTTACAGCAACTATAGAGTCTAACAAAAAGGCACACTCTGAAATACTGTTTTAACAAACACAAAAAAATACAATTAAAACAAATAACATCAATTGTTTTCACTTAAGTTAAATCCTAATTAAGTAATCGGCCAGTGAATCTTAAAAAGTCATGCAATGGTCACATTTAAAAGTAAAATAAATTAACATAATGTGCTCACACTTGAAAACCCTTGGCCTGACTTATGAAAATCTTGACTGTCACTAATATGTTGATTTGCAATATGTAAAATGTTTGAGACTGTAAATTAATACTGGAATTGGTTTGTGCAATAGATATATGTAGATATGTATAAAGGAATCCAAGATTTATCTAAAACAGTCCATACAGTGGAAAAGAATTAATGTAAATGAACCACACATATGAGTGAAATAAATATACAGTGAGAAATAATGTAAACTGTTTAGATCCTTATCATGTGAGTTGGTGTCATGGCTTTAATAGGGAATAAGAAATAAATGTGAATGACAGAATCCACAAAGTGGGATAAGTGGAATAAAGATTTGTAATATTGAGGCTTGATTATGATTTATTTAAGAGAAAACATGTCAAGGAAGTGTAAAGGCTGCATTTCAACTTTATTATACAAATATTTAAACACATCCAAGTATTTATTTATTTTATTGTATTTTTGTCTGTAATTTGTCGCTCCCTCCAGCAGATGACATGCTAGGCAGCCGCCTGTGTAGCCTATACCCAGAGCCGGGCTGGACTCTAAGGCCCAATACCAATACCTTAGCCCTCCCTCTTACCCCTAACCCTTGGCCCTTGGCACTACCCCTTGAAACAGAGCTGCAAGGGGTAGGGGTTGAAACATTCGTCTATGAAATGGGAAAACCCTTTGCAACCTGTTACGTCATCAGTTGTCTGTGACCCATCATTTTACACAAAAACAGATGTGGAAGTTGACAGTAAATATAGTAGTCGGTTAATCCACATGACAGCCCGCAAAACTACACCATGGTCAGTTGTGGAGATTCAGTCCTTGGTGGCTGACGTAAAAATTCAGACAAGACAACATGCAACGAGCGAGTTTATCAGCAACTCTGATTAGACTTAGACTAACGGCACGGAAGCAATGCACCACATTGCTATGATGAACAGGTACTGTAAGTTGATAGTATCCTGTAATGGAAACGGTCTCCAGGAATAGTACCTGGGTCAAGTTGAGCCAAGCCAAGTCGAGCCAATTCCATATAGTGGAAATGCGGCACTAGATGCCACTATTAACAGATGTGAAAACTTTGTTTCAGAAAGTATTCACCATGCACACACCAGTAGCTGTATGCATCTCTGTTCCATGGCCTTTGGTCATCTTTTTGCAGCTCTTAACTGTAAACTGCAGAAATGCGATCTGTTACACATTAAAACAGCATTAACGGTCAATCAAATGATTAAGTTGTTTATGAAGAAAATCTGTACATTTGTGTGTTTCTTCACACTGCTGTACTTCTTTGCTGTGTTTACCTCCATCTTGCCAATGATTCGTGCAGAACTATGGGAAATTTCTCCTACCCCTCCGTTTGTAGTGTGGTCCTGAAATATCTCCATTTCGAGGGCTATACAGCCCTCCGCCTTAGCCCTTCCCCTCCATCTAACTGAGAATCGTGACAACACTACCCCTTCACGTGTACACACAAAATGGAGGGGTAGGGGTAAGGGGTGGGATTCAGCCCAACATTGCATTATTTACACTGGCCTTAACCTTAGGATCATTTTCACAGGCTTGAGCTAAATGTTGGTGACAATTATTGTTGTTTGGTTCCATTACTCTCACCCATTCCTCTGCTCTATCGTCTCCACTCAGTGAAGCTGGACAGGAAGTGGAGACTCCAGTGTTCGTTTTTCCAAATGATGGTTTACGGAGGCATTTTCATCCATCCCTCTTTTTTCTTAACCATGCTGTGCATTGTCAGGTCCAATTTGGGTCCGCATTGAGTCTGGTCTGAGTATGCAAGTACGCACAGATATTCACAGAGTGTATACGGCCGACTCCGGTCAACTCTGTCTTTGACATGTTGTGTTATTTGGTGAAGTCATTAGCGTGTCGACAGGTAGAGACAGGCAGTGGTTTTCGGGGTTCAGGTGATGAAAAATACACATGACCTCACACCCCCTGTGTTCATGGATTGACCATAAGATGTCACCATTGAGCTTTCAACCATATCACCAGATAGTCCTATGGTTGAAAGCTCTAAGTTGTGTCTTTGGTATCACTAGTTTTAACATGTATAAATGTCTTTAAAATAAATAAACAAGTGACGCTTACCCTGTTGGGGGGAATCACTGAGTGGTATCATTTATTTCTTTTAGCCCTTACGTTAATTTTCTATTTTTTTTAACGCCATGTGATCTACCCACAGTATCTTCACCACTGGTCTAAATGCATTGGCCATACAACCTGTTGTCAAGATGGAGTGAATGAACAGACTCATACGCATGGCGCAGAAGGCAGTAAAGTGTTTACTGACAAAAAAGCATACGTGAGAAAGAAAACAAAACCTGGGGTTGAAACATCAGAGTCCACAGGGAGACAGGACCAGGCTGGTAAGAGTCCAAGTTATGGCTATGAGGTGAAATGGGATGAAACTCTGGGGAAGTCTATGGCAATCTATGAAGCAATGGTCTGGTACCGCACTGGAGCAGAGGAGCCCCTTATATGGGTCCCTGATGAAGCTCTGCACCAGGTGCGGTGCCAGCAGGTGCTGATGAGTCTGAGGGAGGGGTCAGCGGTGATGCAAGACACTTGTCGGGGACATGCCTGATTTTAACAATAGAGTCAAAGACAAATGTGTATGTTTGAAGGATATAAAATTTACAAATATAAAAATATGAGACCGAAAACCCATAGTGTATTTTTTTAAATCTAAATTACTACCTTAAAATAGTGGTGTATCCTAGTGGTGATATGTGGTTATAGTACAACCAAAAATGGACTTGGATACTGTGCCCCACCAAAACATAATTTCACCAGCTGCCACTGGAACCAACCTGTGTCTGTGTTGTGGTGAAGAGAGCTGCAGAGTTCTTGAGGCTGTTTTTGAAGTTGTTTTTTAAGATGGCAAAATTTAACATTTTGCAGGAGCAAATGATTCCTATTTAGTGAGTGCTACTGTTGATATGAGAAACTATTGAGCACATTTAACAGCTGCTAATGATTCATTCAGTCATTTCTTATTGAGCAAAAGTTTCCAGGTTGTTTTGTCATGTTTCATTAGTTTCCATTTCCACTCTTTGCTCTTCTCTTTTGTCCGTCACCTGTTGTCCTCTTCTATTCCCTCTGTGGAGTGTGCAGACTCCTGGACGATCTCTAAGACATCACCTCCCTCTGCCAATTCTGATGCGCCACCTGTCATATACAAACAGATTTCAATGTCTAATCAAGACCATTCACTTTCTTTCCCCCATGTGTCATGGTGAAACACCACCATTTCAAAACACCCTTTTCTATAGCAACTGTGAATTTTCATCACACTATGCACACTCATTAACAGCTCTTGAGTGCAAGCTGTAAACTCAGCAGCTCAGGTCAGCGCAGTCAGAGCACACAAGACAGCTCTTTCTTGCTCTCTTTTGGTTGCTTTTCAGTATTGGTGCCCTCAAGGTTAGCCAATTAGTATACAACATCAGATGAGGTTATTCTGGAGATGTTCAGGAGACTGCTCAGGTCCCAGATCATACACACCATCCAAGCGCTATTAGTATGCAAGGCAGTTAACTGCCTGACAAAACGGGTCATGTCATCTTATGTTGTGTCATGTTGTGGTATAAAGTTATCACATCATAATACATTGTGTAACTGTCAGTGAGAATTGGAGGCTGTGTGGTGGCAGTCTGTCTCGACAAATTAATCAGGCTTTTTCCAATATGAACATAATAATAATAATAATCATAATTATTATTATGATTATTATTATTGTCAAAAACAGGAAAAAAAAGTTTTTTGTTTTTTTTTCTGAAAAACACAGAAGATCATGAATCAATTCTTTTGCCTTAAAAGTAGAAGCAACATTTTGAAGGCTGGAGTTACTGGAATGGATCAAGGTTGGCATTTGTCAGTATGCTCTACTGAAAATCAATATCATCGCCAAGGACCAAGTCTTCTCTTCACAAGTTGATTTAGATAGGCAAACTCACCAAGGGTGAATCACCAGGTTTTTGATCTGCTGGGTGCTGGGTGGGTGTGTGAAGCTGACATTTATACACAAAGAATGTGGCGTGTGAGTGTGTATGTGTGTGTGTGTGTGTGTGGTAGCTCGATAGCAGCTAAAGCCTGCAGAGTATCAAAGAGTAGTATTATCACTGTATCTAAAAAAATAAATAATAATAATTAAAAAAAAAATGTTTCAACTATATTTAGTTATTTTCTGAATTTCTGTGCTAATCAGATATAAATACTTTTCAGGTTATTATTTTTACTGGCTGATGACAACAGAATGCCACAACTGAAAAAAGAACATAAATGTAGATATATGTGAGAGCTGGTATGTCATCACACATGCACGCTCTAAACTACCGTTCAGGGTGAGGGATGGCACCTAGGTTAGTGACTGCCCCTCGTAAGCAGGGCTAGAGAGCTCCCCACCTTTATAAGGACAAGTGAAAGTAATTAGAGCCTCTTTGTTTGAGGCCTGGTAGATGTGTGGTGGGACTGCTTTGTCTGTGCAGGTAAGGGAGAGTTGGAGAACTTTATTTGATATTTTGAAAGGATTCTAACCCATATTCTTATACAGAATTTTGGTGCAGCTGTTTCCTCTATCAACCCAGCTGAGTGTTCTGTAGATCCATGCTGAAGAGGCTGCAGATAATTTGTTTTTTAATCTGCCCACAATATAGGAATCATTAGTGATTTGTCCAATTTAACCCCTTAGACATGAGTCAGCCTTCACCCTTTTTCCCCTTGGGTTGCAGTATTAGCCAGTCAGCTCCACCGGTGCCAGTGTCTTGGAAAGGTAACAGTAACTCATAGTAATGTAGGAGGGTTATTCTCTCTGAGGTATGTTTGCCAGTCAACATAACGGCTGTGTTTCCCTTTTCAGAGTTATTGCCAGACGGCTGCTTTGCCTGGACCTGCCTTGCAGTCCAGTTGAAGTCTCATGATAGTCTTTTTTTTTTTTTCTATTTAATGTAGACTTAACCCTGAGAGCTGTCTGCTGTCGGTCATTGTTGCTCTGCTATTTATTTTTCTGTGTGATCCGATTGTGGTAACGATATGAGAACCAACTGATTGTTAATATTGTATTCTCTCTTGTTTATTTGTCAGGCAGTGGGAGGATTTGCGGGGAGTATCCGTGGTGTATGCACCCCCCTTTGCATGCAGTGTGGTAGGTCTGAAGTGTGGTGAGCACCCATAGTAGTTTGTAGGTTTCCCTAAATTGTTGCAGTGTCATTTGCAGTGATCATAGGTGTGCACGTGGTGGTTGCTATTAGGTATTGCAATGGAGTCTCCCTGTGGTGAGTAACCTGCCTGATGCTTTTTCCACTTGCAGGTAGTGTGTCTTACACATCCTGCTGGTCCTAGTTTATTGTAAACTGTCATATCGCTTACTTTGTAGTTTTTAAATACTTATTCATGCAGTATTAAAACCATTGTTTTAAACTAATTACTGTTCTTCCCTTTTATTATCAGGTCATCACCATCTTTTGATACCACTTTGCATAATATACATTGTCATTTTGACAGGGCTGAGATATAGAAACAAACAACCATTCACTTTCACACGTACAGTGATGTAGATTGACCACGTAACCTATTAAAGGTGTATGTCTCTGGACAGTGAGAGGATGCCAGAGAACCTGGAGAAAAGATAAGGGAGGGAGGCTTCCTCGGTAGTCAGGTCTTTCAAAGTCCTGGCAGCAGTCCATTGTACTAATCCGAGGAAACACATTGGAGCAGTTCATTTAGTGTGCAGGTTGTGTGACTGAAATGGTCCCAAACCTAATTATGCATTTCAGCAATAGACTGAAATAAAAATACATATGAAGGTGGTTACAACGTAGTCTGCTGTATGAACTAAAACTATTATAGCTATTTTTTGATAGCTGTAATCAATGTACAATGACATGTCCACATTTGAATGTTTTTGGGTTTTTTTTGTTTGTGTTTTTATGATGTATGCATGGCACATTTCTGTAAGGTTAATCTGTTAATAGGTATGTTGTTCCCTATTATATTTAACCTCTTACCAGCACGTAGATGACATTATTTTACAGTAATAACACCTATATACACAGTTCCCACATTAATGCACCTCCACTTGCTGCATATCAAATGAAAGCTAACAAACTCGTCTTTCTGAATATATAAAAAACCATTCTGAAGTGCAACAGCAACACCACATACACAAAAGGTAGTTTTTCAGAAAGCAAAATATGAGAAATTTGGCTTATCGTACTTTTGAAGGCTGTCATCTGATCAATCATCTGTCAATCCGGACAAATGTGGTGTTGGTTTCCTTGTAACACTCCAGCGAACATAATCCAGTAAAGTATTTAGGTCCAAAACACACGTAAGACACAAAGACACAAAAACTGCAGGAATATCTGTCCCACCCGAGATGTACGTTGGTGATTTTTTTTCCATTTTCCAAGAAGCTACTGTCCATAATTTACTTTTTTGCTGGTATACCGGTATAGATTGATAGACAAACTTGTTAACTTTTGATTGACACCTAACTTGGCCAATCTAAAGCGTCCCAAGGGTGACTGATAGCAGGGATAGCCAACCAAGTGTAAGAGACAGGTAAATGGTCATGCCCAGCTCACACCACTGCTGTTCCAACAAATGAGGTCGCACTTATAATCTGGAGTAACAGGCAGATAGCCAATGAGCTGCTGAACACCAGGATATATGACAATGGTATTTTTGGACCATAATACTAGTTTGGACTTTATTTTACAATTGTGAAATATAATTTTAACACACAGTTGAGGTCTTTAGTTTAATCTTTTTAGTAATTAGTAGTTAGTGTTAGGATTCCTTTGTTTTACTAGACTCCTTGGTTTCACTAGTGGGTGATGGGGTTCGTGGGATAGTATAGTTCACACCTTGGTCAACGCAACAAAGTGACAGATTTACGTATCCCCACAAAGGATTGTAAATCGCAGGAGATAAGATGTAAAAACACTGTCAGTAAAGGGGAAAACATCTGTTTGACTTAGAGTCAGATAACACCAGCCCATTGTTGGTGACCCAACCCACCTAGCCCACAAGGGGTCGGCCCATAGATTGGGGATCAGTTTACAAGGAGTATAAAAGTAATCTGTGTTAGAATATCGTGGCCATTCCATTCTCCTCTGTGGGGGTGGGTGGTCCTCAGCTGAGTTATACTTTATTTGTGGTAAGATCAAATCAATTCAATAAATTTGTAAAAATGAGACCGAAATTAATCCAGACTAATTCTTGGAGATTCCAACAAAACACGCTAACAATTGACGATGGTAATTTTGTATGGGAAATATTTATTTTAATCAATTTTTGCTACAATATGTGTATTTGAAGCATTCAAAAGTTTGTTTGTTTTTTTTTTTCTTCAACAATTTCCAAATTTAGCCACTTTGGAAAAATTGATAATTCCCAAATTTCCCCTCTGTGAAACACATAAACATAACCATAGAAAAAATGCTCTAAAATTGACATTTTTACAAATAAAATTCTCAACTTTAAACTGTAAAATGCCAAGACATTGGTCTGTTGGCAAATGATGCGTTTCAGTCCATACCTACCAAATGCGACTTTATACACCCTTGTTTTCACAAAAAAATTAAGGCAAGGGGGGGGGGGAATCTAAATTTATTTGTT
>JAPQRP010000028.1:33688645-33702979 GCA_037367295.1 Apogon hyalosoma
TATTCTATTCTATTCTATTCTATTCTATTCTATTCTATTCTATTCTATTCTATTCTATTCTATTCTATTCTAATGGCACACCAGAGTGGATTCAATCCTCTTGTCCTCTTTTCTGTGATGGTAATCAGATTATAAATTTTACATTACATAAGCAACATTTAATCCTCAAAGTTCTCAAAGTACTAAGTCTTCCATTTTTTTCCATGTTAAAGGTTATTTCTCAGCGAGTTTTCTGCATTTTAACAAGCTCGACATAAAGAAAACTGACTTCATTTGATCACAAAAACATAAATTACTAATTTTGCTGTTTTCATGAAATTTATTTTGCAACAGGTATGCTGGAACTAAAGCAGCAACTGGTCTAAAATGTTTAATAACTTTTGAGCCTTTAATTCTATCAATGCATGTAAGTAGTTCAAGTAAAATCCAGTTCCTCAACATTTCATCGTTATCAGATAAGACCCATTTGGATGTTCAGAGGCTCTGTAATGAACGTGGGAACGCTGTCAGCTTCTGTAACACTGATTCACCAGTAAAACCCATGGAGTTTAATACATTTGGGTTCAGTTGATGATATACAGTAGTGGAAAAAAGTTTTTGAACACCCTTAAAATTTTACATATTTTCAAACATTATCATGAAATATTTGCATAAAAATATTTTTCGTGTTTCAGAAGGTGTGGCTCCATCAAACATACACAAACAATTTTTTTTATATTGTTAATAAGAAAAAATAACAAAACTACATTGTTGACAGTTTCAACATGTCATGTCCTGGATGTGTTTCATTATCTACTGAAACGTCCAGTTTGGACCTTGACAGAACAGCACACATGCAGAAGGGGGCATGTGGGTTTGGAAAATGGAACAATACTGGATAGAGTTCAATGACTGAAGAGGGATTCTGAATGTAATAGATTACAAATGCATGGGGCATCCAAAAACTTTTTCCACCACTGTATTTTGCTGAAAAGTCATTTTTCCTTTGGTTTACTCTGTTCTGGTATAATAACCTTTGAATTCTCTCTCATCTTTTAGGAAAATCTACATGATCAGTGAATTAGATAAAGGAAAGTACCTGATATTTTTTTTTCTTTTTTGTAATTATCTTTTTATTTAGGAAAGGCAATTGTCCATCACATACATTAATTACAGCTTTAATCATTCAAGAAAATAAAAAAGGATGGCTGTAGAAAGTTTGAGTGATTATATCCATACTACCCTTCAAGGATTTCCTTTTATGGAATACCTGATTTTTACTGAAAAATACCAAATGCAGTGGATGATATTATGAGAAATTACACTGAATCACTTCGGAAAAGTCACGTGTAAAGAAAAGGGTCCACATCTGCTGGAAGAAACTTGCAACAAACAAACATGAAACAGAAATTGTATGAGGACATGGAGCAGCAGGCTTTTGATCCTGTGGGTATATTTACTAATTCGTGAAACACTTTCTTTGTGACCCTTATTTCAACTTAAACAGTCGTGTGATTCACGTGGGAACCCTGATGAGATCAAAGCAGACGTGGATGTGTGGGAGTGGTGTGTGTGCACCTGCGGACACAGACGGATCGCTGCCGAACTCTGCTTTACGCACCAGGACGCACCGCGGATTATCAGCCAGGACGCACGAGCGAACACCTGAGCCATGGACGCAGAGGAGAAACCCACCGACGGGAAGGTGCATCTGCTGGACATCAGCTCCAACCCGTCCCCTCTGGAGCCCAAAGCAGAGGAGGACACCCCGGAACACCTGGAGAAGCCGCCGTTCTCCTACGTGGCTCTGATCGCCATGGCCATCAAGGACAGCTTCGAGAAAAGGCAAACTCTGAGCGGAATCTACAGCTACATCATCTCCAAGTTCCCCTATTATGAGAAGAATAAAAAAGGCTGGCAGAACAGCATCAGACACAACCTGTCCCTGAATGAGTGCTTCATCAAGGTGCCCAGGGAGAGCGGCCAGGACAGGAAGGGCCACTTCTGGATGCTGGACCCCGCCTTTGAGGACATGTTTGAGAAGGGGAACTACAGGCGGAGACGGCGGGTGCGGAGACCCTACAGCGTGCCTTACCTGTCCGGGACCGCCGTGGATTACCTGCAGCCGTACGTGGGCAGCTCCTGGACCCTGACCCAGCCCTCCGTGTATCCCATGAGCGCACACCCCCGCAGCGTGTCCCCCAGCGGCCCGATGAGCTCCTGCTACCCACCGACCCACTTCCACCGCCCGCCCTACGGGGCTTATCAGCGCCACCCGACGGTGCTGGTCCCCCACAACGGGTATCCCTACGGAGGGGTCACCCAGCCCATGAGCCCCGACGCAGGCAGCGTGTCCGTGGCGTGCAGCTACCAGCAGTACACGTCCTACGGCCGGCCCATGGACGCGCAGATCTTCCACTAAGACACCGACAACCAGTTCACAGACTAGAAGTTTTATTATTTCAGCTCGGTTTGTCAGGTAAAAATAAAATGATGTGTTTGACATAAATGGAGTTCACTGTTCGGTAAATGTTTAAGGTTTCAGCTTTGCTCAGAAATGGCACTAAAGACAGCTGGATTAAGACAGGAATTAAATACATTTGTGTGTTTTTGGTTTTTTTTTTTATTCTAATGTTTGCATTTCTACTTTAGATTTTTTTTTCATATGGCCTACAGGTTATTATTTATTTACTTTATTCTTCGTTGAGTTCTTGGTTAGTGTCCATTTTTTTGATGCTATGCAACAGTTCGTGACACTGAGGCACTGGTCGGTTTTCTCATTCGATTATGAATGTTTACTTGATGTAAAGCTGTTCAAATAAAATGTTATTTTTGCATCAGATACAGTTGTTCGTTTATTGTTTCTATTAAGCTATCATGGTTAACAATATCGTAAATGGCAGTAGCCCATTTTATTGCTAAAAAATATAATTATTATTCCTATTATTTATTTATTCATTCTCTTTTTTGTTATTATAATGATGTAGGGGACATTTAACCCCTATTTTACCAGATATCTCAATTGATTTTCTTTGAATCAACTTTTAGCCCAAAACTGTCCGTGATTTTTTTTTTTTTTCATGGACAAACTATAACCTGAACACCTGTGTGTATTTTTATGGCTTTATCTAGATGTATTCTACTATTTTAAAGTGAGATAAGGATGTTAATCAGGATTAGCGCACTAGCCTATTAGCCACATGACGGAACAACAAATCAGAAAATAAAGAACAGACCTTATCTTGTGCATTATCCATCCCATTATACTACTAGAGATATCGATAATTTTAAAGAAAATTGATGTTAAAGTGATTTAATATAGTACGTATTTCTATATTCTATGGTATATAGCATAGCAACGTCTTGCTAGCATGTTACCCATAGTCAATGGGATTTAATGCTGCCTTCATGTGCTATCGGGAAGATGATTCTTTTCACGTGTAAATTTTAAATTACCAGTGCGTTGTGTTCAAGTGCTTTTGTTGTCATAGCGAAAAAAAAAATGGCCGACACACAATTTATCGTAACCTGCTACGTAACAGTTTTGGGCATTTATTTTTTTAAATTTTTTAATTCATTCATCTTCTAAATTTTATCCTCGAGAAGGTCGCAGGGACATGTATATACACTGATATATATAGATAACAACAACCAATCATCCTCACATTCACACCTATAGGCAATTTAGCTGAATTAATTAACTTATTAATGCATGTCTTTGTACCCGGAGAGAACACACACACACACACACACACACACACACACACACAGGGAGAACATGCAAACTCTTACTTTTTTTTTTTGTAAAATTGTGTTTTGCAAATTGTGTATACTATAAATATGCAAAATCATCCACTAAGAGCAGCGTGTTTATAAAAGCAGCGTCTATCGTTTGCGATTAATCCCTCGTTGCTCTCCGCCATGTTGTAAAGGTCAGAGGTTATTTTCATCTCGGCAACTCGTGTATTAAAATGTTTTCCCAGTTCTCCAGTGGAAAATACGACATGATGGGGCATTCAGGTGCAATTTTCGAGTTCATAAGTGGTATTTACCATAATTCCCATAGCACATGAAGGCAGCATAAACCCTCGACCAATTTGCTAACTATCTACAGTAGTAAACCCTCTTTCAAATTAAAATTAAAATACTTTCGCTAAACATTGAAAATACACAAAGTTCAACTTCAGGGCTCAACACGCATTTAATTGGACACATAAAACCCTATCCCCGTTGAAATAGCACACATCTATCTGTGAAAACTTTAATGTTTTTTTTTTATTTTATAACTTTATTTAGTTACTAATTTTCAAACATTGTCAAACATTTAATATATAACACAACACACACAATATATGATAAGTAATACAGATAGTACAGAATACATTTACAACATTTCACATATAAAAAATCAAATAAATGCATAAATAATAATTTCTCATTCAAAATGTCATTAAATGTCAGATGAAACATTAAAAATCTTATCATAACTATCAAAAAAGATTTATTCTTTTTATTATTAACAAGTGTTAATGAGTTATAAAGTGAGTTAAATTCAATGAAAAAATGAGGAAAGGAACTTTAATGTTTAATCCCGATATGGATCAGTAGTCGTGACGTACTTCCGCTTCCGGTAAATGGGCGTCAACAAAAGACGGTCCAACAGCCGCGTGCATTCCCGCGCCGTCTTTCGCGAAAAAAAAAAACAACTAAAAACACTACATTTTGCTTGTTTGTTTAGACGCTTTACGGCCGATTTCAAATGGAGACGCTAAACCAGCTCATGTTGGAGTATCCGGGGTTGATGTACAGTGGAGTCGGAGCCACAGCTTTTGTAGCCGGCGGAGCGCTGATTTACAAATTTGCCACCAGGTAAGTTCACGCTTCTCCACTGCAGCGTGTGTTTTAGCTAGATTTTCACTCACGCTGTTACAAACTAGAGGATTATTTTACTTTTACATGCACAGTCCACAGTTCTGTCGACTAAAAAGTAAGTCACCAACAAAAGGGTGTAAAACTATTCTGTCCTTTTACCAAGAGTGGTCAGTTTGTAAGCGCTAACCTTGCTAGCTGTCGTGCTAATTGCTGCGCTGCATAGTTTATCATTAACGTGAAGAGAACGAGTAGCTCGTGCTCACCTTTCACATCATCTGTGTGTAAGCTAAATACTGCCAATAATAAATATAATGTCGTTTTATCGGCGTTCTGTGTGTACATTGCATTGTTTTATGTCGGTTTCTCCATAATAATTGACCTTTTTTTCCCCAATAATGTCATGTTTAACAAATTTATGCCACTCAGAAATGTACCTGAATATGTGATTGGGTTGACATGCAGGAATAAGTCGTGTTATGGTGTCATCATATTTACAGGAAGAAGCCTATACATGCAAACGTGAACTGCTGGTTCTGCAACAAGAACACAGTGGTCCCGTATGGAAACAGGAACTGCTGGGACTGCCCCTACTGTGACCAGTACAATGGCTTCCAGGAGGTGTGTTTGATAAGTATACACTTGTTGCTTGCTTTTTGAAAATTATAGGTAATTTTTTTTTTTTTTGCCACTGTGTTGATGTCTGTTATTTGATGTTTGTTTTTTTTTTTTCTTGTGTTGTCAGAATGGAGACTACAATAAACCCATCCCAGCTCAGTACAATGAACATTTGAACCATGGAGTATCTGGTAGCCTTCCCTCATCTGAAGCACCCAAGACACTGCAGTGGGTCAACTGTCAAATGCTGCTATGCAGAAAGTGCAACAACAACCAAACGAAGAAGATCAAGCAGTTGGCTTCATTTATTCCAAGAGATGATGTAACCTATTGTTCTGTTCCACTCACTGTGAAGAACTGTTTGTTGTCATTGTTGATTAACGATGATTAAATCAGGTGTTTGTTTTTTCCTGCACTGTAGGAGAGCTATGATGAGGAAATTGAAGCCTATAAGCACCACCTGGAACAGACGTATAAGTTATGCCGGCCGTGTCAGGCAGCCGTGGAGTATTACATTAAATATCAGAATCGTCAGCTCCGGCCTGTGCTCTTAAATCATCAGCTTCACCGCAGCAGAGAATCATCAAAGGGTTTTGTAAAGGTCAGTACATTTATGTAATGTCCCTCCTTTGCTTGAATAGAAATATTTTGACCTTATTGTCATCCTTTCTTCTCTTGTAAATCAGATTATAAACACAAAAACAATCCTGTCAAGTCTTTTATGTATTGTGTTGACACTAATTTACATTACAGATCAGTACTTAATGATTCCACAGTAAAGTGTCCTTTTAAATATTCAGTCTTAAATCTTATTTAATAAATAAAATATTTGAGTTTTTTGTGTTTATAATTGTCAGCGATATTTTATATGAATAAACTCAAGCTGAACTGATAATCCAGTCAGTTCATAGTCTACACTCTTAGGAAGGGCAGGCGACTCAAAGCAAGCATAGTCTCATCTGACTGGTATGTATTTGTTTAAGGACTGGGTTGAGCAATGTTGAACAGTGACTTAAAGGTCTGCAAGAGCACATAGTTATATTGTGTAATTAACTCATTAATTTATTGCCTCTTGAATGGTATGTCTTTGAGGGGAAAAGCACGAATATGTGTTGCTCTCTGTTGCTTAATGTCATCTTTTCAGATTGCATATGGCCGAAGCCCCATTTTTTTATTAGTTTTTATAGTAAAACTGTCAGGATCTATTTATTTATAAGAAATCTTTCCTACCATCCTTTATTACTTTATTAAATAAAAAATTACCTATCTTCTAATTTATGTTTAGCCACTCTCTCAGAAGGTGCTTAATTTTCCCTGCACAGTGGCATTGTGGTGGTTTACATATTTACTATTATTATTATTATTTTGATATTGCAATTGATATTGGGCCACTTGATCTGTGTTTATTTTGTGTGTCTGTAAGCCCATGGGGTGAGAAACTTTTGTGTTGTCTGTTGTACTGGCTGTGAAGTCTTGTGTAATCATTAATGTTTTTATGTTTCTGTGGGGCCAAAGATGAATTTGCACAATGTGGACGATGTCCACATTGTGCAAATTCATCTTTGTTCCCAGAGACAATACACAATAAAGATCTCTGTTCTATTCTATACTAACCTGTTCTCTTCCTACAGAGCTCCTACTCAACATCGTCTCCCACTGGAGTCATACTGTTGCGGTTCATCACCTTCCTGATATGTGCTTTCCTTCTTGCTGCATCTTTCTATGAAGTGGGGGGCCAGGCTGCTTCACCAAGTGAACCACAGACATTGAGTGGTGGAGTCATTCCTCCAAAGCCTAAGCCCTACAATGAATCCACCCCCAAAGATGAAAGCATCCAGGCTGTACCTTTCTGGCAGAGTTTACTGGAACTCATTCCAGATGAGATCATAGAAAAAGCCAAGATAGCGTTGCAGTATGGAAGAGACAGTCAGATGGCTGTTGTCTCTGTTGGTCTGGTGACTTGTCTTACTGCTATCTTCTTAGCAGGACCTGCCAGGTAAGTGTTTACTGAAACAAAAATTTGTCTAGACATGTTTAATTAGCGCAAAACAAGCTGAAAGTTGACTTGTTTATGCACTTTCAGGTTGAGGAGAATTGATGCCATGGCCTCTGTTCTGTGGTTCTTCATTCTGTGTCTCTACCTGGCTGAGAGCTTCTTAACGGTTGCCTCAGACTGGATTGACACAGCCAAACTCAGTGGCATCTCCTTCTGTTGCCTCGTGAGCTTTGCTGCTGCCGTGGCAACTCGCAAACCCCTGGGTCTACGAAGAGCCAAATATCGAAGGTCAGAATCTGAGCAGTAATGTTCACATTTAAAAGTGGCTTTGGGTGGAAGTCCTGTCCTGACTTTAGTGTTATGTAGAGCTGGATCAAAACATATCAACATATCATAACTTTATCTAAACTGGTAAAAGGCATTGTCCATTTTTTCTTTTTTAACTCCTGCCTGCTGTATGTAGGGCTGTCGTGAGTTTTGGGAGACTCATCTGCACAATACGTCGTATTGACACAGTAAATATTACTGTGGTGACCTGCCATAATTTCATAATGAACTGAAAACATTTTCATACTTCTCATTAATATAAACTGTGTTTTTCACCTTCCTTGGTAAAGGATGTGTGAGTCTACAGAAACACCAGCCAACATTACACTTAGCTACTGAAGGGAGTCAATCTGCTCATTTTATTTTTTCAGCAGCAGAAAATCCCTCCTGCAAATTCCTACAGGTTGATGTAGACCAACCCAGTGCTGACAGACTCTAAAGAAGTGGCAGTATTAGTGCAAGTTACCCATGATGCAATGCTCTCTATAAAACACCATTGGTACTCAGTCCATTTAAAATGAGTATTAGTGGAATATGAAGGTTTATTTATTTAATGACGTGATCTGTACGATTGAACAGAGAAGTAGTTCATAATGACAAATTTAGATAATCCTGTGGGAAACACTGCTGGTTTTAGCAGTTGCATTACGTCCTACATTTGGCTCATCAGTAGCTGTATTTACAATATTGCACTTAACGTGACAGCCCTAGCTGTATGCAGCTGAGCATGAGGTTCTGTTGTGAGATGAGCTCAGACTTAAACCTTAGGATTGAATGGATGGTTACACTTGTGTTATTGAATGTATATTACATCTCTGCTTTCTTCTACATCACATTGTGACCCAGTTCATGAGTGAATGGTTGATGTGTTAACATGTTTTTGTTCAGTCTTGTTTTGTATTGTGTATATACGAATATGAAAAAAAACTACCTAAATAATTCAGTTTCAAAAGTATATGCGAGGAGGGAACTTGGTGTGTATCAAAAATAATGTCATGATGAAAGGGTAATCAAGGAATCAATGATGGTAGAACTTTATCGGATTTGCAGAACTGAATAATATACATCATGATTTGTTTGCTATTCAAGATTCAATATCTTCCTTATCCTTTTTTTTTTTTTTAATTTATCACCAGTAACAGTTTTAATACCTTATTAACCCTTAAGTGTGATTGACTGACTCCTGGGTTGGAGTTAACATTCTAGACCAGTATAATGTGCACTTGTAGCATTCAAGTACAAAGATATGAATACACTGTTTTTAGTAACACTCTGGCTATAACTAATTTTTATTGCATGCAGTACTAATATATATATAAAGACACTGCAGGTTGCACGGGAGATGTGCTTTTTTAACACTTATTCTGCATAGTTCCATGGCATCTGTTGGGACATTTTAAGCCTCTGTGAAGAGTCTGCAGAATACTACACCAGGGTGGTTTGTGGGTTTATCGTGAGCGTGATACAATGTGCAGTGAATTTGCCACCATTGTATTTTCATCTGGACAGATTGTGACTGTTTTGATTTTTCTTCCCTTTTATGTGATGGGAATGTTTGGATGTAATAGTGTCAATACTTAACAAGTTTATTGTCTCTTTTTATTGCCACTTTTATTGGAAGTCAATCACTAAAACCGCCCGGGGAAAGCAGTAAACCTGCCTAGTTTGTTTTATAACGTGTTTTCATCATCCTGGTTCCCTTTAGTACACAGGGTTTTCAACTGCTTTTCAGGCAGTTTAGGTGTTTTGTGGGTTTCAGTGCCTTAACTAGGTTTGTTGAAAACTTAGGCACGTAAATAAGGCAAAAATGTAAAGTTTTTAAGCCTTATTGCCATCAGATCTGACTGCAAAAAATTGGAACAGCTTGAGATAACAAACAAAAAAACTAAAAGCGTAAGAGAAAAGCTGAAATTATAAAAATCTGGGAAAAGTCAGTTGTCACATGAATCATACGTGCACCTTTACAGTGTTGTGCAAAAGTCTTGGTTTGTTGTTTTAGGAAAGCTATAATGATGATATTTCTGCATTTCTCAGTGTCTGTATCAAAATCCATAAAACCATAATATACATGAGATGAGGGATGAAAGACAATCCAAGTCTGAGGAAAAACTCTGGGATGTAATGAAGGAAGTTTTGAGTAATAAACACAAGATGATTTAGGAAAAGAAGAGTTGATCCAAGAGTGTTCCAGAGATCCCACTAAATACTGACATTTCCCAAAGAAGCCATTTACGTCTGGATTTGTTGTGCATTTAAATACTCTGCACATATCTCTGGCATTTTCTTGAAAAAAGCTGATATAAACTTTTTAAAACTCTGAAAAGAAAGGTGACCGGGGACTTCACATTTTTTTAAATGGATTTTCACTATATAAACAGTCTATGACATTAAGGAAATATAACCAGTAAAAAATAAAAGATAAAAATACACAGAAGGGAAAAGGAAAAGCCTGCTCATACAAAATAATTTTGCAAAGGATGTTATGTACATAGCACCAGTTATTGTTAAACCCAGAATATGTTGTCAAAGAGGAATATGAAGACACATACAGCAGCGAGGTCATTCTTGACAAATACTGTAAAAGTAGTTGCCACATCTTATCAAAAGTTGCAGAGTTAAGAGCGACTTTGTGTCGAATCCTTTCTATGTGCAACAAACTAGTGACTTCTGAAGCCTGGCCTTGAAAGAAGGTGCCTCACTCAATGACGACAAATTAAAATAACTTTCTTAGCTATAACCATACCATATTGTATTGTTTTACGATGTACGTTAAAGTGGAAAGATGGTGGGAGCTGCCTAAAATGTTAGTGCAAGTGATCTGAGACTTTTGCACAGGACTGCATGTGGAGCCCAGAATGTTTCAGCTGCTGTGCTTAAGCCTTACAACAGTAGGAGAATTGTGAAATATTAAAAGGATAGCTGAAGTTTTTAGATGTGAGGAACTTACCTGGTGGATATTTTAAGTATCTGCAATCCCAGTGTCTACCTATTGCAGAGCAGTGCTTGGCTTCAGTGCTGGGTCTCCAAAATGAGGCCGTGCTGACTGTGATCTCCGTACCTCATTCGACCCCACTTAAAAAAATGAGAAATCTCCCATTAAAATGATACCCAACTGTTTATAAATCCCTGATCAGACCAGAGATTCCCAATAAGAGCTCAAACTTGTTACTACTCGCACAGAGCATGTCTCCATCGTTCTGAAAACCTGCCAGTTCAGACCAATGCGTTGAACTGAGATGGTGTTTCCATAGAAATGACACTGTACACCACTGTTCAACATGCTTTTCAGCCTTTTATTCGACTAATATAATGTGTAGCGTATTCAAATGTGAATGCGGACAGTGATGCATTTCTGATATTGTTGAAATGGTAAAAACTATGATTTCACCAGGGGTACAGCTGATAATAATACTGCACTTTATGGTAATGGGTGAGTTAAAGCCTGTAAATACTGACAAAATATACACTATATTGTAAAACCAGCTTATGGTTACCCCTACAGTTTAGTCTCAATGACAATTTTTGATCTGAACTAGGCCTAGAAGGCAAATGGCTGTATTTTTACTGTATTTTCCTTAATATTATGTGGCTTCTCTTGGATTTTGCATTGAAACAAATCACGGTTCTGCCGTTGTCTGTTAGGTTATAGCATTCATCAGTACTGTAGTGAACATACAGTACAGATTTGATGCATTCGAGTTGTTAAAAGTGCTCATTATTGCTTCACTTTTAATGCAAAATGGCATGTAGTGAACAAACCCATAGTAAAATCTGTCATTTTTGATTGGAAATGGGCACTTTACACAGTAAAAACACCAGATTCCTGTAGCACCGCTTCACTGATCAGTGTACTACTAATACTAGACATAAGCTTTATTAACATTTTTGTATCGTTCTGTTAATTGCACTGATGGACGTACTAGCTGCATGTGATTATATTTTACCTCTTGTCCTCCTACTTGGGTTAATAACCTTTTTATTTTGAGTGTACCGGAGAAGAGAGGTGTTTGTGATATCTGACCGTAATGTGAAAAGTCTCTTCACCCATTGTTTAAGCTCTGAACTGGTAGATGGAAAGTGTTCAGATTGTATTAAATGGTTAGAGTACTCGATGTGGTAATGATGCATGTTGTGCTGTCCTGTAAATGGAGTCGTGTTCCCCCATGATATGGAAAAAATGTACGACGTTCAAGATGCAGTTTGTCAGCTTACCTTTTATTTTCACTGTATGTGTATCTACAAGTTTTTTGAGACTCATACAACGAAATTCCATTGTTCTGATGTTGTGATTTTTTTTTATTTTTTTTTTTTTTTTGGGCTTCTGTTTGGCTCCAATTTGCTGTGGTGTAATTGGGAAAGTCTAATTACCTGAAGGTGCTTCATTTTCTATCTCATGACAAACTGCATCTTAAACTTATGACAAAGATATTTCTCAATAATATACTTTCCTTTGCCAAAGTTTTATGTGATGTGTGAATGAATCTATTTGATAAGCTGTGTGACTGTTAACCTTTATTATAGTAAGAAGCACTACATTCAGATTTGTGCTGATTTCTCATGACTTTCAGCTGCCAGATGCCTGCCTTTAGAGCAATATATTGGCCAAAAATAAATTTTGTGGGCTTTTAACATTTATAAAAACTACCTATTACTAATGTAGTGATTGTAATGTTTTTACTGCACTGTGTCACGGTAGAATGTAGCTTACAAATGTGATTGTGTCGTAGTTAAATGTTTTAGCTTTATATGTGATCTAGAAACGTATTTATGTTTTTATTCTGATTTTAGATACTGTTTCCCATATAAGTAAGAACATACCCATTTAAGTTATAGTATCAGTAATCTCAAGTATGCTTTACATATTTCATTACCTGCTAGTAATGTACTTAGAAGCAGATTAAGAAATCGATTCTGTCCATTCTGAAAGGGTTATTTCACCGTACTTGACCAAAAGGGAGTTTATGTACTTCCACCAACATGTGCAGTGTTAACGAAAGTGAAAAATTCCTTGATCCGGCCGATAGGTTCTTCTTTCTCTGTGTGCTACCCTTGGAAAGTTAATTCCGAGAAAATGAACCTAGTTTTTATTTCATTCTGCTGGCATCAATAGTGGCAGAGTTTTGCTAAAATCTGGTGTGATGCTTTGGATGTTTTAATACTTTTGTAGGAATGTTTGCTGTAAAATGAAATGTAATAAACAACTAGTGAAAGGATTTGCCTTCTCTGGTTATTTTATTTTTCCCATTCATGCACCATCACTTGTGTATGTTTTTTTTCCTGCAGTATTTGTAAAACAGGGGGTTAAGTAGCCTGTTTCCTGCTGAACAGAAACTAGTTTTACCTACTAACGTGTTCCAGTCAGTGACTGCATGCTTTGGAAATGTCAGGGAGGTGAACTGTTTGCACTTGGGCAACATTTCTCTTGGACGTTTTTTTTTTTTTGTCTGTTGGCAGTTACAGCTGCTGTGTGTTGCCTGACAGCTGCAGCAGCATGTCAGTGGAAGATTTGTCCTGATTTACATGGCAGCCATCATTTATAAAGCTCACATTTAAAGGATGACAGAGCTGCACTGCATGTTGCGAGACTGTTGACGATGCTTTTGATAAGAGAGACTGCATTAGTTGTACAGGTTTTAGAATTCAAAGCAAACTCTTCTATTTCCTAACTGATGTTTTTTTTAAATGATATTAGACTACTACACATAAAACTGCTCTTTGTAAATATTACCTAATATAACGAATGTAATCCTCTGCACAAAAGTAGAACAAACATATGATGATAATGGTATTTTCATGTCGTAGACCGTTACATTGCTCTTGTTTTGCAGATTCCTTGCAGACAGCTTCAGCTCCCAGCCTCCTTTGCTCTCCCCTGACCAGACAGACTCCTTTGTCCTCACCCCACCCCCCAACATCTCCAAGCTCATTAACCACCACCAACAGAGCCCCCGCGAGAGCAAGGCCTCCCTTTCGACTCTGCCGGGTCGCCTCAACAGAGCCCTGAGCCTCGGTACCATCCCATCCCTGACTAGGACAGGTAACGCTCAGATCATCTGTCAGACGTTCAAAAAAAAAAAAAAAACACACTCTTGGCATAACAGTCTTCATTTCCCTTGTGGCATTCTCCACCTAAAGGTCTAATTAGTTCTCTTGCTGTAGGTGCCATCATGTCACAGACGTGCACATTCTTTGCCAAGTGTCTTGTCACCACTTTGATACTGAATGGGTTCAGGTGTGGATACTTGGCTGCCTTCTGCTCACCGATCTTGTTGCTCTGCTTCCCTGGAGCTGCTCAGACATGTTTGCATCTTGGCTAAACACAATGTGCACAGAGAAGGTGGATTAATGAAAGGCTTCCATTTAGTTCATTATCAGCTACTTTTCATTTATTGGAGTCACAACAGTAGCTCATATAGTGTATCCCTAGATGTGCACCCAATGTCTGTGAGGAATCATCACGACTAACAAAAGTGGAGTTTTTTTTTGTTTTTTTTTTTTGGGGGGGGGGGGGGGGGGTTTGAATTTGTGGGTAATATTTTTTTGTT